>BSBK01002122.1:600000-1032500 GCA_027943335.1 Chamaecyparis obtusa | reverse complement strand
ATTGCAGAGTGAGGATGGAGAAACTTCAGATGAAAGAAGATGAAACAATAAGGATGTTTGTTCAAAGGGTTACAAAATGTGTAAGAGGAATCATGAATAATGGAGGAACCTACACTAAGGATGAGGTCATTGCAAAGATTCTGAGATCTTTGACACTAGTGTACAAAACTAAAGTGCATGCCATAGAGGAGATCATACCATTGACCAAAGGTTTCACAAGGGAAATGTTAGTATCCAAAATGACTACATTTGAGACCACTGAGCTTAAGGATGCCTTACCTAAGGTGGAGACAAATTTCAAGGAAATAGTGCATACAAAAAAAATGCATGAACAAGTTTTGCAGGTGCTAGAAAATCAAGTAAGTACATCAAAGAGTTGGTAGATTATGTTGATGAATGGGAAGAGATTGAAAAATTTGAAAACAATGTGGATGAGAAGGTATTAGCCTTGATTGCAAGAAGAGAAAGAAAGGGCCAAGGTAAGTTTGAAGCAAAGTTACCCATAAAATTCTTTAATTGTAGTAAGGTTGGTCATTTTGCTTCTAGATGTCCAACTAGAGTTCCCAAGCATAATCCTAAATATGGGAAATACATCAAGGATAAAGAATGTTATTATGCTAATGGTGTTGCATCTGATGATGATGATGAGATAAATGAGTTACTTGGATTTGTATCAATTAAAGCAGATAAACATATCAGAGAAGAAAAAGCATTAGTGTCTCATGTTAACAAAAAGGTTGATTGGATCATAGACAAAGGTTATTCACAACACATGATAGGAGATAAGAATAGATTTCTAAAGTTGAATATGTATAATGGTGGAGTTATCAAACTAGGTGACAATACTCCAAGAGCTATTGTTGGGATTAGACCATTACTTGGGATGGTAAGACCAATATTGATGATGTATGACTTGTTTATGGTTTAACACACAATTTTTTGAGTGTTGGTCAGTATGTGAAAATGGGTTATCAGTTGGAATTCAAGGATGGAAAGTGCTTAGTCAAAAGTTCCAAAGGAGACCTGATTGCTACTGGGATTCAGACAGGAGGTAAATTATTTCATCTATGCTCAAGTGAAGTAAGTTGTTTTATTTAAAAGGTTGATGATAGTTGGTTATGGCATAGGATATTTTGTCATGTCAACTTCAATAACATTTTAAGGACAAGTAATATTAATTCCATAAGAGACCTACCTAGAATTGTGAAGCTTGCTAACACTACATGCAAAGAATGTGTGATGGGAAAGAAAGCAAGCAGCAGTTTTCAAAGAAGAGCATTTTTAGCAAGGAAAAAGTTGGATCTTGTTCATACAGATCTTTGTGGACCTACTCAAACTAGGTCTTACTTTGGAGATAAGTACTTTATACTTTTCATTGATGATTACTCTAAAATGATGTGGGTTGGTTTTCTTAGAGAAAATTTATAAGCTTTTAAGAAATTAAGATACTTTAAGACAAAAATAGAGAATGAGACTAGATTGAAGATAAATTGATTGAGATTAGACAGAGGTGGTGAATTCAGTACTTTCTATGATGAACATGGAATTCTAAGACAAACATCTGCACCTAAAACACCACAACATAATGGTGTTGCTAAAAGAAGAAATAGATCTGTCCTTGATGTTGCAAGCACAATGTTGATTGAAGGGAAAGTGGAACACATGTGTTGGAGAGAAGCAGTAAACACTGCAGTATGCACAATGAACAAAGTATAGGTTAGAGAAGGAACAAGCAAGACACCATTTGAATTATGGTATGGTTAAACTCCTACTGTTAGCTATTTTAGAATTTTTTGTAGCAAGTGGTTTATCAAAAGAGATGATGGCATAAAGAAATTTGATGCTAGAAGTGATGAAGGAATCTTCCTTGGGTATTCCACTAAAATAAAAGCATATAGATGTTACAATTTGAGAATTAATAAAATGATTGAGAGTGTGAATATTAGAGTTGATGAAAGGTTTCAGGTACAAGAAAGAACATGCAAATTCAATTATGATGATCCAAATTGGGAAAGGTTTGAAAAAGAGATATTTTAGAGAAATCAAAATTAGCTTCAAATAGGGCAAGGTCAAGAAGAAGTATGGAAACAACCACAAGAGGGTTTGTTACCAGGAAGTGACATAGATATAAATTTGTGTGAACCAGAAGTGTTCAAGACACCTAAGTATGTTGCGAAGAATCATCCATGGGATCAGATCATTGGAGACGTACATGTACTAGGAGAAGGTCACAATTCAGAAATACAATCTATTTGATCTCGTAGGTTGAGCCAAGGACATCTGATGAGGTTTACAGTGATGCGTATTAGATTAAGGCAATAAGAGAAGAATTGGATCAAATTGAGAAAAAAAACACTTCGAAATTGGTCCCAAGACCTAAAGATAAGAATGCCATTGGCACAAATTGGTTTTTTAGAAACAAAATGAATGAAGATGGGGTTGTGATTAGGAATAAAGCTACATTAGTGTGTAAGGGATATTCATATCAAGAAGGAATGATTTTGAGGAGACCTTTGCACTAGTTGCAAGGATAGAGGCAGTTAGGTTATTCTTGGCCTATGCTGCACACAAATATTTTAAGGTGTATCAGATGGATGTCAAGTATGCATTCCTAAAAGGTGATTTGGAAGAAGAAGTTTACATTGAGCAGCCATATGGTTTTCCTTTGACAAATAATAGAGATATGGTTTGAAAATTGAAGAATGCATTGTATGGATTGAAGCAAGCTCCAAGGGCTTGGTATGTAAGGTTGGATAGATATGTACTACATCTTGGTTTCAAGAAGGGAAGTACAAATAGTAACTTGTATCTAAGATGCAATAATAAAGGTACTTTGATAATAGAAGTGTTTGTTGATGAAATTATCTTTGGGGGTAATGATGCTATCAGTAATAAGTTTTCATAATAAATAAAAGGTGAGTTTGAGATGTCAATGATAGGAGAGATGAAATTCTTCCTAGGACTACAAATAAATCAAAACAAAAATGGGATTTTCATATCACAAATAAAGTATCTAAAAGAATCGCTAATTTGTTTTGGTATGGATGAGAGAAAACTAGTTGGAACACCTATGGTGATAGGGAGTAAGTTATCCATTTCAAATGAGGAAAATAATGTACCTCAGACATAGTACAGATTAATTATTGGAGGGATTCAATATTAAACAAATACTAGGCCTAATATTGCTAATGGAGTTAGAATTATTGCTAGATTCTAGGAAGATCCAAAGGAGACACATTTTGTAGCAGTAAAAAGGATATTTAGATACCTCAAGAGAACAATTGATATAGGATTGTGTGGTAGGTTAGATAACTTTGCATTGAATGCTTATACTGATGTAGATTGGGCAAGATGTGTAGATGACATGAAACACACTAGTGTAGGAACCTTTTTCCTTGGGAGGAGGTTGATCTCTTGGCTTATCAAGAAATAGGAATGTGTATCACAATCAATAGTAGAATTAGAGTATGTTGCAATAGAAATCAATTATACTCAAGTCATTTAGATGAAGCAAATGTTGAAGGATATTGGTCTAAATTCAGGAGAAACTATTATCATACATTGTGATAACACAAGTGTAGTAAACATGTCAAAAAACCGAGTGATGCATTCAAAGACTAAGCATAGTGCAATCAAGTATCATTTTCTGAGAGATAAATTGATGAAGCTTGAATACATCAGTACAAAGGAGAAGATATCATAAATATTCATGAAACCACTGAGTAAAGATACCTTTGAATATCTCAGAGGTAATCTTGGGGTCAGATCCCCACCAACAGGTAACTAAGTATAGAAGTGCACAAGTCCATAAGCTATCAGAGAATTGTCATTTATGGAGTTGTTGCAGAAGTCTACTCCTCAAGGGGAGTAGTTGGTAGAGCATAACTGATTAGATTAGGGTGATTTTGCACATGCTAGTAGAAGGTTTATAGAAAGAAGGAAAGATATTATTTTGGAACCCTTTGCCATTGATGTCAAAGGGGGAGAGATATTAGTGAAAAAACCTATAGTTTAGGAAGAGATTTCAAGAGGATATTGAGAAGGTTTCCATCAATGCCAAAGGGGGAGATTGTTGGAATTGTTTTCATTCAATAATTTTGTCAAATTGATGTCAACATATATTCAATTATAGAGACCAGGAATTGTTAGACAGTACTGATAGGTAGATTGTAGAAAGTGATACACATGCCGTACGATTTATTAGCTCTTGTAGGCCTAGAGATATATTCCTGAATGTATCTAAATATTATTTTGATGGCCACAGACATTTATATGATCATTGGAAAAAGATATGCTTATTTTAGTAAAGACTACTTGCAGGACCAAAGATTGAAATTTTTCATAGACCTAGTTGCAGTGTTTAGAATAGAACTATTGTGTGATGATGAATTTTGGTATGCACATTTGGGAAATGTCAGAAGACATCATGAAGAATATACATTATGATTGCAACGTGTTCATGTAATTTCTGATGTGATCTATGGTGTGTTTTCTAGCGTGGAAGTATTTGGGAGCTGACTAGGAAGAGTAACATGTACATGATTGATTTGTGATTGAATTATTGATGGAGTTGGCTTTGGGTAAATTATAATTGTCGTAACATGATCACAGATGAATTGTGTGTTGTCACCTTGGATAATGTAATTATTTTTTGTGTAATGAGGTCCTATAATGGCCAACCTCTAGATGAATTATTATTTGTAACTTTTATATAAGGGAGGGTTTCTTCCTTGAGATGGTGTGTGGATTGTGACAGTAATATGCGAGCTAGAAGACTGTGATATTTGATTCTAATAAAGAAAAAGGTCATGCATCTAGGCACAAGGATTGGATTGTCCTAACAGACAATTTAGGTATGATAAAGTATATTCTGTAAAGGATTAAGATGGATTTAACCTTCTGATTGTATTTGGGCTTGTGGCCAGTTGTATTAACCCTAAGAGGGTTAGAGACTCTGAATAGGGCTAGTCCTTTAATAGGGACCTATCTATTGTATTAATTAGATCCTAACAGGACTAGAACTCCTAAAAAGGTTTTAGTCAAATAGTGTAGATATTTGTTGGTGTCATCCCCACCAGGGTTTTTCCCTTAACAAGGTTTTCCTCGAGAAAAGTTCTTGGTGTCACTTGTGTTTGATGATGTGATGTGGTTTTTCATTCTATTTCGCTTAAGATTATATTTGGTGTTGAATCTAATAAAATTATTAGCAACTGATTCACCCCCCCTCTTAGTTTCTTGAGACATTGTTATCCTAACATTTATGTCATCCTTTTTTGGATTGTTACTAGAGGCAGGGT
Organism: Chamaecyparis obtusa; assembly: GCA_027943335.1. Classification (NCBI taxonomy): domain Eukaryota; kingdom Viridiplantae; phylum Streptophyta; class Pinopsida; order Cupressales; family Cupressaceae; genus Chamaecyparis; species Chamaecyparis obtusa. Next base: position 1,027,203 of record BSBK01002122.1, on the reverse strand, counting down.
TAGGGAAAATATGTTATGTTTGTTTGTCTTGCATATTTGTATGGAATTCAATTTTGTTATAACCCAACCCTATGGGAGCTCTTGATAATGTTTTTACTATATTTTAAAGTTTTATGAAATATATGTTATGGAAGTTGGTTATGGGAGTGTTCCTGTGATATTTTGGAACCAGATCTCAACTTTTATGATTCATGATTATCTATGAGACATTTTGAGACTTATGAGCTTAGGGTAGGTTATCTAGGTGGTAGATTGGAAGTGGTTTTCTTTGGAGGCATCCGAGCCTAGAAATGGCTACGTGGGTATCTTTAATAAGTTAAGTTTAAAATAAGTGATAATATAATACATTAAATGAGGTTTTAAAATGAATTAATAAGATAATGGATTCCACACCCATGCCTTGAGTGATAGTTTAGGCTAAGGATGGGAGTGGGAGAAGATGATTGCCCATTTATTAGTGACGGTGAGTCCTAGAATGATTGATTATCATTGTCTACATGAGAGGATTTTAGGTTCCACATATGATCACACTTGGGAGTCTAAGTCCAATGAGATCATTCTAAGGGGTTGACATGTGTGATGACACTTCCCTAATTTCATCTTTGGTTTCCTCTAGATTATTATGTGTACCTTTGTGTTTTGAGTTGTACCTTTAAGATAGGGATCTTTCATGATCCCTTTCTTAGTACTACTTGGTGATTGGTTTTGGTATTGTTATTTGAGTGGGGTCTGATGTTATATCCTCAACATGGTGGGAGTGGAACCACAGGTTTGCATGAGGTCAGGAAGTAGTGATTCTCTTACCATTTGAGACTCCAACGTTCCTATACCAGTTTTGGATGATCCTTGTTGTGGTTTCTTCTTATTATTTTATCCTTGGAGATTTGTTCTTATTCTTCATTTTTATTATATATTTGTATGTAGTTATATTTACATACCCCGTGACTTGTGCAGTAGATGTGGGTCATCATGTACACCTTATGGTTCAGATGTATTTATTTATTCTTTATGAGATGATGTACTTTAGTTTCATTATTTGGAAGATTTATGTGTTTATAATATTGAATAAATGAATTATATTTATGTGTTTCTACGTCAAGGAACGCTTGAGATTTGTAATCTATAAATGTAATTGTATTTATGAGTATGGTTTGACTTTATATTATTGCTTCCATTTTGTTATTCATTATTGTTTGTAAACTCTTAAGGAACACATTATTCTCTAAACTTAGTAACCTATTTTAGGTTAATTTCTCCTAGGTTCCCTGGTGGGGCATTACAAGAAACATCAAAAAAAATATAAAACATACACACCATACATACACATGTAGGTATGGGGGTTAGTGGGTCATTAATAACTATAAATATACATAACATCATCATATGAAGATAATCAACATAATCTAACTAACATGATATAACAATAACAACATGATATAATATAAATAATCAAAGTATCATAGCATTGAATCACCAAAAGGTATTGTCATAGCATCAAAAAATCTTCAAATCTATCTGAGGATATAAAACACATATTAAAAGTGGTCTAAAATAGTTTGGCATCATCACTGAAATGGTAGCAGATGGGTGGGTATTGCATGTACCTATTTCAGAATCCAATGGGCTGAAAATAACCCATTACTAAAACAAGTACTATTTTTTAAAATTTTAATCCAACACCCACCCTCTACATTAGTTTTTGGGTTGTGATAGGCTTGATGGGACCAATATTGTTTCTTGGACTGACAAATTAATGGCTAAGAGATTGGAAATAATTTTTTTTTTAATCTTATTGTATTTTTTATGCCTTTCTCGATCAATTTTTTTCATGAAACGAAAACCCATTAGATTTTTTACTATGTAGAATTCAATTTTTTTTTTTTTGGGTATTTCATTAATTATATTATTTATTAATCAAATTGGTCCATAAACTTTAAATAAGAAGTTTTTTCACTTTTTAATAACTCTTTAGTTTTTATGTTTTTTGTAAAACAAATTATATGTCATCAATCTATAAACAATTCTTTTGAAAATGATTTTTATTTTTTGAAAAAATAATAAGTTTAGGTCAATTTATGGTGGTCATACACCATAGATTTTGAAAATAGACTTTAGTGTCAATACAAAATTAATAAAAGAATTTTTAAAAGAAAAAATATAAATATGCTAATTAATATTTAGTGTCTTAGACATCTTTCTCAAAAAGGATTTACAAAATAACTTTTATTTACATCAAAATATAGTGGTTGCACATGTGCATGGTATGATCCTAAAACATATATTTTCACAAAGTGGTTTTTACACATGCCTACTAAAAAATTGATTTATACCATGTGGGTATTGAAATAAATTACATATTTGAATAGTAGACTTGGAACACTAAATTTTATTTACTTGAAGTTTTTAGAGATTCAATCTTTAAGTTCTTCAAATTTTTACATCAATTGAGGAAAAAATTAAAAATTGGGAAAAACACCCACTTTTTGCACCTTTGTGGGACTCAACTTCTTGTAGACACCCATAAGCTAAGTTGTGAAGAACTACCAAAGTAGTAGGAGCAATCAAAGAGTGGGGTGAAAATTTTGGAGGAAAATCCAAACTAAATTTGACTCTATAAGGAAATCTATAAGTTGGCCCACCATTCAATATATCTCTACCAGTTAGGATAGGAGTGAAACCAAGAACTATTGGGACAAGAACATGTGAATTGCCAGTTGCAAAGTGGTGGCTATGCTTGAATGAGATTTATTATAGTCTAGTATCTATTTATAATGCAATTCACTAGTTCTTTAAGTGTTATCTTAGTAGGAAGTGGTTTGTAGAGGTCCAAGTCCACTTAAATCCTTGAAAAGGAGGTGTGGGAGAAGATAATGGTAATACTGTCAACTTTGATGAAACAATCTTTTTTTCCAATAGATTCAACACTAGACTAGAACTAGAGGGGAATGTTGGGGATACTAACCTAGGTATAAGAAAAAATAATAGGATCCACTAGGGGATTGAAGAAGGGAGGATGAAAGGACGAAGAATGAAAATCCCATTTCTAGATACCCAATGATATAATCACATCCTTATCATCTATAGTGTGAAAAAAATTTAAAAAGAAACCACAAATACAAGGATATATTCCACTTTACTTTTGGCCAACAAGTTCCTATGGTAAGAGATCTAGGAGTGTGTGACTGGAAGAGATGACTACATATAGTTAAATATTCCAATAAGCACCATCTTCTCAAAATATGAAATACAGTCCAAGACCTTCTTTCCAACACCACCTCTAGAACAAAAGAGGCACATGGGAGGAATTTTGTAGTTTGGATAGAAAATCCCTTAAGGGTTTATGGAGCAAGTCCTCAAAAGGAATTTTTAAGTGTAGTATTAATAGAGACATTTACAATAGAAACAAAGACCAACATTTTTTGTGGATTGGATGACACTGTGTTTGAAATATTAACATTTAGACTAGCTTTTTAGTAATGCTTTTTTGGTGACATTAAATAAGATTGTTCTTGCCTTTCACTTGAACTTCTCAAAAATAAACTTATCTTCATTCATAACATTTTGTTCCCTTTGAGGAGGGGTTTCCCCCTATTGAGACAAGGACTTCTCTTATGCTTATGGTTTTTTTGGTGGTTGGTCACGTTCTTCTTGCCCCTTCATCTCTTATGGCAGAGGTGACCTTGTCTAGATAGAGGTGGCTTTACGCTAGGTGGAGATGGATATTCCTAGCTCCTAGTTGTCTCATGTTGGTGGCTACTTGGATAAGAGGTGGATCCTTGGTTGACTCTTCTCTGAGCATGTCTTTTTCTTTATTGTTATTTTGTTGGTTCTTGGTAGTTTTATTTGGATTCTTCTACTTAGATTCAGATGGAGGTGTCTTAGTGGGTGTCTTTTATCTCAACTTCTCCTTAAGAGGAGGGATCCTTTTCTATGGAGGTGAAAAGGAGTATGGAAGCGTTACATGTGACTCTTGTTTGGATTTCCTTTTATCAGATGGTTTTGGGTTCCTTTTTATTCCTTTGCTTCAAGATTCTAGGGGCTTGGTCTCAAAGTTTTTCTAGTTCTTTCTCTCTTTCTTGTTTAAGGTTTCAGGATGCATTTCAAAAGCTAATGTATCTTTTTGTTTTTGGACACCTCTTCTTTGGTTTTTCTTTTGTCCAAAGTACCTTTGAGGAAAGTGGGTTGCTAGATGCTCCCAAAAACCAAAGTTCTTTACAGCCTTGTGGCCTCCTTCCTTAGCTTAAACTACCTTTATTCTAGTTGGTATGGCCATTAATAGGCTATGGGAGGCCTCTCAAAACCCTTTGTGTGATTTCAGGTTCTTTGACTAGTTTAAGTTTACAGTGTTAAGGTTTCATTTTGGAAATCTGGTTCGAATATGATTCAAGGTCCCTTGCAAAACCCTTTGTTCTAAAGAATGTAACCTCTTTAGGGGTTGGGTTCCCATTGCCCAACAATTAAATTGCTCCATTCAAAAACATCTTCTTCAGTAGGGATTTATTCCCTACCGGTCTTTTGTCAGTCTCACTTCTTGTGAGTTCCTCTCTTTTCTCTCACCTTTTGACTTAATGTTAATTTTATTGTTGGGTTTAGACCCTATCCCACTTAAATTAATAATTTTTTTTTACTTTCTATTAAATTAATACAAGTTTAATTCAACTATATTTACTCACATTTAATTATCACAAAAGTAGAATGACAATAACATTAATAATAATTACATATTTGCATTGGCAATATTAAAGCTCAACAACATAGAATTCTTGGAACAACCTGATTAGAATTCTGCTCACTAGGAAAAAAAGGGGAGGACTAAAGCCTTTGATATGCTTAGGATAAACTACCTTAGAATCGAAAAATGCTTTCACCGATTCATGGTAAAATTAACAAAATAATTATAGCAGAGACAGATAACTGACTGAACCCTTGGAAACGACACTTCACCATGAGAATTATTTCCTCGTGATAAAATTTATTTCAAAACATTGGAAACATACTATTGGGTCATAGTAGATCACTGAAAAAATAACTCAGGCCTAAATCCGGCACAAATCATTTCTGTGGGAAACAACATCAGCAAGGATTTCAGAACATTTTAGACTGACTTAACTTTTTTATCCTGATTACTAAAGGAAATCAAAGTAGAAGAGGTTTTGTTCTCTCACACAACCCTAAATGATCAAAAACCTTTCAATATCTCTTTAGATCTACCTCAATTTAAAAAATATGAATTCAAAAGAAGAGCTTTCGAGATCAGTAGGATTAATGTTTCTAGAACTACCTTCATTTAACAAATAAATCTATCTAAGAGATGAAATATTAAGGAAAAAAATGTTGCAACATTGCAGTGAATTGTGATTACATTTTCATGTGTTTGTTTCTGTAAATGCTCATGAATTCAAGAATCACTTGTTACATTCCCCATTGCAACATAGATCAGTTTGCTAAACCCATAATATCAATAGTCAATTCTTTCAGGGTAAAAATGTATGAAATAAACAAGGAGTCGTACACTGATAACACATGAAATCCAGCTCTAAGATCTGTGGCCTACCACAGAAGCCCATAGCTATATTTCACAATAAGTGTCCATCCAAACAAATGGACACTAATATATAAATGAATTGTATTCAATTATGTAGGAAAAGCTGTAAGTATTTTCTTAGAATGCTGGCAAAACTTGGATTCTAGAGGGTTTCCCTCAAAATATTTTTTCTCCATGCCACATTTTACTGTATCTAACCCTAATTCATTTATACTCTAGTAAAAGAGAAACTCTGGCAGCTTTAAAAGCACTTGAAGGAATAAGTCTCAGTAGCCAAGGCTGTGCTACTACGAAAACACATTGTAGAGGTAGATTTATTCTCTATGTTAAAGAAACAGTCAGTTTCATCTAATATATTTTCACTGAAACTATAATAATCTAATTATATTTTAGCATACGTTGAGGAATATAACAATAGGAAATCATTAGTAGAATTTGTTGAATATTATAGTTATTTTCTTTGAAGAAAAGAGCGTGCAAAGGCCTGCAACTCAACTGGGTCTTCTGTGTTGTCTTCTTGAGAGGAAGGAGTCATTTGAAGGGCCTGAAAGTGTCGAGGAGGGCTTGACATGTTATCCATGGTAGGAGACATTTCAAGCTCGTAGTGCATTCCATGGAAAGAGCAGGCTGCTGGATCAGCTGTGCTGTCATCTTTCATACCCACACGACTGTAAGGACCCATGCTCAGAGAACTCCCAGGCATACTCATGTTCGTAGCTACAGATGAGTTGTTTGCATACACATGATGAGTTGCAGGCTGCAGGACTCCCATCTGCTGCTGCTGCTGTTGATGATGATGGTGGAGGGCATTTGCAGCAGCTATTCGGCTGTTTATCAACTGTGTTTGCACAACAGACAGTTCTGTTTGTAATGTTGCCACCTGCAACACAAAAATCTATGTTATGGATTCAAATAAAAGATACAAATAGGATTCATCTCTTTTATAATCAGAAATAAAAGTTTTTTATTGTGACATAAATAAATAAAAGTAGTTTTGATATTTTTAGTATTCGGTTTATGTTTATAAATAAAGTGCTTTAATTGAATGATTATATCTATTGTTTGATATATTTTCTAAAATGTTGTTTATATTATTTCTTTTAAAATATCAGGGATTTATTACAAAATTCTTTATTATTCTATTGTAATATTAATTAATATATTTAGAAGATTATGTGTAACAAAATGTTCATAAATATCAAATAAGAAAAAAATCAAATCAAATTTCTTTTTTTTAAAAATAAATCAGTTTGTGGTTTATGGAGTGGATCTCTTTGTTTATTATTAGTTTTTTGTATTTCTTAAGACAATTTAAAACAAGTCAAATCCTATTTCTACTTTGTCTAATGGGTAACTTTTTCTTAGTTTCCTATAGACCCCACTATCATTATAGAATGCCTATCAAGGTGAAGATACAATCTACTGTGATAATGGTTTATATGATTTTAATTGAAAAAGACACCTAAAAAAAATGCTATAGACAAGTTGAAAATAATCATTTTTTGTCATTTAATATTCTTTATGGAGACACCCAACTTACATAGCTAATAATTACTAAAGAAAAGGAAGTTCTGATTAAGTTCAATCGCAATAGGCCCCGAACCCAACAAAAAGTAGCATCAAGTCATATGACAATTCCAAAGCAATTCATGAAAAGTGAATTCAACTGAAAAAAGACCCCTTAAGAGTATTGAGAAAGGAAGTCTTTTTGGGTTGATGCATAACAACATTAGAAAAAGGTCCCTATTTTGCTAACTAGGTAGAAATTAGTTTAGTCTCCTCACATTTCCTCCTTTTAGTCTTCCTATACTCCAACTCTTCATGTAGAGTATTGAAGGAAGATGTCATTTTATCCATCATTTTCTTGCTGAATTTGACCACATCAGCTAGCCTTTTGTTAATTTGACTTTGATTTGCTTTGACCAAAGCCCTAATGATTTCCTACTTTTCCTCATAAAAGGGAATGAGGACTTTTAGCTCTTGAATTTGGTCCTTCACTATGCCCCAGTTGTCCAAGTTTTGCACGAGTTCATCTACCACTTCCCACATGCTTGTATCCATATTGGTGTTAAACCAATCTCCAACTTTAGCTTCAACTTCAACAATGGCTTCCAATCTATTAACTTTCTTTCTTATTATGTCTAGTTGGGAAATTAACCACTTGATAATAGTGTTTTGATGATTGTAGAGAATGTACAAGCTATTAAAATTGTTCACAATTAGACAATAATCATGAAGATCATCCATAGAAGTGGGGTTTTGTGAGTGGGGTAGGGAAACATTGAGAGGGATTTCAGGGCCATCATGATACTTATGAGGCTTGGGAACAGGGGGTGGAGGATTTGGGGTATGAACAAAAGTGTTGATAAGGGAACTTTCAGGGGTCTAATCCAACCCAATAGACCAAGAAGACACCAAATACTCAAACACAACAACACTATTGATACCGAGAGCTTTTATCTTGGCTTTATGTAGAGCATTAACTCAAGTCGAGCTACTGGGGGGAAGAAACCAAGGGAGATGGGATGATCTTAGGGTTTTCTACAGGGTTATTGGGATCCACAATCAAAGGGGGGTTAGGGTTAGTGGGGGAAACCTCTGCGGTCTGGGAAAGATGAAAATTATAAACACAGATAAGGACTTCTAAAGATTTGGCCATGATAAGGACATTAGTTAATGAAAAGGTATTTCTATCCATGTAATGATATAAATTAGCTTGGGGTACAATTTAAAAGTTAAGAAATCTATATGATTCAAATTGCAAATTGGAATCCACTCAAATGCAATTGAATTTGTTCAACTTTATACTAAAAAAAGTGATATAATAAGTCTAGATTTGATCCATAAAATAATACATGGATGTTGCTAGTGGACAAGTTGATATCTATCTTATAAACTTCACAAAGGAAATCCTTCAAACTCATTCACTCTATTTAAAATTTCTATAAGAAAATAATCATTTGAAAATATCTATGTAAAAAATCCTTTGAGAGAAAGATTCAAGGAACTAGAAAAATATCTATTTACCCAACAAAAAGGAATGCCTTTTGATAAGATATTTTCTTTTATAGGTGGTTAAGGTGATGGAGGAAAATGTAGAGGTCAATGGAAGATTAGAGGAAGATAAGGTAAAAGAAAGAGAGGAAAAAACCAACATAAGAACTTTAATGATAGACAACTCTTGTACTACAAATGGTGTGGTTAAAACTATAGTCATCAAATTGATGGATGTCTTAGATATTATGTGATAATATAGAAAATTCTTTTAAACATAAAATATATGACCATCTATGATGATACAACATTATAAGTGGCCTAAATCAAGCTTTTAGTAATAATCATGATGAATGTATGACTTCTATTTTAGATTCAACATATACCCCACTTCAATGAATTAATCATGCCAATATGGTTGGTATTTAAAACTAGAGTCTCATGAAGATGTTTTTGGCCTTGTCTATTTGGTAGATAAAACAAGTCTCAATGAAAATGAATTGCTTGACTTAAGTTGTTAAGAATTCTAGATTTAATATTTTAGAATTTACTATATCTTCCTCAACTACAACATAATTTATTGTCTCTAGTGCTAATTTAGTAAAAATGCCACTCTATTTTATTTGAATACAGAAAAATGTAAGTAAAGGATAAGTCTAATAATCAAGTCGCACTAACTAGTTGAAAAGATAAAAATTTATTAAAAATCGAAAGAGGTTTTTCTATTTCAAATATTTTTCTCGCCTTAGTGAAGAAGCTAATCTTTTTGTTAGTCTTTTATAACATACAATACTTATGCATGTTAATTATGACTAAACTAGACAATGCAAAAGAATAGTGTTGCAGACTTGTCCAGTTTACTAAAGATAATTGAAATATGTGAAGTTTGTAACCACATAAGAAAATATAAAGACACATTCCCTAGTTTAACTTTGAATATCAAAGAAATTTATAGTCTGCTCTCTCATTTGAGTGGGTCCTTACTAGTACATTCTATTAAAAATGTTCGTATCTCATGTTGTTCATTGAGGATCACATTAGAATGATTTATTTTTATGTTTATTCCTATTAAAATGGGATTAAGCACAATCTCATTGCTATCAAGTGATCCTTGTTATATTGATATAATTAAAATATATATAGAATTATCATGAATAAATATCACAATTCTTTATATTTGATATAGTTGAAAAAACATATAGAATTATCATGAAAACATTTATAATTCTCATATGAGATACTAGAGGGACACAAAACATGACATTTTATTGAGATATTTTGTATAGTTGCATGAAGATGTTTGTGGTCTTCCCTATTTGAAAAATAAAATAATTCTCAAATCTATTAGAAAAGGAACCATTTGGCCCAAGTTACAAGGATTTCAATATTCATTACTTGATAATATAGATCCTATCTTCCTCAATTACAACATAATCTATTGTCTTTGGTGTTGATTTAGTTGTAAGTTCACTTTATTAAAAGATGGACAAGTGGTAGTTAAAAATAAGTTTGGTAATCAAGTCATATTCACTAGTTGAGAAGATGAGAATTTATTAAAAATCAAAAGAAGTATTTAATTTCAATGATTTTTCTTACCTTAGCGAAGAATGTTATCATTTTTCAAGTCTTTTATATAATTCAAAAATTAGGTGCATATAAAATAATTGTGTTATAGAATTTGTAATTTATTGAAGATAGTTGGGAAAAGTTGACATTTACACCAACTTTTTAATGATGTTATTTAATAAATTTTCATCTTCTTAAATCTTTTATATAAAAAGATTATATTATAGGACTTCCAATTTACCCAAGATAGTTGAAAAATGTCAAGCTTGCATTTAAGAAAAATAACATCGAGATCCCTCCCCTAGTTCAACTTGGTAAGTTCAAAGGTCATATACATCATTCTCTATGTGGACTCTCATAGACAATTCTACAATTCTATTAAATGGTATTTTTTATATCATTCTTCAATTATTATAATACAATGAATTTAATTTATTTTTTGAAGAAGTCTAAAGCTTTGGCCCTTTTGATAAAATTTGCATTATTCTTAAAAATGAAACTCAAACTTCTATTAATACTCTTTAAACAAAGAATAGTAGAAAGTTTACTATGAAATATTTTTTTTAAATGAGATTAAGCATGATATCACTTACTAAATTATGTCCCCTCCCCTTTAAAAAAGATAAAAAAACTAATAAAAAAAAATAGAAACACCAATAAGAAACAGAAAAAAGAAATCACTAATAAGAAAAAAAAAGAGAAAGAAAGAAAATAAAAGAAGTACCAATAAGAAATAAAAAAATAACTATTATTAAAAGTAAAAGCACCAATAAATCAACATGATATTTGTGATAAAAGGAAAGCTAAGTCCAACTAAATTTTAAATTTTAAATTTTGATAGGTGATGAAATTTGCGATGTAGGAACAAGAAATTCACACAAATCAAGGTAATGAAGCATCTCAATGAATAGGTTAGCTTGGAAAACCGTAAAGACATTAATTTGAAGTATAATGATGAAATTGATACAATAATAGACTTATAATAAAATTCTTTTAAAAAAGATTTAAAAAATTGAATTTTGGAGGACAACTCTACAAATTGAATAGGATGTTATTTCAAAAAATTAAGTGGATTTTTTTTCACACAAGTACAAGAAACTGACTCACTTAACAAACATAAAGCAAGGATTATTGCAGAGTGATGTGCAAGAAAAGAAGAACAATAAATTGTGAAGAAACTCTTATAGCTACAATGAATTGGGATACCATTCTTTATTTTTTTTATTATAGATTGAAATTTCATCAAATAGATGTGAAAAATGTAGTCTTATTATCAAGGACTCAACCTAAAAGATATATGACCAAAGGTTAAAAGTAAGCTTGCAAGCTTATAAAAACTATATGGTTTGAAGCAAAATGCAAAACAATGTACCATGAAAAACTCACTAAACACTCTCTAAAGATTAATTTGAAGTACTTTAAATTTTTTGATGCAATTCATTTTGTTAAAAAAATGTTAGGATAGTTGTATAAGTGGTTGTTTATATGGATGACCCATTCATAATTTATAACAAGGAAATATACTTTGCAACTATGGAAGAAAAATTGAAAAAGGGGTTTGAAATGATTGACTTGGGATACCTTCATTACTATTTGAATACATCAAAGTGCTTTAGAAATCCAAGTATATCTTTAGCCTCTAACAAAGATATAACTGAGAACTACTAAATAGATTTAAAATGTTAAATTAGAAATTAGTAAAAAAGTTTGTTAGAAGTTAGATTTATGTAAGAATAGAATTCTAAATTTCTTTTGTTATTAGAATCTTTTTTAATTTCATTAAGAACATAGAAAAAATCAATGAATAACAAAAAAAGAGTTTCTATAATTTCTTAAAAGGAAACCCAAAACTACAAGTTTAAACACTCCAAAACAACAAATTCACAATTTAAATTATAAAAAGGACATAAAGATTACAAACCTCCTCGTTTTCTAATGCACCTAGAATGGATAATAACATTTTTGAAAACCTAGGAAGCCATCAGTACCAACTCTCTCCTCAATATAAGTAGAATGTTTGACAACAGCCAAAATAACTTGACAATTGTTATAGCCTAGGAAAATATTATTGATCATAGCTTCTATAAATAATCTCAAATTTAAGAATTGCGAACAAACAATACCAATAACATCGAACCGTATCATATGCATGAAATCGATAACCCAAGTTTGCCCACTGTGCTTCTTGGTAAAATAAAAACTTCTAGAGGTATTGTTTATTATTCAAAATGTTCCACGTCCATGGAGGGAGGGAAAGAGATTTGCACTTCTATGGAAGGAAGAAGACAATTATCCAGGCTTGAAAGGAAACATTATGGTCTTTGGAGGGAACTATCCAGACTAACAGGAAATGCTAGAAGATTTCCAGAGAAGAAATCAAAATAAATAAGGATCACAGAAATCAATAATTATCGTTCCCTTAATTTGCCCTAAATCGGCCACTGCTAATAGCAAGAGAAGTTTTCATTATTATAGAAAGACTCAAACCCATTCCACACAAAGCCAAATAAATGGTAGGTCAGTCATACTTTACGTAAATATTACTCACCAAATGCACCGCGGCATGGAAAGATGCTGGTGCTAATATAATTATTATCAAACTATAGCTGTTACAAAATTAAAAGACTCACAATTTTGGGAATGCAACAAGACTACAAGTTTTATATGGTTGGGCCAATTCTAAAGTCTAATCTGTAATCTTTAACGATTTTGTTTCAGCCCATTCTAATTATAATAAGAATCAAGCTTGTTTTAGGCACTAAATGCAATTCACAGAATATCTCTTACCGAGAATACACAAATCCATACGATTCCCATGAGTTTTTCTTTTTCTAATATTGTATTTGAGTTTAGAAAGAGTGTACCAAATTCTGAAGGACAGCCATTGTTTAAAGATAACAGGCCGCTTAAAACTAACAGCCATATTTGTACATATTTATGATTCCTATGACTTGTAAAATGCATAGATACTTAAAATTTGTACAACAAATTATACAATATCAAAGAGTCTCAATGGGTAATAGTTTGGTAAAATTCCTACGAGATCCAGATATGTTATTTATTTAGTAGAAATCATGATTTAATTTGGACTATCGAATTCTAGGATTTCACACCTTCTATCCTGAAATGCTGGCCTAAGGTGAGGGTAAGTCCCTAATATAGTTTGGCTGGTCCTCCTCATTGGGGAGAGCCATCTCTGTGCTTGCGGAGTAGACTACTCTTAGATAAGATTGCTTGTAAATTCAATTTTGTTAGCTTTTCAATCGAGGTAGAACACATGTGATCATTCTTCCTTCTGTATTGAAAGACTAATACAATTGAATTGAATTCAGAAACAATTTTATCTAACCGACATGAAAACTCATGCGAATGCCAACTGTTTTGAAGCTATTTTAATAAGGTGGAGTTTTGATGGGGTTTGTAACTGAAAAAACCAACGTCGTAGTGTGTAAATATAAATATATTGACAATCCCAATGCGTATAATACATTAAACTATTTGTAGACTTGTTGATTGTCAACTTTTATGAGAGAAATAGTCAAGGTGATTGTACGTTTTTCAACCGTCGTAACACAAAAGGCAACCCCATGCAACAAACCTGCAAGATACCCTTCTATATTAAAACAACACGTAGGCTGTAAAGTAAACCGGATGACGCTAGTAACTGAATGCAAACTTTTAAACAGATCAGGTGACACCAACCTCCCTTTACAGTCCTCTCTTACACGCAAAAAGAAAACCATAAACCCAGATAAAGAAAGGGAAATTAAAAAGGAAAAGAAAAACAACTCTGTGATCCTTCAATCATATCAATTGCCCTTCTCATCCTCACACAATTGTTTCTCCAGTCATGATCATAAATTGAAACTGTTGGTGCCAAAAAAAATAAAGAATCGGTCTCTTTCCAAAAACTCATTCATGGGGTGTGACAAACTTTATATTGATGAAAAGAAAAAAACTGAAGAACAAGTATTTGGAAAAGAAAAACTATAAAACAATTTTTTTCCAAAAATTCAAGAATTGAGTCTCATGGAATGTGAAAGCTTGATGTTGATAAAGTTTTTGTTGATGAAAAGAAACTATAGAACAGAAAACCATGAATTGAATATCATGAGGTGTGATCATGGTTGGGAAAAAAATTGAAGAGCTAATGTTTTTCTATCAATTGAATCTCATGGGCTGTGAAAACTTCATGTCTATGATCAATCCTGATGAATTTTTGTCCAAAAACCCAATGAATTGAATCTCATAGGATGTGAAAACTTCACTTGATAAAGTTTTTGTTGATGAAATAAAACTAAAGAACAGAAACTCATGAATTGAATCTCTTGGGGTGTGAACACTTAATGTTGATAAACTCTTTCTTAATGAAAAAAGTAAAAAGAACTAATGTTTTCTTATCAATTGAATGTCATGGGTTGTGAAAACTTGATTCTATGATTAATCCTGATAAACTCTTTCCCAAAACCCAATGAATTGAATAATATATGATGTGAAAACTTCATGTTGATAAAGCTTTTGTTGATGGAAAAAAACTAAAGAACAGAAACTCATGAATTGAATCTCATAGGGTGTGAAAACTTGACTCTTCCTTAATGAAAAAAAACAAAAACTAAACAACCATTTTTTTTTCCAAAAACTCATTGATTGAATCACATGGGTTGCGAAAACATGAAGTCTATGATCAGTTCTGACAAACTTTATTCCAAACAGATCAATCATACCTGCTGTTGGAGTCCAAAAATGGTGGAAACACAGCCATAAACAGGATCAGAGAGCCTGGCCTGAGCCTCATAACAGACAGTAACCACAGCCTCATGTCGCCTATGTGGGGGAATATGCAAGAGCAGCTTAGACACATTACTGGCCCCAAAGACCTTATGAACAGCAGCAAAACGAGCAGCACCTTGATCAGAGCCAAAATAAGGAGCAAAAATGCAGCCATTAATGCACTTCCTTCTGAGAAACTTGCAAGCCCCACAAGGGGCACCAGTACTGACACCATCTTCTCTCAGTCTACCACCCCTCCTAGTACTACTAGTACTGCTACTGTTTCCTACAATCTCCACCACCTCTCTTTTCTCCACAACCCTCTGCCCACTCCTATGGTTATTACTAGTCCCACCACTACTGCTGCTGTTTCCATTGTTAGTATCATTAACATTAGCATTGCTAGAATTTAGGTGCTCCAGCTTTGCTGTCACTAAAATCCCTCCTCTTTTCTTCCTCTTCCCCAAAGCCCCGCCTGAAGATCAGACCTGAAAAAACACAAGTCAAAACCAGCAGAAGCGGCTCAATCCAAGGCTCAAAATGCCACAACAAAACAAAAAAAAAACCCTAACAATTTGGCTCCTCTTCTTTTCCTCTATTGCCACTGATCTGCATCATCAACAAAGTTGCAGAAAAACAGCACCTAACAAACAACAACTTCCCCCAAAACTAAACTTCCATTCACTTATTCTTCATACATACATACATACCAAGTAAAAGATTGCAATCCAGAAACAGATATAGGGAAAAATTGGGTGTCGTGACATTTGAGGAAAGCGAAAGCTACGTTTGTGTGAAGAGATTTTTAACTGAGTTTAATGGCGTATAGAGAGAGTTCCTGAATATCAACAAAATTAGGGCACACGCAAGGCTCGTGATGGTGACCCTTCCTTCCCCCTCCTCCGCCGCCGGACACGACGGCTTAACTCGCACGCCTTAACCCGACTTTAACTCCACCCCATCCGAACCTCTTTTTTCCGTGTGAAAAGTGACCGTGGGTTACATTAGGTCAACCCGGGCCAGCCGTTATGTAATAATCCACACGCGGACTTACAAACGCGGCTTCATTTTTGTTGTATTATTATTGGCTAGGCTTCATTATATTGGGCTACGTCGCACGTGGGGCTGCCTTGCCACCTTAGCTTTGCCACCCCCACATCTTATGTGTGTTCTTGGCTCATATTTCTTTTTGTTTCCATTGCATTATCACGAGAATATTATGATGAGGATTTCCTAGGAAGATTAAAAATAAAGAATTGGGTGATTGTTCAAAGCATGATTCTCCTTGTTTCATGGACTATCAAACTACAAGGGTCAACCATTGGCAGTGCAATTAGACAAGCAAAGAAATGTAACCGAAATAATGGATGAAATTCTATCACCTACTGATTCCTCTTGTCATGTGTATATGTCCACAGGCGTGGACTTGGGAGAGAAAGTATATTCACATTGCATATATACATGGTTTGGACATTCCAAGTGTCATTACTCTAGGGGCTCTCTTGGATGTGTCCAAAATCTTCCTAATTGGGTTGAAAAATTGGAAAGTGAGTCATGGTCTCTTTTCCCATGTCTAGAAATAGGGTCTCTCAAACTTGAAATGAAAACAATTACTTGCAACAAATTGTATCCTTTTGAAATAAGGAGTTTACTTTGTTTGGCAAGTGTGGTTGCATAGACATGTAGTCCCAAATTTAGATGTGAAGCTAACATAAACTTGAATGCATAAGCAACAAGTGGGCATTTTTAGTAGATGTACTCCTTAAACCTCCCACATATTTATATGGGGAATGTAAATTATGAGGTGGAAATGCTTTATTATCCACTTCTTATATGCTTTTGTTTTTCCATGTTAAGCCATCTACCATGTGAACGACGGTTTGAAAGAAATTAAAATGCTAGCCTTAAAAATATGATGACTACCTTGGTCTTAGTTGCATTAAAATAACCGAGTTCAATTTTTTATATGAATAACCTTGAGTGAAAATGAATATGAGGATGAAGATTTTGGAAATGATTGTTTATTAAGGTTTCATGTCTATATTTTGTTATAATATGTTTAGTGTAGGATTTAAAATTTGTGTAAAAACCATTTTAATTATAGAGATATCATTATGGATATTAATGTTATGGTGTCATTTTATAGTTTGAAATTTAATTTTTAATATGAAAAATGTATACTAAAGAAAAATGTATGTAATATCTATTCAAACTAGCTATCAAAATTACATAAAGATATATAAACTAAGCCATTCTTAATTTTCATATTTCTCTTAATGTTTCATTCTTGATGTAATAGTACTACATACTTATAAGAATTAAAATAACTTTAATTTAATAATTAAATTATAATTTATTGATGTTGATTAGATAACTTGAAAAATAATTGATTAATATATTGAGATGGATTAAGATTTTCATATAATTTAATGTTATATTAATGTCAAGATTACGTTGATGTTATAACAATAGATAAACAAAATGAAATTTAAAAATGTATTAATGATCAAAATCTTGCGATAAATGGATCATGACCATTTGAAGCACGAGTCTAGATTATTCACATTGCCTTTTTCATGGATATTTTTCCTTATTGTGTTTCAGTCCACAATATATTTTTTGGGTACGATATTTGATGATACTAAATTGTGAATGTCTATTTGTAAACCTAATTAACCTAACCACTAGTTTAAGATAAACAAACTAAACTCAACAACATATCAAGTTCTTCTTGATGAATGCAAACCATAAAAATAAACTAAATATACCATCATTCATGAAATGCTTGACTCTATTGTCGTCCTATCCTTCAAGATCTTGTATGAATTATATTTACTCTCAATTATTTAGCACTTAAAAGGAATGAAGTATGGTTGATTAATCTAAGATGTAAGATAGCCATATGATAGCAAGTAGGAAAGATAGCAAAAATGACATAAGATACTCAAAGCTACATTAGGCTTAAATGGGGAAGAAAGATCTTTTATAGAGGTTAAGAGGGTAGATGGGAATTAATTAGATTTAAAGATTGATTTGAATGAATAGATGAGAATAAATGGTAGGTAAGGCTCTTGACACAAGATGCATTGAACTTAGATATGTGAGAATATGTGATATAAAATAGATAATTAAATAATTAAATAAATAAAATAACGTATTTAATTAATAGTAAAAATGGTAGCAAAATTAGATAAATAAATATTTATTTATTTATTTAAAGTATGAGAGATAAAAGAATAATGAATTAAATAAATAAATTTATTTAAATATTAAAGGAACATGCTAAAGGATTAATTAAATAAAAAATAAATATCTCTTTAATTAATAGAACAATAATAGTAAAATAATAAAATAAATAATAATATCTATTTAATTAAGTGGGGATAATTTTAGGTGTCTACTATACTTACAAAACCTACCTACTACTAAATGTGTATACATATGAGAAAGAATTTAGTAATAAGAGACCTTTTCTGACTTATTATATATAGAAAGTTTACATTATTTGATGATATTCAAGCCCTAATATTGATTTGACAATATTGAAATAGAGAAAGTGGATAATTTTGGATGGCAGTGAGGCAATATAAGATTACGTTATACAAGAATTGAAATCATATTAAATTTATATATTTTATATTGATATTTAGTATATACAAATATAACATTTAACTAGAATTGCCTTCTTAAATACATGACCTTAAGAACAATTTTTTTAAAAAGTGTATATGTCAATAAGTAGTGGATATATCCCAAGACTAATGACCTTGATAATTTGATAAATTTTTAACTTCATATTAAAAAATGTGATCCAAAGGGAATTATTAGATAGGAAACGCCATAGAAAATTGGAGTATTTAATAGTGAACATATAGATAAATGTATTGATAGGTAAATGAGGTAGATGGTAATTATAATAATTTTAATAGGTAAAAAATAGAAAGGATTGGGAATTCAATCAAAGGTATAGGAAGCTGGATAAAAATTATTTATTTAAATTTATTTATAGTCAAGTTTATCTTTCATGAGTCTATTAAGAGAAGTTTGTTAGGGTATTTAAGTAATAAGGATATTATTTTTAATTTTCTATTATTTTATAATATTTTCTTAATATAGACTAATATATATCATATTTATAGGATTACAACATGATCATTTAAAGATGATTTTTATAATAAAAAAATTATGGGTAGATATGAGTTAAGTGAATAATTAGATTTATAGGTTCACTTAATTTACCCTAAATACCAGTATAGATTTATTCATTTAAATTATCACTTTGAAGTTTTAAATAATAAATTTCATCAAGGATTAGTGTAAAACTATTATAGTATAAATTATCCATATATATTATTTTCATATATCTTCTACTAAAACTCGTTTGAAATGGTTTCATTTAATGTTAGCTATGAAAATAGTAAAAATAAAAAGTTAATTGAATATATAGGATATAAAGTAATAATTGTGTGTTGATGTAAAAAGAGTTATTAAATAACTAGTTCCACTATTAGATTCCTTTCCCACTTATTACTTAAGTTTACTCAGGGTACACATAAGATGCTTAAAACTTATAATATATCATAATTGTTGGTGTAATTGAATATTCTTAATAACACTTTAAGTTTACTTAGAATAATGCATTTCATAGTAGTTTGCATATTAGACATAGAGGAGTTTGCATTTCATTTCATCCCTTGGTATAGGAGAAATCTTCTTTAGGTGGAGTTATTTGTTATCTAATTCCACTTTATGTGTGAGATCCACCTTTAGTGCTCTTATCACATTATCATCCTTTCATTGTTGCACATACTTTGTTGTATAATAGAGGTTGTGTTGGTGCCCAAATCAACAGGTTGAAAATCCTATGAGCTTTCCCTCTCAAGTTTGGGATTTCCAATTAGATGTTTCCAAAAAATAGGAGCAATCAATTATGATGCTAGTCCTCTACACTTCAGGCTCTACAAGACCTAGGCGGTTGAGCCTATATCTCAAACCTAATTTGTTGGTTGGAGGCTTTTTATAGAAGACAACTATATATGAAAATTTAGTGATCTATTAAGATGACAAGTGATTCTCAAGAATGACCAAATCACAACTTGAATGAATGTTGAAAACCTCGAATTGCTTTCTTATGAATGCTTCAAAATAAAAGGGGTATGATGTTTATAAAGTATTGAATATACTTGACAGAATAATAGACTTTGAAACTTTAGAAATATTCCATGAATTATGAAACAATCCTCAGACCAGTCATCTATCCAATATTGGACAGATAGAGTCAATCATTGACCAAACCTTCATCAGGGATTTTTTTAGTGGCTATTATTCACCAATTGGCAAATATGTCCTGATCGGCGGATAGAATTTGGTGAATAAAATGCTCGTATAGTGGTTGACCGGTTTGCCTGGATTTTATAAAATGCTCATATAGTGGTTGGATTGTTTGCCACTATTTTTACATAATTTCAGTACGGTAGTCGGGTTCTTCGCCTATATTTCTATTACTATTTCACTCGTATTCACCAAAAATTAAATTGGATGTCTTCATCGAGGATCAACATTCGCCAAAGGCCCATTGTCCTGAGTAAAAAAATTATTTACACTAGGACCCGATTCGCCATGCATCATACTTAATCATGTCCCAAATTCTTGCCCTATTCGCCTAGTCAATTATTTTAGAATACATGAGTTTGCCAAATATTATTTGTTATCAGAAGCAACAGTCGACCCCTTCACCAAAATGGATGATGGATATTATGAGGCAAAATCTGATGGCTGATATGAAAATAGTTTACTTGTAGTTGTCTATTTAAGAGATATGAGTTTCATTATTGAAACATGCCAGAGAGAAGGAGACTTCAAGAGATTTAGTTGATTTTGAGCTCACAATTGCGATCGGTAGCGATTCTAGTGAACGACTACCTATCTGTTGTATCTTATTCAAGTAAAAGTTTATTGCAGCCATAATTTGTTGGAGATGTCACAGTCAAAGTTAAATAGGAAGAGGACTATTGAAGGTGGAGATGTCCAAGAGAGGCCAATGAAATGTAGAAATATATCTTCATACTTTGGCATGGGTAGATGCAATAGTGTTGGTCAAAGTGAGGAAGGTACATCATCAGAGGAACCTGTACAATTTGAAGGTTCTCAACCTACACATGAGTCTAATGAAAAAATTGGGGAGCCTAATAAATCTGGTGACAAAGTTGCGGAACCTGATATCTCTGATGAAGATGACCTTGAAGAAGAATTTCAAGTCAACAACTAGTACCAGGATGAAGTGATCAAATTCAGTGATGATGATGGTTCAATTAATAGTAACACTAAAGGGAGAGGAAAATCAAAAGAAAAAACTGATCGTCAATGGGAGATGTCGAGGAGATTTAAATTTGATTGGGTGGCAAAGTATCCATTCATTGAACCTGTGGACAATCCAATTGTAGGTGAGCCGCTAGTAGAATGTAGATGTATGATTTATAGTTGGAAGTATAAAAAGGAAAAGCGGTTGCAACTTAAACTAGACATCATAGAGAAACATGTTGGTAAGGTTTACGAAACCTCAACTGTTGATGGAAAGGAAATAAAAGTGGTAAGATATAAAACAAAGGAGCAATATCAACATAAAAGGAATGCTGAGGAATATTATTTGTTTCAGAAATTTAAGATGAAGCCTGGTGAAGTTCAAGGTTCTATTAATGCTATTTTTGCAAAAGCAAGTGATTTAGAAGAACGCAAAAAAATTGTTCAATTAAGTAATGTTTTCCATATTTTGAGCGGAGGGCGTCCAATGATAGAAAATCTAGAAATGAGTGGTTTGATACACTTTCTGAAAGTTCCTAACTATCTTGTCACTCATTGGTCAATAAACAGTGGATGGGAATTGGCAAGTTGTATTGCCCAGGTTGAAATAGAGGATGTACAAAGAAAAATAAAAGAGTCAACCTTTATTGCATTGTCCTTAGACAAAGTTATGGCAATAGATAATATGTCATGGGTATGCATGCATGTTTATAATGTACAGAATAATGCCCGCCAACCACATCTACTAACTATTGCACAATTGAGGGACAATGTGACATCAAAAACTTTATTTCAATTAGTAAAGAACCAATTAATGTAATATGGAGGTATGGATGAATTGACAATAGCGAAGAAGTTGATCTGTGTTGGAGCGGATGGAGCTTCAGTAATGCAAGGTCAAAGGAATGGTCTTTGCACAAAGATGTAGGCTTCTTGTTCACCATACGTTGTTGGCATTCACTGTATGGCCCACATGATGAATCTTGATTTTAGAGTTGTGAAGAAGTTCCCTTTAGTAAACAAGGTTGAAGATTTAGTAAGAGAGTTGTACTCATATTTTTGTCGAAGTCCCAAATGTTTTAGGGAATTTCAGCACTTTGCTGATGGAATTACCAATGGAAACAAGCTTCTTAAAGATGTTGATACCAGATGGATCTCTTTGGATGGACTAGTGCATCGAGTTTTTTCCAAATATCAATCTTTGATTGGACTGATGTACAAAAATCAGGACAATGCAGAAAATTAGAGATGTGGTGACTTGCTTCAGAGGTTAAGCAATATAGAGACACTTTTGACTTTAGCATCTCTTCTTCCCATGCTAGAAGAAATGATGTTTATTATGAAAAAAGCCCAGCAAAGAGCCATGTATATTGCAAAATATGACCACTTGCGTAAAATGTCATGCCAAGCCCTTGATAGTCTCTATCAAAATGACCTAAATTTATCCAATGAAAGATTTAATCACTAGCGAAAACTAACAGATTTGGACAATCCTGATAATTATTTAAAGATCATTGAAAATGGGGATTTATGTGTTTGTGTAAGGGGATTTCAGATACCAATGTACTACAGTGCCCCAAAGAAGTGAGCTACAAGAGTTACAAGGGAAGAGTTTACCAAGATCGTCGAGTCTATAGTAGGTAATGCAAGGGACATAGCCTATAAAGTTTCCTCTGGAATAAGATCCCGATTCCCATATGAACAACTACTTGAGGCCATGGCAATTGTGTTTCCTCAATATTGGACCTTAAACTCTAAGGAAGATTATCATAATAGGCTGATGACTTTGATAAAGGAATTTTGCAAATCTGTAGAATTCAATGGAGTGACTATCAATGGAATTTTAGATGAGGGTCTTCTTAGACAGCAATCAGGCACTTTTGCAAAGACTATGAGGCATCAATATCAATTAATGCATAACCCACATGAAGAGGGCTCGACAAAAAGGCTTTGGACAGAACTAAAATAGAGCACAATGTTGTGTGAAGAAATTTTAGAGTTCTTCAAGTTTGCTGATCTATGTCAGAACATGATATTGGGTTCAGTGGAGGATGAGAGATTTTTTAGTGCTTTGGGCTTCCTAAAATAAAAGCTAAGAAATAAACTAGACAAGAATTTGGAAACATGCTTGAGGGTCTACACATCTAGGTATGATGTCAATACTTTTCCTTATAAAAAAGAAATGGAAATCTGGAAGAAAAGATGCAAAAGAAGAGGGTTGGGCAACACCATTAACCAATCTCTGACAACAACTCCGAGTGGGACAAGTACAGGTGGTGATGGGAGTCAGAGAAGCGGAGGTCAGAGTGAAGAAGGCACAAATGAAAATGAAGAGAACAATGAAGAAACTAGAATACCAGAATTGGATGATGATGATGACACAAAGATGAATTGGAAAATTTAGGAAATTTCTGCTAAATTAGAAGTAGCAATCAATAGGTATTTTTTGAACTTATTAACTACTATATCCTATCATTCAAATTTCAATGTTCATTTTAGAAAAGTAAGAATGTATTATGTTTCATCATTAAAATTTGAGAACAAAGAGTATTTTTAGTATTATTGTAGAGTGTAGTTTGTAACTTTGTATCGTATCATCAATGATCATTCATATTTGAATTTGAAATTCCTGAATGAAATTTTGTATTCCAATAGCATATAACAGAGTAAATCAACTAAGAATAACTAAATAAAATAGAGTAATTCAACATACATTGAATTGGAAAACATGAAAATTAGATAGAGCACAATTTGTTTTGTATTCATTTGTAATATATTACAATTTATAGTAGTTCAAAATTCAGAGCAATCTTTGTAGGCCAGTCCACTCATCCTCTGATGGCAGAACAATTTGGTTCATAGTATAGTCACACTCCTGCAACTTCATTAGCAATTCATAGTTGGAAGTGTGACTTGACATCACTTTTGCTTCTAAAAATCCATTCAAAGTTCTCACTGGTTTGATGAAATCCATGATTGTATCAGGAGATATGTCTGTAGGAAGAAAGCGTAAATCAATATTTATTTTGTCCTGCAACCTTATTTTGTAATTTTCTCTTCCAATGAAGTTATTTGTGTCAAATCCCTTAGGCAAACTGAGACTTTCCATATTCACTTTCCTTTGTTCCATCTTTGTGATCTTCTGCTTAGCTTTGTCATCCAATTCTTGTGCTTCCCTTAGCTTCTCACATTTTTGAATGATACTTGATACCTTTACTGAGGCATCAAGGTGGTTGCTAATTCCCTTGTTTGATAGATAACTATCACTCTTACTGTAGAGTTGTTGCATAATATCTTTTGCTTCTTTATCTTTCTTGACAACATCCATGTTCTGTTCAATGTTCTTATGGAGCTTCAAATAACATATTCTCATACTTTGAAGCATTTCAAACCACTCATACAAGCTATTACACATCACCAATATTTGGCTCCAAATGTGTTCTTTTGCAATCTTCACTAAATTATTACTAGTATTTGTTAAAGTTTGAATTGTATTATTGGCTTTCTTTAGTTCTTCTGCCATTTTTTCAAAATTATCCCTCTCTTCCACTACTTTGTGTTCCCAATGATTTGCTTTATCCACCTAAGACTCCAATTGCTTTTGCAATTCCCGGTTGGAGGCAACATTACGCTCCACGGTTTTAACTAACTTTTTTGAACTGACTCTTTCTTCCTCTAGTTTTTTACTAATTTCTACCAATTTTACCCTTAGTGCCTTCAGCTCTGCCTCTACCTACTCCTATTCCTACTCTGTATCTGCTGATGTAGAGGTCAATTTTTTAATCTTTTTCTATAATTCTTTCAAACTATTCTCTAAAGCTTTCCTCTTTGCTTTTTCATTGCCAATGTCTACCTGTAACTTCTCTATATTTTTCTCAAGCTTGGTTTTCTCTCTTTCCACCTTTAGCAGTGCACTGTAGACCACTTGGTTTGTAGACTTTGACACATTGATTTTGTCCACATATTTAACTTTGGAAAAATCCACTTGGAGAGTGCTAACTTGAAATTCAGATTGATCTATCTAACTCTTTGGTGGGTTTCCATCTTTTTCTGGTGGAATAACAACCATGAACTCCATCATGTCTCTTTTTGGGTCATATGTTGGTATAACCCTATTGGATGTAGGTTGTTCCTGTACAACTGCATTAAGGGCACGAGTTTGCAATGTCTTCTTTATTCCTTATTCTTGGTTCTTGTTTCTGCAAATTTATTATAGAAATCTTTGTAGTGAAAAATTGGTGTTGCAGAAGGATTTGAATGTTTGAAAGGTGATCTAGAGGTAGAGCTTGCAATACTTGTTGATCTAACTAATGCTCTTTGAGGATTTAAACTTCTAGAGGGTTTTGTTGAGCCTGAAATTGCAAGCAATTCTTTATGATCAAATGTCATTGTTGTCGGTGTTCTGGTACCAGAAAGCTTTTGCTTCTTGACACTATCTTCTTCTATGGGATTATGTGTACTAGAAAGTTCCCTCTTTAGAGAGGGAACTTGTTGTATAAGTTGGCCAGTCCCACTGGCACCAGTGACACTAGCAGACCCAAGGCCTGCACCATGATCATAAGCACTTTTTTCAGTCTCAATTGTATTCCAGACACCTTCTCCTATGGGACCCAAACCACCACCTTTATAACCCATTTTTTCCAGAATGATTTCCCCTTTGCTATATGTTTTATGTCATTCCTTGGTGGTTCCAATATGACTCCCAGTCCTTGGAGTAAATGAAATTGGTGGATGATCATCCTCACTGTCTAGATATTCATCCTCAGTGTCGTATGCCATGTTAGGATGCTCCAAATTCCACAATTTGCTAAACTCTATATCCTTGTCTATTTCATCCAGATCTTCACTGGTCTTGGGTTCACCAAGATCCTTTCTCATACTCCAAAAATCATCCATTTTCATTCTAGTCCATTTTCTATCCTTACAAGCTTCTGCTAAGCTCTTTGGTATTTTTTTGTTTGATGGCTGAGCAGCTTTTTCATAGAAATTGTAGGACATCCTAGGCTGTACAATGCCCTGGTTTATTGTTGTCATAATTTTTGATGACAACTGTTCAACTAAAATTTTTTCCTCACCGGAAACTTTCTCCAACTCTTTTCTAACATCATCCCAACTATCCTTGTTTTTCAACTTCTCTAGCAATGGTTTACTTTCATGTTGAAATAAGTTTGCAGAGTTCTTATTAGCAACAAGCATTGTTTAAATGACATTGAGTGGATCATACTTCCAGTACCACTCTAAATCAAATTGAAAAATATCTAAATTTTTTTTTGCCACTCTGAATGCCTTTCTCTCAAATGTTAACCCGCCAATTGAGAAAGGTAAGGAAGGGAATATGCTCTTCTTTGATTGGCCAGCAAAGAGTCTATCTGTGCTCTCTAGTTGTACTACATATTCTACTACAAACAGCCTGTTTGTCACATGCATTGGAAGTTTGTGGGGTTGTAGTTTTGACCCATAAAACCTTATTACAGTGTATTCTTCCATTAAGTACCAGTCAGCCAATTGAATTGTGCTTCTAAGTTGGGTGCAATCCCTACATGAAGTAGACAATCTGGGCATTGGAGTGCTTGTTATTTTTTTGTACAATGGTGCCAAAAAGAAGTCTACAAAATTACTGTAATTACTTATGTTATCATACATTCTTATCTGAGGTGTCCAGTTATATATTGGACTTGGAGTACCTGTCGGTGTCCCCCTCTGAATTTCAAGCTTGTTGTCATTGCTCATTAATATTGCAGCATGCTTGGCTAGCAGAAGATAACACAAGTAGGTTGTGAACCTAAATGTCTTAGAATTGCCCCTTTTAATCAATGCTAATTATTCTTGCATTGATTGAACCACGTGTCCAACAAAATTATATCTTACTGGTTCATTGACACAATGGATATCCCAAATGAATTGAAGAATGCTGGCACCCACTTCCCTATTGTTTTCCAGTCCTAGGCAAAATGCTAGCGAGGATATAGTATCCTGAACCCATGGCACAAAAATGTTAAAAGCATAAGGAGGCTTGTGGTTCTCACCCAATGAACCCTTTTCATTTGCAATTATTAGACCCTTTATAAATGAATCTTTTGCATGTGGTGGGACTACCTCATATTTCTCTACCAGCAATCCCAGGTCAATATGGACATTACAGTTTTGTCAGTCAAACCCTAGGTCTAGCAAACTGAGAAATTATTTCTCGGTTATTGATGAAATTTCTTCCTGATTATTTTTATTCACAATTGCTTTTCTTTCTTCATCATAATTTTTTGCATAAATCAAGACAATTTTTGGGCAAGGGAAAACTTCGGGTAACAACATGTAACCCAAACCAACATCCCACGAAGCAACTTTATTGGTTTTTCCACCTACCGCTGGGTTAAATTTTATAAAATCAAGCCTCTTTGGCCCAGTTGCCTTACTGCACAATGCATATTTAATTTCTATAAGTCTCCTTTCACCGTCGATAACAAGATCATAAACATCATGATACTCATCAGTGAAACCAGGGATTTCTACTACTTTTCTGCAGTCTATTAAAGTTTTCCCATCTACTTGCCCTTGGCCTTGAGTTTTCACTTTCCCCATTGTTCTTCCAAAGAATGAAACAACACAAATATCTACTAACAAAATCATAGAAAACCCCAATTTAAGAAAACCCCAATTTAAGAAAACTCCAATTGTAATTTGTAATTTCAAACTCAAGTTAAACTAAATTTTTGACATTACAAAATCGAGATGCATCAGGCTAGATATCTTACCCGAAATTAAACTTTGAATCTGGATAGATAGAAGTTACAACGGCTAACTCTAAGGCTCTCACAATTTACAGTCTCAAAATCTTCCACGATGGGTCAACAGTTCTTTTTAGCTCTGCTACTATGAGTATTGTTAAAAAGCTTTCATTAAATGTAAATTGTAATGGTATATAATTATACTTATTACTATAATGGTAACGTTACACGTAAACTTTCTAAAACATGCAATGTGTAACGTAATCTTTATAAAACATACCACGTAATCTTTTCGTCGAATTACATGTCAACGTGTCACGTTTCTAGAGTGAGTTTTCAAAAAAGCTTTTTGAAACCAATAGTACTTCTGAAATACAACTCCAACCGTTCATCTTTTGGAATCCAACAATTGTTATGATTTTAAATATTAATAATTTAATACACAGTAATAGCTTATCCATGAAAATTGAACCAGTCACCATTAAATGATAAATTTTGGAAACATTAAAATATTACATGAAACAAAAGCGCAACACAAATTTTTTATATTATATAAGACTATATCTATTAACGATTCTTATAATCAAAACAAAAAAGAAAAGTAGTAGCACTTTGAATTTCATAAAACATTTTCAAATTATATTTTTCAACAATTTACAATTTATATCATTTCAAAAAATCTGGTAAGCTACTACCACTAGAGGGAGACATAGTAGAGGTCGAGGGACTAGAGAGTAGAGAGTAGAGAGTAGAGGGACTAGAGATTCATAGACTCAGGGTGTAGTACCCTGCCCGTAGTTCACTTTTAGGTTTCTTTATGTTTCAGTGTTTGACCAAATTCTTTTAGGTCACTTTTGATGTGATCGAATATTATGATTAATAATGATGATTATGGATTTATGTTCATTGAATGTGTTTCAGGTTATTGCATAGATTAGATGTTGATATCTTTTGATGATATGTTTATGTTTTATATCGATTTATGGTACTGATCCCATAATGGCATGTGTATGGTTATCTTGTGTTTGCATCTTTTTGACGTGTTTATTTGGTAGAGGATAGAGGTGTAGTTACTCGCATAGTCAAGATCCACACGACCGACCATACCCTATCATTGTTTGTTATATATTATTGTATGTACATGCTTCGTCTTGTGGTGACAAGTTCGTAGCTACAGGGCATCGTCTTCCCTGAATTGGCAGGAGTGAGCGTGCCCACAAACATTCATCTCAATGGTAAAGAGGGGAGATAATACACAGATCCAAACCCTAACCTAACCCTAATTGTCCTAGGATTGGACAAGTGTCGGTTTGACTTCCCTACCCAAATTCATCTGGTTGGCACGAGTTCATGGATCCCTTCTCCTGTGTTTATTTGGTTTTATGTCTTTTGGTTTTAGTTGATTTGTGGTTATGTGGGTGATTATTAATTTATTGATTATAGTTGAATTATGTTTATATAGATTATTTTATGTGATTATCAATGTTAAGTGCATAGTTGAATTTAATGATTAAATATGCTCCTAGGATTTAATTGAGGAAATTAAATTAAAGATAATTATTTGAATATTTGGAAATTAATTTTGATTATGTCCTAAGTTTATTTTGATGAAATTTAATTAAAATCAAATAATTGATTATTTGGATTTAATTGAGTATTTTATTGAGAATTGGATTTTATTATGTTTGTGAGTATTATTAAATAATTAAATATTTATTTGCATGTTTTAGGATGCATTAAGTATTTAATTTATTTAATAATGAATTTAAATTATTAACATGTGCAAATTGGAAAAGGAATTTGTTCTCAAAAAGATAACAACTAGTTTTCAAAAGTCAAAGTTGGGTTGTGCATTTAAAAGATATTTTAATTAATTAATTAGGATTTATTTTCAATTTTGGAATTAGAGTTTGATCAGGAGTTGTCTTATGAGTCATTTCTGATTTGGAGTTGAACTGTGAGTTAGCTTTTGAGTTGTCTTTTGGGATTGCATGAATTTGGGAATGGGATTCCTATTAGGGAAATTATTCCATTCATTTTGGAGGAGACAGGTTTTGGAGAAGATTTTTTGGGGGAGAGCTTGTGTGCTTGGAATTTTGGAGATTTGTGGATTGTTGTGGTTGCTTGTTGATTTGGGGTTTGATTGTGCATCTAGATCTAGTTCTTGCGTTCATCATAGTTCTCAGATTTGTAGACGGGATTGGATTTGGAAGTAATTTCACTCTCAGATCTTCTACAGGGGTTTCATTATAGTTTCTAGCATTGGAACCAAGGTAGGATCTGAAATTCTTGATTTGTGCCTTCTATTATTTTATCTGGTAAAATTTTGTGTTTGATTAGAACTGGATTAGTCTCATTAGATCTATATGTATTCTTTGTTTCTGGGTGTTAGAAAAACCCTAGATCTGTTCTTTTATATTTTTATGATTACTTGGCATTGTACCGTTATGCTGGTAAAATTTTATCAAAAGTTTGTCTATGGTTTTCTTGTAAATCGAAAAATCAATTCTGCTACATAGTTAGACTATAGTGTTGTAAGAAAATTAATTCTCTTTGGAAAGAAATCCAATTTGAATTAAAAACCCAATTTGGGCATAAAGTTAATTCTGAGAAAATTATTAGTCTTTGTAAAAAAAATTTATAGTAAAAAATTTATACTTGGAAAAGACAAAAAAAAATGCATTAGTAAATGTAAATGTATTTGCAAACAATAAAGAAAAAGACAAAATAATGTACATGTTGAAAAGAAGTGAAAATGACCTGTTACCTTTTCTGGAAAGAAAAATACAGGCCATGTAATATCCATTTTCAGAAATGTATATATATAATTGTTAAAAAAATATATGCTTTTAGTTTAAAATATATATATTTATGTAGGCCTCATATTATAGGATGTATTTATCTCTAAATAAGATTTCATGTTTTAAAGTTTTAGTTTTGCCCAAGAAAAAAAATAAAAAAATAAAATATTATTAAGAAAAATACTATATTGGAAAAATTTATGATAAAAAGAAAATTTATCAAAAAAAAATTATTAAAAGTTTTGGGGGGTGGGCCTGGCCCCACCACCCCCCCTGCCGCGCAACTCAAGAAGGCTACCGATGGCAGTCCTTAGGGATTGTCACCGACAGTCCTTGGACTGTCGACGGCAGCCCCTAGGGCTTACCGTAATAGGCCTCCACTGCCGTATGCAATTGGTGGGACCCGCGGGTCCTGAGGTAAGATGTTTTATTTTGTTTTATATTTTTTTTTAATTATTATTAATTTTGTTAATAGTTTTAATGTATATTTATTTTGTTAGTTAAAATTTTAATTAATATGTATAAAATTTATTAATTAATTTTTAGATTAATATAAATTTTGTAAATTAAGTAATATGAAATTTGTTTTTATATTTAATTCAAGTTTAATTAATATGTAATTAAATTTGAATTTCAAATTGTTTTAATTTATAATGTATTTTAGAAAACCTTGGCTCATATAAACATGTTGCTGTTTATTTTAGTAAAATAGATTATTAATTTTAGTTATTTGAATTGAATTTTACAATTTAGATTTTATATAAATCTAACATTAGATTGGAACTATATGGTTTAGTTTTATACTGAAATTGGGTGTTTTCATTATGTTGGATTCTTAGGTACTCCTAGGGAAATTTTCTTTACTTATGTTATTATTGGAGTGATTATTTTCAGAATTTCCTAGTAGACCTTGTTATTTATAAACTTGAATCCAAATAGGATGAATAAAGAATGTATTGGTTTATAGTTTTATTTCAATTTGAAATGGCGTGAGTGTTGTATTCTTAGTGTCATCTTTTATGCTATGGGTTGTTGGGTACTAGATGACCTAGGAGGGTACAGAGGCTAGGGTGTGTGTCAGATGATACTGTTTTCAGCTATGTTTTGATGTGTATGTACTTTTTTTATTATTGTCCCTGACTTGACCTTATGGGCTCATGATGTTATATGTTATGTTATGGTATCTTTGTAATCATTTCTGGTTTCTTTTGTGCGAATCTAGATTTGGGATTACCTAATGGTATACCTGTTAGATCTAGGAGAGATCTATGAGCCTAGGGTAGTTTACCTGGACATGTAGTAGGAGGTGGCTTGCAATAAGTGTCAAGGCCCACAAGTGGCTGCCAGGATCACTTATTGTAAGTATCAGTAATCAAGTGATAACCTAATATAATTAAGGGGTATTTAAATGAACCTAATAAGACTAGAGTCCTCACCCATGCTTGAGTGCTAGTATAGACTAAGGTGGAGTTGAGAAGATGACTAGCCCCCTTTTAAGGGATGAGTTTCCATAGTTGATGACTTCATCTGTACGAGAGGTCATTGATGCCGTGTATGGTCACTTGGGTGCCGGGATCCAGAGAGATTACAAGGACAAAACTCAAGGGTTAGACATACATGATGACACCTTCCTATGCATAGTCTGGTTATTCTACATGTGTCAGTTGCCTCTGGATTAGTGAGTTGTACCTATTACTTTATGGTGTTTACCTTGAGTTAGAATGCTTTTCAGGATCTTTCTACTTAGGGTTCTATCCTTGATTTTTATTGGTTATCTGATTGGGGTTTGTGATTATCTCCTCAGCACGGTGGGGTAGGCCTTTATGGTTCTACACGGACGGGTGGTAGTGGTTCTTTACCATTTGAGATTCAACTTCTTGGTGCTAATGCTTGATGGTGTTTCTACAGATGGATTCTTTTCGATGTTTCATTAGTGTATCTTATCATATCTTCATTATTTGTAATCCTGTATTAGTGTATCGCATGTGATACCTAATTTGGACATTTTATTATTGTAAATAGATTGATTACTACATACCCTGTGACATGTGCATTGGATGTTAGTTTATGTATATGTCATGGATTTTCATGAGGATTGTATTTATTGTTGTCATGTAATTGCAATTTATAAGTTATGGAATCTTTTATTGATGTTAGTTCTAGTTGTGTTTTGTTCTTAAGTAATTCAACATCATGGGACCCTCGAGATTTGTAATCTGTGTTGGATGTTGTTTTAATGTGAGTAAATGGTAATTGCTTTTGCACTGTTGTTTATCTTATATGTTAACTTTTTTAAAAAAATGGTCACCAAACTTAGTAGCATGTTTAGGTTAACTTCTCTTGGGTTCCCTAGCGGGGTGTTACACAAGGACTATTCAGCTAAGGCTCCCTTCCTTCTGTGTAGAAGTCTAAAGAGAGGAGAATCTCAAAGAATTCATCTAGCCACTGATAGTCCCTGGGTTCGTCCAGTAGGTACCACTTCTAGAGGAAATTCCTCCCAATCTTTGCCCACTTCTGATGACGGTTGAGTTGCTCAGCATCAAGGCTCAGTAGGAATGGTTTCCTAGGAACAACTCCTAGTTCTAGAATCTTAGACAAATCTTTTGCCCAAGGAATTCCAACCCCAATTTCAGAAAATATGACAACATGCACGTCATCGCCGACGTACTCTTCTTTGAAAACTTTCCTCAGAAGCATAATCATATCCACCTTTTCCCCCCCAGGTCCAATAGAGAAGCCAAGAACCAAGATGAAATGTTAGTGGTGACTCTATACCTATTCTCTCTCTCCAGAAATTCATGTTTGAGCACCATTCTTATAGCCTCCTTGGTGAAGGCTACGAACTCCATAGTAACAGATGCCAGAATTGGGTCTGTGACCAGGCCCAGAAAGGCCTTCTAGTCCTCCAAGGTAGTGCATCTCAAATGAATTGGAGTGTCCATTCACAGACTATTATCACAAATATGCTTTCACAGAGAACCTAGCACTCGCAAACTATTCTCACAAATATGCTTTCACAATCATAAATTAACGAGCATAGATCAGTCTATTTATAACTCTTGATTGTAAATCATTCCCCTAAAGATCTAATTAAATCGCAAGATAATTGCTAACTGTCCAAATATATCCAAATATTTCATATTTAATGCAACACTGGGTGAAATTGGAAACAACACTTACGATAAGACATTTTCTATCTTGGGAATAATGAAGGCTGAAAGGCTCATGCCACATAACAATTCTTTATTATAAAAGAACAATAAAACATGTACCCACTCGGTAGAAACAAGAAACAAAGTACGTTACCTACGAAATGGCGATAGGAAATGAAACTTTACCATTGATTTAAGATCATCGAACGGAGAGAAAATAATGTCCTTATATGATATGACATTTTCATTCAGGCATCAACTTTAAGGCATTAATCAATTGAGGTACTGAATAGTTATTATTTATATGATGTCACACATATCTGTCAGTGAAAATTGAAATGCACCATCAAAGAAACTATTAATTCACATTACTTTAACTGAATCCTGATGTCATGACTCATCTACTCATCGCCATTAATTAATCATGACACATGATATGATATGTAAGGTGAATTTCGGGCCAATTGTTGGTCTTCATAATATTTACAAAAAAACCTTGACAGAATCATGACACGTGGTATGACATCATGATTCTGCCAAGGTTTTTATGTAAATATTATGAAGACCAACAATCGGCCCAAAATTCACCTATGGCCATTGATGTGTTGTAAATCCAACGGACTTGTGTTGTGTGTCATAGTGATGGGAGTGGGACCCAATGCAACTTCAACATCAAATCACAACCATTAGAATCTTTCAGAGAGATGAACAGTGGAAGGTTTCTTTCGAAGGGAATTGGGTGCATTAACTCCTTTAGTGAAAAATCTCTCTGGAATTATTCAATTGCCATACCAACTATAAATATTTGAAAACCATTCACCATGACAAATATATTAATTCAAATATTTGGAGAATAGTTTCACCATATTTTTATAAAAATGGTATCCATTATTTAAATATTTGCCAACCAATATCCATATTTTCACACATAATTCGCCATCAATATTAATAATTGTATTAAAAAAAAAATTATAGTCACCATTTTTTTATAAAAATTGTGTACACTATTAAAAAATTTGTCACCAAATATCCATATTTTGACAAATAATTTGCCATCACTATTAAAAATTTTCCCCCCAAAACACATGTGATTCACCATAATTTTATACTTTTCGGGAAGGGGGGGGTTCCTTAAAGTTATCCTTGACCTTCATATACAACTCTATGAGATAGTGAATTACACACCATCCACTACCATATATACAAAAGAATCTTCACAAAAAAAACCTTAGTCTAATTGAATTTAATTTCACTAAGAAAATCAATTAGACAGAGTTACATAGACAACACTTCACATGTAACCTCTGACGATCCTAAATTAATACTACAACTCAGTCTTTCACCAAATATTTAAATGGTAGTAATCAATTTAGAATCAATAACCATAGAGGACTAGTTTCGTCAAAAGTAAATGAACATACAATCTTCAATTTGGACAAAAAAGATGGTCTTTGTATTGATTTCAAAAAACTAGTACAATTGATATGTGCTTCGGTTGCATTTCCCTATACAATCATCTTCAAAATACTTATTCTCTTGTTCATATTTCTTGTAACATTTTTTTATATCTATCTATATTCTATGTCTTTGTGCGAATGGTCCTGATATCCATTTTTATACAAAAATGAAAGGATGCAAACAAGCTTTAGATCATTGCACCTATTCCTAACTAATAACTAAAAGAAACCAAAATAAATTAAATTCAAATTCAAATAAAAAAACTTAAGACTAAACATCTTGAGAAACTAATCCAAAAGGATTGTGTCATCCTCGCTATCTTTCTTTGGAACTTCAGATTTTGCCTCCAGGGTCTTCAAGTAGAAATTAATCCATCTAGAAGTCTGTGAATGAGAGGGTAATTTAAACTGTGGAACTTTAAAAATATTTCTGAGGAGATCCCACCATTTCTTTCTTGTGACAACATGGACTTTATTTTGAAACTTGGAAAATTTATTCTCTAAAGAAATAGTCATATCCAAAAACATATTAAACTCATCAATTTTGAATTCCTTTTTTCCTTTTAGATAGGACACAAATTTTTGCGGTATCTCTTCATGTTCTCTCCTCCATTCTTCAAGATTCTTTGTTCTTCCTGCTTAGAAGATATGAAGATAGATAGTTTTTGTTCAATCTTCCCTTCTTCTTGTTCAATATAACTTAACTTGTTAGAAATTGTCTCCAACATTTGTGCAGTGGCCTTTATCTATGGAGGTGCATCTGGATCCCTTCATGTCACTTCATACAATTTAGTCAGTTCATATTGGGAAGGCTTCCATTTTTTGAGCACTTCTTTCAACATAGGCTTATTCTTCTTAAAAGTATCTAACATATATATGAGTTAGGTTATTATAGCTTGCATGAACTTCATCACATCTCTTCAAAATGCACTTTACCCAGAAATATAATATCTCCTCTAAATTCATATAAACTCATTTTTTAAGCCTTGGGATCTTCTGAGTCTTTATCCTTTTGTGCTGGCTCTTCTAATATCTAGCTCGAACATTTTTTTGTACCAACATGGATCTACTGGCGCCTGGAGTCTTCAATTAGAGAATCTCACTTTTCACAAGTGACATCTTCAAATACAATTCATTGATTACCTTATTCATTTCCATCTCTTTGATTTTTGATTCGTCAACCTTGTCCTACAAATGTTTAACTTGAGCCTTATTAAACATGGGCCCCCCTATTCACTAACTCTAAAGCTAATGTCAATGGGTTGGTATTGTCAATAGTATGTACAATAGCCATACCCTCTGAACTCTTTTTTATATCAACTAACTTGGGATTTTTGTCTCCTTTGAAATTGACCCATGTGACTAGAGACTCTATTTTGGGATTGAACCGAGATCATTCAATTTTCTCCAAGGTGTCAAATTGTACCACAAATGTGGGGTCATCCTATTTTATAACTTGATCCAAAAAAAAAATTCTTGTAAAGTGAGACCTAGAACAATTTAACATATTGCTATTCTTTTAAAATTTCTCTAGCTTCCTACATAGTACATGTGATTTCATCCAAATGGAGTTCATCAATCATCTGCTTCACAATTTCTTCTTGTTTGGATTTCTCAACTCCCACGAGTTTTATTTTCTTCTTTTCTTCAAAATCCCTCATCTTTTATTGTATCCAAAAATATTTGAGCTTTGGTAATTTTAGTGAAGTCATCCTCTTGAATGAACTTGAGAGAAATGACCTCTCTCATCATTTGTATCAATTGGAGACTCATCCTCAAGAATCTAAATATTGTAACCATGGACTTCATTTTGGAATGTAGGGGCTAGGGATATTGGCCTTGACTCCATTGTTCATCTCAATTCTCTTAAGATATGTGCCACCTCTGTCGAATCACATTCATCATCCAAAAAATTGTACGAAACCAGTGGGACAACATTCTCTTCTTGTGGTACTGGAGGAGAGTCTGAATTGGACTCTTGTAGAATCAATTTTCTTCTCTTTTGGGGAGGGGAAATTGGTTTATCAACCTCTTTAAGATCATATAACTTCTTAAGCTCCTCTTTTTTCTGACTCTTTCCATACAACCTCTCAGAATTCTTGATACATTTCTCAATCCTTAGGACTTCATATTTTTCCTCATTATAAAACCTAGGCAATCCCATCTTCAGCCTTTCCTCTTCCATTTTCACTAGGATTCCCCATTTTTTGACCTTCTAAATAATAGCCAGGTGTCATCACAATTTCTTATTACATATTCATTAGTGTTTAACTAGTACTTAAATTTAGCAATTAGAGATTGGATATGTCCCTTTGGGTCATAGTCTCTTCCATTTTCACTATCCAATCTAAAATTATTCTTAATACATTCCTGCACTTCATTCGACATGTTGGAGCCAATAGTGAACCCAAAAAAATTTACAACATGAGGCATATATGTTCCCTTATTCCTTGGAGCCATAGCCTCTCTTTCTAATGATAACATCTTCCATATGAACTCTAAAAACCCAATTCTTTTTGATACATATGTGGGAAATTTATGAGGTTTCTTCCTGCATCCATAAACTTTGATTAATATGTATTTGGGCTTAAAAATACAATCTCCAAAGTTATGAGTACACTTCTTCTCAAGAAAATATTCCTTTGACCTGAGCATAGCCTTAATGATATGTGGAAATCTTTCCCTTTTATGTCCTAAGAGCCTTAACATCCATAACACAAACACATCATGGAACTTATTGTAGTTACAATCTATGTTGTTCTTGTCCCAATCTCAACACCATAGTTGTATAGCATCAAACATGTTTTGGAGCGGCACAACTTTCAGCTTCTCAAATCATCTCTAGATGCAGTTGCACGGGTTCTTGGGCCAGAGCTCGTTGCAAACATTCATCGAATTGTATCTACCATTCTAGATTTATTGGGATCTCCAAACATTGCACCATGTTCATGCCTCATGGAAATGGCACCTGATGATAGGAAACTTTCCGTTCTCCCCCCAATGTTGGTCCTGAATTTGAATTTACTCTCTACAGTCAACTCTGATTCCCCCTCTGGCCTTCTTTCTCAGACAATTGACTCTGGGTTGACTGAATATGATGGTTGGGCCACATACACTCTGATGGCTCCCCTAGTTGGTTGGGAAGAGGCATGGTAACTAGCTCAAGTTGCTTTCTTGGGGGTGCTGAAGATATGGTTGAAGGATGCAGTGGCAGATAGCCAAATTTTGGCCCCTTTTTTTGGGAAGCTCGATGCCCTTATTGGCTCAAATTCTATATTTTTTTAGTGGGAATCTGATGGCTAGACTTGTAATTATTTTACAGGTGGGAATGTCTATAATTTTCACAGGGTTATCTTAGTTGCATCTGACTTATTAGGTTGCGTAGGGATATGATTTTTGTAAGTTGTAAATACTTTGTATTTGACAAGAATTCTGGGTTTTCTTTTTTGGTTCTTTCCCAGATGAGTCTTTGAACCAGTTTAAATTAATAAATATATTTAGTGGCTAGCCCACTTTTGTTTTAAAAAAAAAACTTATTTCCTTTACCATCATTTGTAGAATTCAGAAATATTTTGGTACAAAATCAAATGCAATAAAAGAGAGAAGTTTTTGAAGGTTTTGGTGGTTTTCCACCTTGTTGATTTTTGATGCAACAAACTTTCAATCTCAGTAGAAAAATCAAACTCAAAATAATAGTTAGGGTTCTAAATTTTCATTGACATATACATGAAATCCAAAGGCATTTTGACCTAGCATCTTCTCCACACAATTGAGCCCATGTAAAGTATGTGTTCTAAAGGAAACCCATAAAACCACTTGTCAAATGTGGGCCCTTGTTATCTACTAGAATCATCTAATTATTGATATTTCCTAGAACCCTGCGCTTTTCACCATTCTCTCATAATCAATAAAAAATTGCTCTTTGTCAATTTTAGTCAATGCTTTTTTTCTCAAATTAAAATATTCCTCCACATATGCCCTAGATATGATCACTAAAGGCATCCCAACCATTTTTCTTATCATTCTTATATTTGGTTTGTAATGCTTCAGCTAAAGCATTCATCAGCTCAACATCCACACATACATTTGGAACAATAACTTTTTCTAAATCTAACTTCCAAGGATTACACATTGATTTTTTCTCATTTCTATTCGCATAGAAGAACCAAAATAAGGACCT
Organism: Chamaecyparis obtusa; assembly: GCA_027943335.1. NCBI lineage: Eukaryota > Viridiplantae > Streptophyta > Pinopsida > Cupressales > Cupressaceae > Chamaecyparis > Chamaecyparis obtusa. The sequence goes on along the minus strand of BSBK01002122.1, from coordinate 987,716 downwards.
ACTAGAAACTGGAATTGTAGAGTCTCTACATTATTTCCATTCACTAGAAAATATATTTTTTGCACCTCAGACTGATGACCTAGGCAATATACTGATTAGTGACTATGGTGAGGGATTATCCTTATGGATTTCTTCTCTACTTATTACTTCCTTCTTAGTTATTAGTTCTACCCTTTTCTTAGACATCTTTGAAATCAAAAACTTCACAAGCTTAGGGAAAAGCTTCACTTACAAGTTTTGGATTTGCAGACCCATGTCCTAGCTTTGATCCTTCAACTCCAAACTATTTCACCACTCAAATTTTAATGCTCCAAAAGATATTGGTTCGAGTCCTTCATATTCATATAGACAACTCAATTTAAAGCTCATTAAATTAAAACATCACTTTGTAATATTTCAGGCATGCAAAAATCCAATGGTGCATTTTAATTGTCCAATCCACCACCTTTGCATTAAAAGACCACCTTTTTGCCATTTTGCAGACATCTTTATGCTTTACTTGTGAAATGGAAAAAATTTCTATATCACAATCATCTATATAAGTTGCCTACGAAATAGCAACAAATCTCTATCTCGCAAGCTCTTCTATATGTTACTTGCGAAATAGTGAAAACTCATTGTTTCTCATCCCATTGATACTTTTCTTTATGTGGTTGTAAAATTTTTGCCATTTCATAACCCTTTATTTCATGTCTTGCGAAATAGCAAAAAATGCCCAAGATCATTTCTTATGAAGGATAACTTTCTTTGAAATCTTCAATATGTCTTTTATCTTTGAACCAAGAGTATAGCTAGGTCATTCTAATCCCTCAAAATGGAAAATTTTGATTTATCTATTAGGTTGATCTACCTTTGGTGGACATGTGATTACATTTAGTGTGGTTGATAGGTTATCATTTGCATATCTCCTAGTTATCATGCATTATCTTTATATTCAGGCACATCTACTTTGTATTCATTGATTTTGTATCCATTCTTATTTGATCAATATTGAATCAATCATTTTTTGTATCTCTCTTGTGCTATCAATTGAGCTTCTAGATATTAGTATTTTCATTCTTTTCCTTAAGAAAATTCTTACATGGTATCAAAGTCATATGAGTGTCATTGGTTAGCCATTGGAGAGAATTTGTCTCATATTTTAGAGGGTTGTGATTTAGATCCAGAGGTACACCAACTTGTAGGATCATCTACAGAAAGATTTAACCTCACCATTGTGTTTGGGTGGTTGTTCTGGTGAATTTTGACTATAAATTTGCCTATATTGGATAAAATTCAAATCTGAGGCAAAAAGAAATTTCAAATTGGTCTTGGGCAACCCAACTTGCAATTTGGGTAACAAATTTTAAGAATTTTTAATTCGGATCTACATTTAAAAAAAAATTATGTCATATTTTCTTCTACAATATTCATCAAAAAAATTTGGACCAAATTGGCCTTTGGCATTGTCAGTTTGACAATCAATTGCACACATTGGCAGGACACCAAATCTGTACAAACTATGCACTCAAACCAGACAATTACACCCCGTTCACCACTGACCTAAGTATTCAAAAATCTTCACTACACCAAGACCTTGTTCATTTCCTCTCATTCTATAGATTAAAGTACTTATTCACCATAGTAGTTGCAAATGGGAGCAATGTGGGATGATTAATCCCTAGCTTCTCACAACCCAGGATGAGCATGAAGTTCACCAAGCTTGGCAAGCCCGACTCGAGCCCATTCCACTACTTCAATTTTAGTCAACTATAACTCCACTCAGTCAAACCTATGTCTCCATCTCATGTCATCCAGTCAGCCAAAAATAGTGACATGTATCACTCAATTGCCTAGATATGTATTTGACACGTCAACAAAGGGTGATCTTTTAAAAAAAATTAATTGACATCATTTTTCATTGGTTTAAATTTGACGTATGTCTGGATGTCATAGGAGGTATTTTTTATTTTATTTTGACGACCATATAACCGTCAATTTTAATCCCATATTGTCATTTTTTGAGATGTTAAATTTGATGGTCGTCTGACCGTCATTTCTAAGCCTTTTTGAACTATTTCGATGACTATTTGACCATCAAATTTAGGCTTCTAGTTTTTCTAATTTCAATAGGTTTTGAAAATTTAGAACCCTCACCATATGCAATTTTGATTTGGTAGTCTGGCTTTGAAGGCCCATATCTTACTCATTTTAACTCCTTTCCTCGAGTAATTTTTTATTTATTTTGGGTAGAATCTCCTAGAGTTTTCAGTGATGCAACTATTTTCTAGTTTTGGTGGATGAACTTTCTAGAAATTTCTATTTTTGGTGGCTATTCCTATTTGATCCCTATTTTTTCAACTTTAGAGGCTTTGATCAAGCTCATAAAGACATATTTTCACGTGCAATTCTTTTTGAAAGTGCATGATTTTTTTAGAACTTTCCAGATTTGATATCAAATTATAGGCTTATTTGGTTGAAAATATCACTTTCAGAAGTTGGTCTATTTTAGCCTATTTTGGCACTTGTAATTGATTAAATCCTTGAGTGATCTTGTGTCTTATTTTTTGAGTTTTCTATAGCTTCATTTTTTTGTTGTAATCTTCAAAATTAGAAGTCCACTTTGGCCCATTTTAGCGAGTGACAAGTGTACGTGCACTATATATAAAGTGCCAAAATCATCTATGTTGGGGAGGTTCTTTGATTAAGTGAATTTTGGAGGGGCAGGGTGTCTTGAGTGGTTGTGCTTCTCTTCTTCTCTCATGTTCTTTCATTTTTCATCATGGGTTCTCCTAAATTTCCACTTTTAACTCCACATAATTATACTACTTGGAAAATTGATGAATGGAGTAAGCTAATGGAAAAAGGATATAGTGTTTATATTGACAGAAATATTGATACACCATATGATCATGATGATCTAAAACTATGGAAAAGTGAAAATAAAAATCTCACTGGAATTTTGAGGCAATATGTCACAAAGGATCTCGTCTTTCATATTGAGGGTTGTAACATAGTAAAAAATGCTTGGGATACACTTAGCAATTTGTATGGACAAGTTGATAAATCTAGGATTTTTAAACTTGGTAGAGAACTCACCAATTTGGATCCCAAAGACTTTGATACGATCTAAGACTATGTAGCTAAGGCCATATAAATTAGAGCCAAACTTAAGGATTGTGGCATGTCCAAATCAAATGAAAACTTAATTCACAATTTGTTGGAGCTTCTTCCATTAGAGTATTTAAAATTTTCATCTAGCTCCCACACTCATAGGTTGATTATGGGTCCTTCATACACCATTCCTTCATTTGATGCCTTCACATAGATGTTGATGGTAGAAATTTTTTTTTGATGAGCATGGGAATTATTAAGTCTTCAAAGTCTATGGCATTGATGGCTAATAAAGGGAATCAAGGAAAAGGGTCTTACAAGAAGAAAAAACCATGGAAACAAAAGATACAACACGAGAAAGAAAACTCAACCTCCTCACCACAAGATAAATTCAACAATAAGGAGAAATCATCCAAGAAGGAGTTGTTTACTTGTGCATATTGCAAGAAGAATGAACATGAAGAACATCATTGCTAGAAGAAGGAAATAGATGAACTCAATCATCTTCTTAGGAAGAATAAAATAAGTATACCTTCAAGAATGACTAATTCATGCTCTTCTTCATATTTATATTTTGATAAAATAAAGGATCAAAAAAAGGATAAGGGAAAAGGTCAAGCCTTAATTTCTACCTCATGTCATGATTTAGGGAGATGGCTTCTAGATTCAGGGGCTTCTCATCATATGGCATCTTTGTAGTCTATGTTTTCATAATTTTATCCTTGTTATATACCACTAATTTTGATGGACAATCATAATTGCATGAATGTGATTCTAAAAGGAACTATTGATAAGGGGAAGGGAAACTTCAAAGATGTCTTGTGTGTACCTCACCTAAGTCATAATATCCTTTCAATCTATTAACATTAATGGGGAAACAAGGAGGAATGTGGAATTCACTCCTAATTTAGTTGTTATCAGATTCTTGGAGAGTAGAGATATCATCACTATAGGGGTGGTTGATCATGGATCTCATTTATACTAATTTGCAAACTTTTCTCATGATGATGTCAGTGATTCTTCAGCATATTTCGATCACACTTCTAGTGTTGATTCAGGCTTTGAGGAGGAATTTGGCTACTTGAACTTGGGTATTCTCACATGTGATCAAGTTCTTGAGACATCCATTTCTTCTCATCCTATTGATATTGTATCTATTATTATTCTTGATGATGCTTACATTCATACAGCCACAAGTTCAGGTGATTTAGTGCAGCTTGATATTCCTTGTCTTCTAGACTCGGTTCCATAATATGTCTACTTGACAGATATTGAAAGTTTGTTTGTGGAGTCCTCCATTGAATATTTGGGAGACACTATTGATGAAATTCATCTTCTCTTTGATGATGTTGATCCTTCTTCAGTAGTTGTGAGGGAGAATTATGACCATCATCTTCATTTTCTACTTGATCATTCTTTTGAAGTTGACATGATGGTGGATACTTTGATACAATAGTTGAAGGAGGTAAGTTTATCTTTAGAGGAAACACTTGAGTATTTGACACATGTTCTACATTCATCCTCATTTGATCCTCATTTATCCCTTTCAATAATGTATCTTAGTAGACCTGATTTGGAGGAGAGACCTTTCAGTATTGACACAGGGACACTTGTGAAGGTTTCAAAATTATTCCATACATTTTGAGGTTTCTTCCTACAGATTGGGGAGGCTTCATACATGTACCTTTGGTTTTGTTTCTTCCTAAGGGGTGGAATGAACTGTTCTACACTCATGGAGTAGTTTCTATATCGATCTTGGAGTATCTATACAATAGGTGTACATTCTACATTGAGGGGGGCCTACTTGGTCTCTCTTCCACTTATTATCTCCTATATGGGGATTCTTGATTGTATATGCATGATGTATATCATAATGGGGGGTCTTTATTAATCCATCCATGCATCTTGTTTGTTTCATCTCTCTTTTTGGGGGAGGGTTTTTCCCATGAGGTTTTCCCTCTTTATCCTCTTTATGAGAGATTGCATTGTACATGGGTACGTAACATGGCCTAGTAGTCGGGACCCATCATGCATTATCATCTAGCATTGTGAGATTAAGTGCATTCCCCTAAGTTTCACTTAAGGGGGGTGTTGGTGCAATTAAATATTCTTAATTACACTTTACTTAAGTTTACTTAGGATAATGCATTATATAGTAATTTTTATATTAGACACATAGAAGTTTGCATTTCATTTTAGCACATGGTATAGGTTAAACCCTCTTTATGTGGAGTTAGTTATTATCTCATTCCACTTTATGTGTGAGATCCACCTTTAGTAATCTTATCACATTATCATCCTTTCATTGCTGCACATACTTTGTTGTACAATGGAGGTTGTTCCACCTTTTTTGGACATATGATTAAACACTTAGTATGGTTGATAGGTTATCATTTGCATATCTCCTAGCTATCATGAATTGCCTTTATATTAAAGAACATCTACTTTGTATTCATTAATTTTTTATCCATTTTTATTTGATCAATATTGAATCAATCATTTGATCATATCATTTTTCCTGTCTCTCATGTGCTATCAATTGAGCTTCTAGATCTTGTTATTTTCATTTTTTTCCTTATTTAAACTCTTACAATAATATTAAGAGACTTTTCATAATCTAAATTTTTCATATGTCCCACCTATATCTATATAAACAAGGACCTCTCATACATTGTACACATATTATATTTTTACTATTTCATAGGAATATTATATTCTTGTCATATATTGATATAGTATTTTGTGCTTTCTATTAGGCTTCTAGATCTCAAGTAGCCATCTCCATATTTAAATATTACATATTATTGGAGAAAGTTGAGTGTCTTTCATTCATCTTATAATAGATGTTGAGTGAAAATTGTGTATTTTCTTGAAACATAATTGAGTAGACTCTTCTCTTTTTTTCTTGGATGATCTAGAGAATTAGAAAGGTGTAGTAGAAATACCAAAATCTAGGGGTTTCCTATAGTGGATTTGTATTGCGGGTACATTTTTGAAATATTGGTAGAGTAAATCTAACCTAACCATTATATCCAAATTGTTTAAGAAATAATTTTATTTTATTTCATATAGTTAGATATTGCAGGCTAAATTTGCAAGGGTCTAAATTTTGGAATTGGCTCATAAATCTATAAGGTAGTCATATTTTTGGAGAATTTTAGTTCAAAATTAACCCTACCATCACATTGAAAATTTCCAAGAACCTAAATTGACTATCAATTCATTGAATTTAGAGAAACCTCTCCTCTAAGGAAATTGTTTTTCTTTCAAGATATACAACTCCTTGCATAGTGTGATACAATCTTAATTTTAATTTTTAAAAATATTTTTTTTGCAAAAAATCAAATATAATATGTACATATATCATAGTCTTTAAATATTCTAAATTTTTATTTAAAGATAAAAAATGAGAGTATTGATAAGGTATTATGTATAAGCCATACTATCCCTATACCATAGCATACTACGAACTACCCAAATCTATGAAACTTGGGCCCCACCCCTTCCATGGAACTACTCATATGACTTTTCCTATCCACCACCATATAGGCTTTCATCATTGCTCGATATTTTATTAAATGAAGTTTAATCATTTTTATACAATGTGTGAATATATTTATTCCCAATATAATATGTTAGATAACTAAGAGGGGGGATGAATTAGTTAGTTCCAGCTATCCTACAATCCCAAAACTCCTAGATGTATATATATATTCAAAATTTTCAATCAAATTATCAACTCGGTAAGCTATCAACAATATCTTTCCCTTCATCCACCGATTCACAGTCAATTCAATACTCTATTTACTAATTTGACTAGTTATGAAATGTGCAAAGTAAAATAACAATTCAATCACATCAAATACACATAACACATATATATTTTTAATGTAGAAACCCTATTAGGGGAAAAACAACCTGGGACCAGTAACCCAAAATAATTCACTCTTCTGAAGTGAGCTCAGTTAGGAGCCAACCCTGTCCAAGTCTACAAAACACATTGTAAGGTGTGACCTGGTTAGAGGATTTATCACTAATAGTTCTCCCTTGACCATCATTCACTATGGGGTCAACAAGAAAATAATCAACATTCATTGAATGTCATATTGAAATACATAAATACTGTTAAGTCCACTCGATTAAGAGATTTTGTTGTAACAATGGTTAAACTGATACAATAATGATTTGGTTCAAATACAACTAAGATTTCCAAATTTTTATATCTATGCTAAGATCAAAATACCTCATCTGATCAATAGTCAATTCAATCCTTTATATCCTCCAACATATTCCACTCAGTGAATAATTCTCTAATGCTCGGTAACGTCTACAGTTCAGCTTGGTTCCATCTTCAACCAATTTGATTAGCGGTGCATGAAGATAGTACTTTCACACAAATTCCCCTGCAATGTCAATAATCTCCCAGACTCAATAATGAGTCTCATGTCTCTTTAAATAGACAACATAAACCACTTTATTTTCATCTATTAGATTTTGCCTCTTAATATTCATCGTTCATTTTTCTACTTTAATCTTCCTTGGCAATTGTATCAATAACATGTTTCAATCTTCTTCATCCAATCAATCTTGAATTTTGTCAGTCGTTAGATCAGCATAAAAGACTTTATCTTCTACCTCAGAATCATAATCAATTGTCCAGCTCATCAATTCTGTCATTTGTTATAAACTTTATTTCTTTCTTTCACTCGATCAATACCAAAATGCATTGGTGAATACTTGCTCGGTTAATACTGTACTCAGTATACACTACACTAGCTCGGTGTATACATGAATCTTCAATTACCAACCATATAAACTTGTTCAGTTCTGATCTTCAATTCATAACAAAATTATATAATGCAATCAAGTCAACAACATGATGCCATAGACTCATCAATAAGTTACCCAATGTATACCATAGTCATATCTTTCATATCCATCTCATCTTCATGTAGATATCTCATTCCTTTACCATTTACCTTCTTCAGATGTTTGTAACCATCATGAAAAGTATAGTCAAAACTAGTTGACATCAATGACAATACATTGACTAATTTAATTTCCTTATGTATCACTTTAGTAGCTTGGTGATCTTCAATCACTGTCTCTTACTTGTCCATTCATTCCATCAAGATATTCAATCAGTTGTATGTTATCATAATATGTAATGGCAGATACTATACAAAAGCCATGAATAATATAATATTTAATGTTAAGCTAACATTCCCCCCTTTTTATATTCTTCCTATAAATGTATCATTTAAACTTCAAAATCACCTTACCAAGGGACTTTGTTAAGGATTACATAACAAAAATTGTTGATTACATAAATGAATACATATTTTAGAGACCTTTCCTTGAAGAACCAAATTCTGAAACAAGCAGAGCTCCATCAAGTTGCCTTGCGACTGTAATACCCCAAAAATGGGCTATAAGTTCATTAATCTCCTACATCTTCAATTCGAATGAAATCAACATCAAAGTCCTAATCTAAGGCACATCTAAACATCATCGAATCATAATTGATTATCTTAAATTTTGCATCGGGGAATATTCCTAGTAATATTCCTAATTATCTTAATTATCTTTATTTTAATGATTATTTGGTGATAAATTACATTTATCCTAAGTTTGATTAATTGAATATTTTCATATTTAATTAATTAGATTTAATGTTTGCCACTTAATTGTGTAATTAAATTTAATTCTATCTATTATTAATTGTATTATTTAATTTTGACAATAAATCAAAATTCCTATCTTTAATTGATTAAATTCTTATTTAATTAATTAAAGCATGTTGTCATTATTTAATAATATAATTTTTAATAAAAGTTTGGTAAAATAGTTAATTAACCCATAAATTAATTATTTTATTTCAAAAATCAGTTGAGTTGAGGATAAATCACTTTATTTATTTATTTAATTCTTAATTATTATGCATATTCAAAAGAAACAGTTAAACTCCAAATCAGAAAATCAATGCAAGTTATTGACTTTTTGGAACTCAACATCTTTTTGGAGTTCAAAAAGCTGATCTAAACTCTAATTTGAGTTAAAAAGCTATTTTTACATGTTTTTGCATGATTTTGAGAATTAACTATCTTTCATGATCAGATAACTCAAAAATCAAGATGAGTTAATTTGAGTGATTTATGGCTTTTCCATGCACCTCCAAAGCCCTGGATTTCTATAAAAACAAGGCTCATCTCTTCATATCTCATCTCATATTTTGCACAATCACGCTGGAGAATTGGAATTGAAGAAATCAAAGCTCTTGCGAATTGACATCTTTGTAAGATCAATCTTATTTTTGCATTCATATTACATATCATTGTTAGATTCATAGCATATCAATTTCATCTAGCATAGATTCATATCGGTTTTTATCATTCTTATTGCATAGAAAATATCAAAAAAATAGATTAATTGCATTCAAATTTCATATCTAGATCAATTGCATTCAAATCCTTCATTTAGGTGTCATCTAGGTCACTGATCTTGATTACAATTTGAGAACATTAATCTCGCACCTACTAGAAGGCAGTAAATCGCTTGGTTAGATAGCTTTCAATTTTGCATGATTTTGATTATAGCTAACCTCTAATGTTTTACTGAGTGTTGTATCTACAAATCAGGTACAATTTTCACACACATTTCTGGCACCCACCGTGGGGCAACCCACCTTTGCATGCTGGTTTTGATTTTTTTGGGAGCTAAAACCCCAAAGTTTCAAAGATTTAATTTTATCTCCCAAACGGCTTGGAGTTTTGGTCTGAAATTTTTTTTTCAGGTTGGTGACATATTAGAAAAGCTATAGTAAAAAATTTAAAATTTTCTAAGATGTTTTAAATTTTTAATAATTTTTTCTTCAAATTCCAAAAAAAATTAATATCTAATGCAAATCAGTATATTTTTCAAAAAATTTTATATTTTCAGAAAGCTCTTTAAATTCTACAGGGGGTCCATTCTTTGCGTTTTAAATTTGGATATGATATCATAGCTCAAATAGTCAATTTACAAAAAATGGTCTGTTTTGATAAAATGGGTCTCTAGGGCACAAATGAAGAGATTTTTCTAAAAATTTTTCATTTTTGAAAAGCTCTCTATTTTTTAGTAGGGGTCTCTATTCTAAATTTCTATTTTTGTGGCCAAAATCATATTAAAAAAATTAGATCTTGCTGACTAGGTCAAATGCAGCAAAAAAAAAATAAAGTTTTGTGATGGGTATGCACTTATTTTTTTACATGGTTCAATGAATGATATGAGTTGTCATTTGGGTTGATTTCTGGTTATTATTACTGATAATAATTGATTTTTAGAGCTAACCCTATGGTTTTCATAAGTTGAATATATTTTGCATATCTTGTTTGCTTGTTTGCTTGTTGGAGAGTTCGTCACTTGCTTGCATGGAAAAGCTCAATAAAAATTGCTAAAAATCAAGTAAAATCTACTAAGCACATTGCAAGGATCCCAAGTATTCTCCTTCATCTAATAATATTTTGATTTGGGACTTAAAATAAATCTCTTATGTGTCAAGCTTGTGTGCATCTTTTCATGCTTTTGATCTATTTCTACACACTTGCATAATTGATAATAGGTTGTGAACCCTTAAGGATTCATTAAGTAGTCTTAGAATACTTGTGATTGATCTTGATTGCTATCTTGGGTTATTGGACTCGCTAATCTGCCGGCCCCTCATTTCCGCCCCGTGGTTGCAATCTCAGCGCCATAAAGGGGAGGGGTCAACAGGACAGAAGCGTTAAGTGTTCCACTTGGCAACCCTTTTGTGCTTTTAGGAACTCACTTATTTTCTAAGTTGGGGACTCATTTTCATCTTGTGTGAGGTGTTAAGTGTTCCACCTTATGGACTCATCTCATATTCACTTTAAGCGTTAAGTGTTCCTCTTTCTACTTTTTGGGTACTTTTGGTAGATTTACTTTCGGGAATATATCTGTGCTCACATAGTAATTAGGCCCTATGAACACTATTCATGATTCTTGAGAGATTGGATTCCTAGCGAAATCCTTCCTTGATGATGGAATCCTTGTAGGTATGGAGGATACTTAGTGCGTTTCACATTCAGCTTGGTTAGTGCATCTTCTCTTATTGATCGACACATTCTCTCTCTGGAGAGGTTGATAGATCACGTGGGGTTGATATCACAAGTTTTGGTGAATCAAAATTGGTTAGTGCGTCTTCTCTTATTGATTGATACATTCTCTCCCCAGAGAGGTTGATAGATCATGTGGAGTTGATATCACAGACCTTGGTGGAACAAAACTTTGTCTTAGCGTGTCAGATTAATCTGCTTGCTTTGTTTGGGTTAAAAGTGAAGAGGTGTCAAAACTTTGAATCTGGAGCCAAGTCCCCTTGTGGTATACTATTGTGAGTCATCTTTAGAGAGGGTTAACCGTAGTGGACAATCCCTTCACAGGGAAAACTACGTTGACGGAACCTCAAGCGGTAATAGCCATTTTCACCATGGTAGTGACAGCCGCTATATAAACATCCTTGTGGAAGAAATCTCCACGGGTATGGTTCATTGTTGGGTTGTCAGATCTCCCTAGCAGCTCTTGAAGATTAAGTTCTCGAACTGTGTCAAAACCCTGGTGCGCCAGGATTGGAGTTCACCCCTTTGAATCATAAAAGTTGCAGAGTCAAACCATTACTAAAATCCCTAGAGAGGCCAATTTTTCATTCTCAGGTATATGTGTGTTATTGCAAAACTTTTCAGAACATACACAATTAGTACTCTCAGGGATTAGCACAATTTGGTCACTTGATTGTTCATGCGCAAGGTTTCTTTTGCCCTTGTTCATTGTTTTCAGACGTGCTTGGAATCACTTGCTTGCTGTTCTGCGTGCTTATTTATCTACTTGGCTATTAAAAATGATCAAATCTGATATAACCTTCAAAATTTGGACAGTACAATTTGCAAACAATCCAAAACTGAAGACCTTAAATTTTGCAAAAATTGATGTAAAATATTTCTGGAGTCAAAAGTCATTTCAGGAAGTCAAAAGTCATACGAGTTTTGTCAAGTGTCGTTTCAGTATTACCCAACTATCGTATGAGTTTAGCAACTGTCATTTCATAGACTACCCAGTGTTGTACGAGTCTGCAGAGTGTCGTTTGGAAAAAAATTTGAGAGAGTTGTCAGAAATTGTCAAATTGCAAGATATCCAATGTTTCTAGCCTAGTTCCAGAATCTATCAAAAATATCATTGTGTCAGGAATAGAGCAATAGCTATTGAGAATCAGTACACATGTCTCAAAGAATTAGTACACATGAGGAAGAAATTTTGATCGCCGCTATGATGAAACAGCTGCAAGCTATGCAAGTTGAACTTAACAATCTTAAGAAAGAGAAGGAATCTAAAGAGTTCTCCATGAAATCTCTATACTCTTTTCCATTTGATAAAGACTTGTACATGTCACCATGCCCCCAGACAAAATTTGAGCAATATGATACCTCTTCCACAGAGAGTGACACATCCAGCTTTGGAGACTATGATGACTATGATGACAAACAATGTAATGATACCTATGACACCTCTGTTCCTAAGAGTCCTCCTCATCGTTCATTCCTACTTACTACAAATGGGCCATCACATTGGATAGATCGTGATGGTGATCCATATGATTTTGATTTTGAAAGAGATTTTGATGGCTTTTGTGGATGATACCTTGATGATGATCCATCTACTACTACTGAGGACTATAAAATACATCGTGCTAGCTTGAAATGTCAATACTATAAGGATCTCTCCTCTAAGAACTCTCAAGCTGAAAATAAAGATTACACTCTCAAGCAAGATCATGTTAATGCTGAACCTTTGTCTGGTGATGGTTCCTTTCCATCCCCTACTTCCTCCAATACCTGTACCTTTCCTAAAGCTTCCGATTCTTTCAAATCTTTCACAAAACCTTCATCCAATACAAGTCCTAATACTTTTCATGTGGTTCCCTATAGTTATCCCCCAGGGCTACCTCTTAAAGAAACTCAAGCTAACCTTCACTTGGCTGCAAAGACTTTCAATAATGATAAATCTAAAGAGCCTAAGCCTTCATATTCTATAATCCCTACTTCAGCTAGTCCTCCACCATCTCTTCCAAAGTCATCCATACAATCCCAACATGCTTCCTTGTCCTTAGAAGTGGCTCCATGTCAAGAGGACTCTAAAAATGATAAAGAAAAGAACATAAAGAAAGATCAAGATCAAGAACCCTCCATGTCATCCACTCCTTTTCCTGATGTCTCTTATCCGCTTCATGGTTCTTTTGATCCTATACACCCTTTTTCATGCATTCCACCATGTCTTAAGTCTTCGCCTAAGCAAGATCAAGCTACTACTTACACTGTTGAGCTTATTGACAATCAAAATAACCTTACTACGCTTGCGCTTTCCAAAGATGATACTTCCATTAAGGTTGGTAAAAATGGTGTTCCTTCCAATGTCAAGCCTATTGAAAATCAAAAGAAAAATTATGCACTTGTGCTATCCAAAGATCCTTGTCAAGATCAAAGTCTTCCATTGTCTTGTTCTACCACTCCATGTTCACTTTCACTTTCTACTCTTCCTAAGTCTTTGCAAGCTTTGAACAATCCTATCAAAGAAGGTGCTCATATTCAAGATGTCCATGATTCTATTGAAGATCTTAATGCTCACTCTAAAGATGCTAATATCCTTGGTTGTCATATAGATGCTGATGAACTTATTGATTATCTTTTTGCGTCTTCCACTTCCATCCTTGGACCTCTTCCACCACTACAAAGATCTTCACGCCTTCCTTCCATCTTGGGTCCTTATGTCCCTTCACTTTCCCCTCCTAACTCCCCTAGTTCACCATCCATCTTGGGTCCTTACATACCTCCATCTCCCATCTTTCCTCAAGATCAACATAGATGCATACCCTTGAATCCTTTTCATCCACCCACCCATCTAAACCAGTCATATCCTCCTCCTTCTTCCACAAGTCCCAAGTCCTTTGGAAGTAACTTGAATGTTCAATACAAGAAAAAGAAGCAATACAAGAATCCATAAAAAAAAGATCACCATGTCTCCTCTAATAGACATGGAAACATAAAGTCAAAAGAGATATCTAAGAAAAAAATTACAAGACAAGTGTGGGTTCCAAAATCCATCATTGAAGATATTATCTCTAAATCATCAAAAGGAAATAAAAAGCCTACGACTATATGGATTCCAAAGTCTCTCTTGAAAGAGTCTGGTGTTGAACAAAAAGTGAAATTGACATTCAAGCTTCCAAAGGCTTCCACTACATCTCCTTCCAAAAATATTCTTCCATTTCATGCGCCCAAACCTCAACCTCTACTATCCATTCGCCATATTCCTTCACGTATTCCTTCATTCATGTTTCCTCCACCCTCTCACCACCCTTCAGGGTGTGTGTTTACATTGATCTTGCCTTCCTTTCCATCTACCCTGTCACAATTCTTCCATTCATTAACCTTCTACCTTCTATCCTTTTTCCTCATTTGCCTATTCCTCCTATCTTCCAACCTCACTCACTTTACATAAAACCCTATCCTCCATTTTTCTCTTCCATGTTCCTTTCCCTATCAGCATCTTTGAGCATATCATTTTGAATCCTTGACATATCATGGTTTATCCTTTCAAGGAGCATTATCTAAAAAGCTTGCCTTCTTCTAAAAAAAATAAAAAATAAAAAATAAAAAATAAAAAATAAAAAATATAAATATAAATATAAAAAAATAACAAAAAATTGAAAATGTGCCTTGGTGAAAACCTGGAAACAAGCACCTTGGTAGCAAAAGTAAAAGAGAAATAAATTCATCCTATGGTGAAAACCACTTCCTTGTGGCACCTTGGATAAGTACCATGATGAAAACCTGGCAATCAGGCATCATGCGTAGTTCTTCTACATATTTCATCCATTCCATCTTCTCTCTTTGATCTTGACAATGTTGATCTATACATGAACATTTGACTATTTTGCGAACTATCTTACGATGATCTTGCTTTCATTCCTTCCATGTTTAGCCTTCATATCCATCTTCCTCCATTCATTTTCGCCTATCGCTATCATTTTCCCCTTTGGTCTTGATCTAATAAAAAAAGAAAGAAAGAGTAAAACATAGTGCTATGAAGCCTCTTGACATGTCTACTCTTTTGGACTGCATCCTTTCCTGCTCTTGCATCACGCTTTTGTGACTTATCCTATGCTAGCCTTTCATTACTTGTCTAAATCTGCTTTACATGATAATTTTTCCCTAGCTTGAGTATTCTTGAGGAGTTTTCCCATGAGGATTTCTTCCCTTCATTATCCTTCATTCTCTTGTCTTCCATCTCTTCCACCAGCTTGTCAATCCCTCTTGTTCTCCACCTTGCTAGACATTGGGACTGCACGATATGATCTTGTTTGGGAGTTTGCAAATGGAAAAAGATGCTATCAAGTATACCAATTATCAGAATTAGTATCAGAACCAATATCAGAATCATTATCAGAATCAGTATTAGAACCAGTATCAGAAAAATTATCATAATCAATATCAGAACTAGTATCAGAACCAATATCAAAACTAGTATCAGAATCAGTATCAGAACAAGTATCAAAACAAGTATCAGAATGAGTTTCAGAATAAGTATTAGAACACCTACTAGGGCTACACCTTTCGCTTTAGTTTATGGGTCTGAAGCAGTACTGCCTATTGAGGTTGAAATCCCATCACTTAGAATCAGAATGCATGGTCTAGTAACTGATTATGACTACAGAGTGTCTAGGTTACAAGAACTGGAATTACTAGATGAGCGCAGACAAGCAGCGTATGATCATCTCAGAGTATATCAAAAAAGAATGTCTAGAGGCTACAACAAGAAAGTCAGACACAGAGAATTCCAGATTGGTGATCTAGTGTTGAGAGAAAATCCTAAAAATCAATCACTTCGAGAACGCAAGGGGAAGTTCAAACCCAATTGGTTGGGTCCCTTTGTTATCACTGCTACTTTTGGCTCTGGTGCCTATCAACTCTCAACAACTGAAAGAGAACAGCTCTGAGAACCAATCAACGTTCTCCATTTGAAGAAATTCTACGCTTAAGGCATTCAGTGCTTGGTAAATGTCCTGAAAAAAATCTTAAAAATCAGAAAAAGTCCTGAAAAAATGAACATCTTGGTAAAAACCTAGCAATAGGCGCCTTGATGATTCACAAAAAAATAAAAAAATATCAAAAGTACAAAAATATCAAAAGTACAAAAAAATTGAAAAAATGAAAAAATACAAAAAAAAAAAAAATGAAAAAGAAAAAAAAAGTGCCTTGGTGAAAACTTGGAAACAGGCACCTCGGTAGCAAAAATAGAATCTCTACCAAGATGGTGAAAACCCGGCAAACGGGCGCCACTTGTTCCAAATGCTCCATCTATCAGCACAATCTTGGTCTTTCCCAGCTTTCAGTCTTGCTTTAGTTTGTACATATCTCCCGGTTTGTTTTCGCATTTTCAGTTTTCAATAAGTCAGTCTGTACACCAATCAGCTCAAGTGTCTGTATCCTATCAATGTTCAAACTTGGGGGCAATCAATGTCATATCCTATGGTCTCCAATGTATCTTAGACGTATCCTATCCAGTCAGAGTCCTTTGAAGCTTCAAGTTGAGTCAGTCAGTCAGTCTCATCTCTAGAAAGGATTTTGCATCTACAACAATGCAATCAAACATCAAAACTCAACTGAAAACAATCTATGCTTTTTACATGCTTTTATCTCCTTGTATGCTTACTGATCCGCATTGAGATTTTTGCATATTGTGTCCCTTCAAGCTCTTCGATGATGTCCTTTATAGGATTTAGAGAGTGATGACTGGGGGCATAATCTTTTCTTGATTTTCTGCTTGTATGTGAAAATCTAACAACTTTGGAAATTTTGGATTGAAATGGTGTTCGACTGTAAGAGCCTCTATCTCGAATTGGATGGCCATGCATACCTCGACCATTGATACCCAGACAATTCAAAGAAGTTTGATCTAACTATTATCTTTTTGAGTAAGTTCTTTCTCCTACTGTGGAATGCGATCTTGCCTAAGGATGTGAACAATAAAGGGTCACTACGGGTAATTCACATTGGATTTAGAATGATCTCTTAGCTGTTTGATGTGTTTGTCATGCAAGGTGTATTCAGGTCATCACGACGTTTATGTTTTGATGCTTATACAAATTGCTATATCAAAATGGACATGATATTCAGGTCATCCTGGCGCTTGTGCCTTGGTGCTTATATCTAATCTAACATTCCAAAAATAAAATTGATATTCATATGTCCATGGTTGCCTAGCCAGTGGGTGTTGTATTGATTCTTGTGCATACAAATCGATATTCATATGTCTATGGTTTCATAGCTAGTGGGCATTGTATTGATTTATCCGGTTACCTAAAAGTTCAATGATGATAACAAATCGACATATGATCAGTGACTAGGTCCTAGGTCTTAGGTTGCATTTCATTTTGCATGTCTCTTTGCATTTTTCATCTTTGCATGATCTCACAATGATTAAACAAACTTCAATGCTTAAATGATTCTTCAAATCCCATCTTCAAGTCTAACAAGAGCTGAATCTCAAACAAAGGTTCCTCCAACGAAACAACAAGTAGAATCCTTTTTCGGAATCAAAATTGAAATCTGCGATCATTCATATTATTCACTACTTGCATATTCGACCTTCAATCTTCACAGAAATCTAGAATTCAACTTAACTGATTAGCTTTCATCAAACTATCAAAATTTCAACTTGGTCACCCATGGTCAAGCCTAGTCAAACTTAGTCCCCAGGACCTCTAAACGATGTAGAATGCATTCTTGAATGTGTTTAACTACTTCTCAAATCAATTAACATGCTTCTGAGCTCTCAACGCTGACTTTTCTTGTCAGATTTCAATTTTAATCCCGAAGGGGGCATGGTATTGTACATCATTCAAAGTCTGTAAATCAAATTCTATCGATCAAGTCTATCAATATCTTTCATCAGTGATCAAGACAAACAATCACATCTAGTTACTGATTCATCAAAAGTCCTCATCGCTCGGGGCAAATCTATCATCACTTGGGGCATATCAGATTCATCAAGATCCATATCAATCTGGTATTCTCCTAATCTTGTAAACTGTATCAGTTTTTGCAACCATCAGATCATAGTGTTCTTTCCTTGGTTCTTCGGCAACTGAAGGATTCGAATGTGATACCTGCTAGTTCTGCTAAGACAATCGAGTCTAGAACGGGTCACTCACTTCTTATCAATCCTAAGGTTCAGAATCAGGTATTTTGATACTTTTTTCACAATCATCGGTTCATTACTGCTATAGTAAACATTATCTCTGGTCATTCAGGACCTCCTATCTCAATATCTCTCAATCAGTTTCTATCTTGAAATCGGTTTATCTTTTAAATCAGTTTCATATCTTTATCAAACATGGACTATCTTTGAACCACTGCGCTTTGCACAGTAATTCAAAGAGGAGCAAAATGTAATACCCCAAAAATGGGCTATAAGTTCATTAATCTCCTACATCTTCAATTCGAATGAAATCAACATCAAAGTCCTAATCTAAGGCACATCTAAACATCATCGAATCATAATTGATTATCTTAAATTTTGCATCGGGGAATATTCCTAGTAATATTCCTAATTATCTTAATTATCTTTAATTTAATGATTATTTGGCGATAAATTACATTTATCCTAAGTTTGATTAATTGAATATTTTCATATTTAATTAATTAGATTTAATATTTGCCACTTAATTGTGTAATTAAATTTAATTCTATCTATTATTAATTGTATTATTTAATTTTGACAATAAATCAAAATTCCTATCTTTAATTGATTAAATTCTTATTTAATTAATTAAAGCATGTTGTCATTATTTAATAATATAATTTTTAATAAAAGTTTGGTAAAATAGTTAATTAACCCATAAATTAATTATTTTATTTCAAAAATCAGTTGAGTTGAGGATAAATCACTTTATTTATTTATTTAATTCTTAATTATTATGCATATTCAAAAGAAATAGTTAAACTCCAAATCAGAAAATCAATGCCAGTTATTGACTTTTTGGAACTCAACATCTTTTTGGAGTTCAAAAAGCTGATCTAAACTCTAATTTGAGTTAAAAAGCTATTTTTACATGTTTTTGCATGATTTTGAGAATTAACTATCTTTCATGATCAGATAACTCAAAAATCAAGATGAGTTAATTTGAGTGATTTATGACTTTTCCATGCACCTCCAAAGCCCTGAATTTCTATAAAAACAAGGCTCATCTCTTCATATCTCATCTCATATTTTGCACAATCACGCTGGAGAATTGGAATTGAAGAAATCAAAGCTCTTGCGAATTGACATCTTTGTGAGATCAATCTTATTTTTGCATTCATATTACATATCATTGTTAGATTCATAGCATATCAATTTCATCTAGCATAGATTCATATCGGTTTTTATCATTCTTATTGCATAGAAAATATCAAAAAAATAGATTAATTGCATTCAAATTTCATATCTAGATCAATTGCATTCAAATCCTTCATTTAGGTGTCGTCTAGGTCACTGATCTCGATTACAATCTGAGAACATTAATCTCGCACCTACTAGAAGGCAGTAAATCGCTTGGTTAGATAGCTTTCAATTTTGTACGATTTTGATTATAGCTAACCTCTAATGTTTTACTGAGTGTTGTGTCTACAGATCAGGTACAATTTTCACACACACAGCGACCACATTAAAAAGGTGTATATTTGAGCTAAATTCTCAGGTTCTTAGTCTTGAATTCTTGAGTCAATGATTCCCAAAATATTCAATAGAAATTTATATTGAGATACAAAATAGCTCCATCAAGTTGTTTAATAATCCTCAGAAGAGTATAGCTTTCAATTACAGTCTCATACACTTATTAAAAAATAATACCCATTGATATCATCACCAAATCCCTTATCTTCCTCCAAAAACCTCACTTCATGATGCATGCATTCTTTAAATCCATCAACAAAAAAAGGGAAAAGTAGACCAAAAATGCTTCTCATGCAAAACATCATCTTAAAGTCAAAAGATAAGTTGAGATGATAGAAATTCCTCCATCCTCCAATGCTACCATATTTCAAGTGTGATACTATTATAGATTATAGATGATTATTTGGAGGCCTCATCAAGTGTTATAAATATGGCCACAATAATTCTAGTTTGAATGACACTTCTAGTGGGCTTATTTTTTATGTAATGGCCCTTGATATAGTTAAAGATAAACAAATATATTAATGTAACTACTATAGATACCATTTGTGTAGAACATATATTGAATATTGAGAGAGGGGGTGAATCAACATAAACTAAAACCCTTATTCATAATATCAACCATTAATATTATCCACCACACAACTTAGTAAGTGCACAATGAACTAATACAATAACACATGAATATCGATATTTTCTACATGGAAAACCCAAACTAGGAAAAACCATGCTGACCACTTCTCCACAAAGATAATTCATTGATGGATATAATTTGATTACAAAGATGGTACAAGCATTATTTGGATATGGAATCAAAGGCTCGTTGCCAAAGTAGTAAGATATAGTAAATAACTTGTGCACTTAAGACAGACTATTCTAGGGACAAGATACATGTGTGTGCCTCTTCACAATAGATAAAGAAAAATTCTCCTAATAGTATAGTTGATCAACACAACACTTTCAACCTCAGTAATACATTGTTATTTCCTTTTCTTCTCTATCACTATCAAAAAATAGTAGCCACATAAACTAAACTCTTCTCTTTTCAAACTCTATTTATATATCTTCACTAATTCACACTACACTCTCTTACCTTTTACCAAAACACACAAAGTACTTATATACAAGATAGATCATTAAATTTTACAACAAGGTTGACCATGCTAAAATCATATTATAATTAAGTTACAAGTTGACCATGAAAATAATAAATTACAAAAAGGTCCCATGCCAAAAGCATCTTAACATAGATTAAACATAACATGGACCCATTTGGATAAGAAATAATCATTAAATAAAATACCCAAACTAAAAATATGAAGCATGATCCACTCCAATTGAACACAAGTCCATGAACACATTACACAAAGCCTAATACCAGATCTAGAATTATTTGATAACTTCCATATCCATCTCCAATGTGTAGTAACACACTTCCCTAAGAAACACATCACTTTCTAGTTGTATCTGGGCCTACACACACCACATTAGAAACCATATAGAACTTTCCAACAATCTGTGTCATAATTCATAACATATTTATGGACCAAAACAACAACTGATCATAACTGCAATACTTGGTAACATTATTTTTGGATCACCAAAAATAATTTTTGGATCACCAAGAAACACCAACTAAGACAAGAACCTTAATACAATTCAAATCACATCTTCAACCTCAATTTTTAGAGAAAAAAAATACTAAAAAAAACACAACATAATGACTCTCATAAGAAACTATATCACTGTATAACTCTATTACTAAACCATTGACATTTTGGTAGAACCAATGACTTATGGGCCTAAGAGAATAACTCTAAACAATTGATAAACATCATTCACACAATCTAAAAATACATACATATATTCCACTATTCTGAATACATACTTGTCTTCCACTATTTTGTAGCACTATTTACCTATCTTACACTTGATCTATAGTTTCAGTAGTACAAACACGTCCAACACACAATCTTACTTCTTTAGGACCAACTTATTTATTCTGGACAAATAGATACACCTTAACATGTCACTAGAAAACTTTTGAACCAAAGTGTTTGAGAAAACACAAACATCTATGGATAATAATATTTGACATCAATGAAAATAGACAACCAAGCATATATTTCCAATAATTAGTGTGTTCTTAGAAGTGGGTATGAACACATAAAACTTTCATGAAACAAAAATTTCAACCACATACGTTGAATTAATACTCACAAACACCAATTGTGAGAAGGTGGGTTACTTGAGTGACATATTTCAAGGAGAACATATGAACTACTTGAAATCTTACAATAGTAAAAAATATAACCTACTTGAAATTTACAATATTCATAAAACTAATTTGAACTACCACTATTACATTTGACCTCATTTTTCTACCAAAATTTTTGACAATCAATTAAAAAGGTTTAGGTTGGTCAGATTATAGAAGGAAAACTTCCTTCTTTTTTTTAATCCATGCCCATGTTAGTCAAAATTTTGACTAATACCATGTAGGTCAAAATTTTGACCAACACGGGCATAATTTAAAAAGAAAAAATATTTCATGTCTCATTCCATTGTTTGGTTTTTACTTGGAGCATGTGAAGGAGCTGGAGCCTACGATTGTTTGAATTGTTATTTGGTGAGAGTAAAAGGAGGACCGCCTACCTGCAAGGGTTGCCACTATGATTTGTTGTAAAAGGAGGACCACCTGTAAGGATTTCCTTACTCTGCATTTTTTTGGCATTGTTTTATTGGTTACCTACTTAGGGCCCATGAGAAATGTGCTAGGGCATCATGTATTTGGTATTTGCTAGCACATTTTTTTATCATTTTTTATATACATTTGATTCAGAGATGAACTTGCAAAACCCTAAATTTTTGAATCACCGCATCATGTTACATTGTAAATGTACTAGTGTTAGGTTTATGATTGTAAGGTTGGAAGAGGAAATATTGCAAACAAGATTGATAAAACTATGTTTTTAACATTTTTTTTACTGGTATTTGTTTTCTGCCAACTTCGTGTGGATTGGAATGTCAAATCTAACTCCATAGGAAGTCTACTTGGAGTCATAGCTTTCAATTACAACTGGTCTGAGATCATTTGGTGGAGAAATCTAAAATAAATCATGTGACAGTCATCTATAGACCATTTTTGACATAAAAATAGGGCAGTCGGCTTTCTACAGTGGGCTTTCTATGGACTCTTTTAGACTAGGTGTGACTGTCTACACACTATGGCTTTAAAAGTGCTTAAAAAGACCCCAAATAAAAAAGAAACCATAGAATTGTTGCACTCCCAAGACTCCAAACCTTCATCAATCTTTAATAATGTCTAAAAATGAAAAAACCTCAAAGGAACAAGGCTTAGTCCACCGAGAACCCCAAAATCCCCAAATTTAGCACTTCTAAACCCTTAATCCAAGGGTTTCTTAAATCTCCTATCTCCGATAACTTCTAGGTCCAATAGGTAGTTGTTTCACCATTAGATGATCATTATAAGAAGATCCAAATCATAATCTATGTTCCTCCTTTAGACCAAATGGTTACTGTTGTAGCATACCAAGCAAATTCATTAAGTTTCCTTTATAAATAATGGTGATAACCCAAACATTCTTCCTTCTCATTACATTAATGGATTAGGGAACTATAGCAGATGTTAATACTCAGTCATTCCATGTGTTATAGTGGTCATAGGTCATGGAATGAATTCAATTGGAAACTCACAAAACTGTCAAAGGAATGGCTGAAACTACTCTACCAGTCATAATTAATTGAGTAAAAATACAAATACAGACCTCATAAATGCATAGATGTGGTCTAGGATCAATATCTAACTATTCCAAATGCATTGAAAAAATGAATCCAAAATCACTCTAAGAACTCAAGGAAATTTCATTTTAAAGAAGTTTATTTATCAAAAACTTAGTATAGTCCAGACACCAGGCCTCTTCTGTCGTACAATGAAACTTTGGCATATTTGATGGACTCCTAGAAACTACCCCAACCAGTCCCAATCTTTTGGATGGATTAGTTTCCACTAAAACATAACAAAATCCAATTCCCTCCATTTTCTAATAGCCATTGCATTTCAAATTTTTGAATTTGCAACATTACAAATTTGGAGTTCTTGAAACTTTTAAAGATAATGAAGCCTTAAGACTTTGAAATGTGACCCAAATGAACTTATTAAGCATTATTAAAATAAAATCTAAACTATTATAAACTTGTAACACCAAATACCATCCTAGGCTCTTATTTTGGTCCTAAGGCCTATTAGGCCTTTTAAGACTTATTACATATTTTCCATTTGCATTGCATGGAATGACCTTATAGACCATTATAGGTGCCAATACATTCCAATTGATGTCTTTAGATGTCATTAGGTTCATGGTTGTCATTATGGACTCCTGGTAGTCTTTGGATGTTCTAGGTGCCCCTACACCATGTTCACCACCTTTGAAAGGATTCTTGTCCCAAGAATTAGTCTTGGCATTCGATGTTTGAGTCTGAACCAAAAATTCCAAAAAAAATCAGCCAAGTTGAGATATGAAAACATGTCTAAATTCATTAAAAAAATTCATATTACATCTCACTAAATAATGTTGAAGTCAAATTGGGCAATAAAAGTGAAAATATTATGCCTTCCAAACATGCACAAAACTATTCAAAACTCCAATGAAATGTAACACCATATCCTAGCAATCATTTGAATCCATATCAACCATAAAAATAAACATTTGTCAACAATATAGTCAGACTGTACCCTCATGAGCAGTGACTGGTAGATTTCAAATGAATTTACATTTTCATTGCTTTAACATAGTTTACATTCACTGTTATGATCTAGAATCGATCATTAACTTGGTTCATTCCCAATACTCATTAAATTAGTTTACATTCACTGTTATGATCTCTATAATATGGAACAATGGAGTTTTTAATTTCCAGTTTCTAGAGTGTATTTATTTTGATGTTATGTAAATTTAATTTAAAAATCAATAATATCAATACAAGTATAAGCATTGTTAAGTGGATTTGTATTCTCAATTCAATTCGTGCAAGAATACGATGTACTTTGCGTACTATTAAATTTTTGACAAACTTTCACATATTAAATTTTGAAGTAGAACTAAAGGCAATGCATTGTTGTTAACTTGTTATTAATAAAAAATTTATTGGAAAATCATAAATTAGTTATTGTTCATGTTGTAAAACTAAACTATTTTAACTAAAGTATACATGCGGTTTTTACGTGGTGCAAAAGCACACCTAGGCTAACCTCCATGGTTTAAATGTTTTGGCTTGTACCTGACATTAGCCAAGTCAGGGATGTTGTGTTTGTTTTAAGACCTCAGAAGGTCATTGCAATGTGGGCTAGGTGAGTTAGTCATTAGGACTAAGGTCACCCAATTAGCCATTGTTAGTAGTTTTTAATTCTTAGTGTTAGAAGCTTAATGTTTGAGTGAGAGCCTTCAATGTGTTCTAAGAACATATGGATGTTATAAAGATGCCATAAATTCATTTAATGAATTGGTTCCTCGAAATATAGAAAGGTTAGTAGTCCTAAGAAATAGGATGATGGCATGAAGGTAATGTTACAAGTAGCGGTTGCCATTGCACCAAAAGATCGACCTGTTAATGCCCGATACAACCACTAGACTTATAGAAGACATAGGAGGCTGTTAAACCATGTCACAAATCCTGAGGGGAGTGCTGACCACTTTTCCAACAATCTCCCCCTTAGCATTACCTGAGGGGATTCAAACCTGTGACCAAGCTCTGATACCACTTGTTACAAGTAGCGGTTGTCGTTGCACCAAAAGATCAACCTTTTAATGCCCGATACAACCACTAGACTTATAGAAAACATAGGAGGCTATTAAACCATGTCATGAATCCTAAGGGGAGCACTGACCATTTTTCCAATAGGTAAGATGCCAAATGTTTCAAAGAAGTTGTCATGACAACATTTGCAATTATTGCAAATGTTGCATGCAACTTGGTTACCTTGGATCTCCTAAACAAATAGAAGTGGGAGATTGGCCAAAAGGCCCTAGAAACATGGAAAGGGTATCTTATGTTAAGGAAGGATCAAATATTGAGGCAAGAGATTCATTATAACAAGTTTGAGTTTTGGGAATAGAGCTCTGTAATTCTGTTTGTGAAGAACCTAAGATTTTTGATGTGACAGTCATATGTAATGGATTGAAAGTTCTAAATTAGTGATTGCATAGTGTCATTTGGTTAGTTCTGAGAGTTTTTTATTTGATAGGCAAGTTGATTTGAGTAGTTCTATTTTATTATTCAAATTTTTTTTCGTTTAGAGCCTTCACTGGTCCTGTCCTGACCAATCAGTCATTTCATGGCTCCCCCATGAAATCTAGCCATGGGAATCTCCTAAGGATGGATAGAAATGTTAGGGGAGTCATTAGTGTATATGTATTTAGGATTAGGAGTCATGAAGGTGTGGAGAGCTATTTTTACTACTAAGTCCTAAGTGAGCAGACAGTGCCCAGTTAGAGGTTTAGGATAGAAGAGTTGAAGATTTCTTGCAGGGTAGAGAGGTACTGTACGAAACAAGTACAATTCTGGGAAGGATTTTATCATATCCTAACATTATATGAGGATTTATTCCATACCAATCCATTAGATCAAGTTTTGAGTGAGATTCATACAAGGATACAGTCAGTCCTAAAAAATAGGTCTTTTAGCCCTATTTGTCCTAGTTTGTAGGAAGGCAGTGTATGAAGGCTACCAGGTCCTAAAAATTGTAGAATATTTAGTAAAAGACAAAAGGATATCCAAATCCCTAATTTTTTTTCAAGTTTTTTGAATATTTTTGGAAAGAAGTGACAAAAGCCTCTACAAAAGGCTACAAGGAAATAGGCCTAATTAGGCCTTTTTAAGGTGGAACTTGAACTCGGTGGAAAAGGGATTGAAGACCCAATCAAATGGATTCAAATGTGAAATTTGGGAATTTTTTCATGATGATGGACACCCCTACAATGAATATTGAAGTTTGTGAGGAGATAGCACTTAGAGCTTACTAAGTGTAGGAGGAGAAGTGAAGTATCTACATGGTGTTAGTCCTTCAAGGTGAAGCACAAATTGATTGGCTCTTGGAGTGGAGCTTGAGAAGGCCTTATTTAATCACCTAAGTTCTTGGGTAGATCCTAGAGAAGACTAGGATCATAGTGGAGACAAGCTAGGTCTCTTGGTAGATGTGCAAGCAAGCCTTGGAACACTTACATCATATTGGTATCAGAGCTTGAATTGATCAGGCTTGTGGTGGATGTTGCAGCCTACTAAATAAATGGGAGAGAATACACCACTTGGATCAGTGGAAGATAAAACCATGGTGACTAACGCTGAGTTAGCCAAGAAGGTTGAGGAACAAGAAGAATATAAAAAGCTACTAAGAGAAAGGATAGCTCAAACGGAGCAGCTCTTAGGTGAAGTCCAAGACAAAGTTGATAAGGTCAAGGATAAAATTGATCAAAAGGAATAAAAAGAAGCAAGGGAGAAGGAATTAGAGTTGGAGGAGGAAGCTCCAACACTTGACCTTGTTCTTCCTGAAGAGCCATTCTTAAAGGCACTAAAGGCTTTGAGTGGCAAAGCTTTGGAAGGTGTACCACTATTTAGTGGACAAATGGATCCAGATTTAGTTGTGGATTGGATAGATAGCATTGAGAATCACTTTGAATGTGATGGTATCTCAAAGGCACAAAAATTTGTGGTGGCCAAGTATAGGCTAAGAGGTTCAGCACTAACATGGTGGAGGTTTGTGCAAATCAAGAGAGAAGAGGATGGAAAAGGTCCTATAGTTACATGGAAGGGCATGGTAACCAAAGTGAAGCAGAACTACCTTCTTGATGATTATGAAGTGCAACTACATAAGAGGAGACACAATCTTAGACAAAAATATCTAGATGTCCAAGCATAGACTGAGGAGTTTTAGAAGTTATGCTTAAGATCAAAGGTAGTTGAAGATGAAAGAATCAAGCTTGCAAGGTACTTGAATGGCCTCAAATGGTCTATTCAAGAAGAAATTAGTCTAGTGAACTTCAAAACCATTCACCAATGCTATCAAATGGCCTTGAAGATAGAAGAAAAGAGAAAGAGAAAACAAGAGCAAACCTCCAAAGGTAGAGGTAAAGGCAAGGATAGTAGAGGACAAAGAGGTGGCTATGGTGGAAAAAGTTTTGAATCAAGGACTCAAGGAGACATAAAATTCAGTGAGAAGAAAGAGGGAAGTTCCAGTAGAGGTGGTAGAGGAAGAAGCTCTAGCTCTAGAGGAAGAAATGGTGGACAAGGAGGAAGAGACAACTACTTTTCCAATATGAAATGCTACCATTGCAATCAAATGGGGTACCTTGCCTATAGGTGTCCAGAGAAAGGTAGTTATTCACAAGGAGGTGACAAGAGAACTAACCTAGTTCATGATGAGACTAATGTAGTAGAGAAGCATGCTGAAGTACCATTGAATTCAGAGGAAGGTGAGAACCTCATGATGAGGAGAACTTTGATCAAGGAGCTGGTGAAGGAAGATCCAAGCCAAAGGAGGTCTTTGTTTAGGATAAAGTGAAAGATGATGGGGAAAGTATGTAGAGTCATCATTAACTTAGGCTCCACTAACAATATTATGTTAGAGGAAGTAGTCAACAAGCTAAAGTTGGCAAGGATACCCCACACCAATCCTTACAAGGTCACTTGGCTCAATAAAGGCCAACATGCGTTGGTGAATGAACAAGCATGGGTGGAGTTCTCAATTGGAAGGTACAAAGACAAAGTTTTGTGTGATGTTTTACCTATGGATGCATGTCATTTTCTCCTAGGTAGACCATGTCAATTTCAATACCAAGCCATACATGATGGAGGAAAGAATTCTTATTCTTTCAAGAAGGACAATGTGACCTTCAAAATTTAGTCACTATTGGAGGATGTTGAGGTGAAGACAAAAGGTCCAAATGTGCTCATGGTTGGTGAAAAAGAGTTCTTAGAGGCTATGAAAGAAGGTGAAGGTGTTGGCTATGCATTAGTGTTAAGACCAAGAGAGGGAGATGAAGGCAAGGTGACTAAGGAGACAGAGTTACCCAAGGAGTTACAAAGCATGCTGCAGACTTACCAAGGTATAGTGAGTGATGGATAACCATCAGCCTTACCCCCTAAAAGAGCCATAAGTCATAGGATAGACCTTATCCCAAGAGCTACCCTACCTAATAAGGCAGATTTAAAAATGACCCCTCAACAAAATGAGGAAATTTCTAGGAAAATACAAGAACTCCTAAACCAAGGTTTCATTAGAAAGAGCATTAGTCCATGTGTCATACCCACTGTCCTTGCACCTAAGAAAGGAGGAACTTGGAGGATTTGTATTGATTCAAGGGCTATCAATAGGATAACCATAAGGTATAGGTTCCCTATCCCTAGGATTGAAGACCTAATGGATTGTCTAGGTGAAGCTAAGTACTATAGCAAGATAGACTTGAAGAGTGGCTATCACAAAATAAGAATACATGAAGAAGATGAGTGGAAAACAACCTCCAAGACCAATGAAGGTTTGTATGAATGTCTTATCATGCCATTTGTATTATCCAATGCCCCCTCCACATTCAAGAGGCTCATGAATGAAGTCCTCAAGAATACAATGGCAAGTTTGTAGTAGTATATCTAGATGATATACTGATTTATAGAAAGACAAGAGGAGAGCATTTAAAATATCTTGAGATTGTTTTCAAGAAGCTACATGATGAGAAGTTGATGATCAACTTGGAGAAGTGTGAGTTCATCAAAATAGTGCTAGTGTACCCAACCTATTTTAGTCTTGCCAAGCTTTGAGAAGCTTTTCACCATTGAGTGTGATGCTAGC
Organism: Chamaecyparis obtusa; assembly: GCA_027943335.1. Classification (NCBI taxonomy): domain Eukaryota; kingdom Viridiplantae; phylum Streptophyta; class Pinopsida; order Cupressales; family Cupressaceae; genus Chamaecyparis; species Chamaecyparis obtusa. The sequence goes on along the minus strand of BSBK01002122.1, from coordinate 957,997 downwards.
AATGTGGTTATAGGATCTGTTCTAAGCCAAGAGGGTAAATCGGTGGCTTTTCATTCAGAGAAGTTAAGTGAAGCCAAGAAGAAGTACTCTTCTTATGACCTTGAGATGTATGCATTGGTTCAGGCTTTGAGGAAATGGAGGCACTATTTTCTTCCCAAGGAATTCATAGTGTATTCAAACAACCAAGCACTTAGTTTCCTAAATTCACAAGAGAAGTTGAGTCACAAGCATATGAAGTGGGTTGAATACCTACAAGCTTATACTTTTAATATCAAGCACAAGAAAGGTGTCCTCACTAAAGTGGCAAATGCATTGTCTAGAAGAGCTCTCACAATCCAAGAAATTCAGTTGAAGAGCATGGGGATAGATCACTTCAAGGATCTATATGCTAATGATGAAGATTTTGCAGACATTTATAAGGTATGTGCTGAATACAAGAATCATTTTCATAGTAAGTATGCTGAATATACTTTGCAAAGTGATCTCTTTTTTAAAGGGAATCAATTATGTGTTCCTAGAGGCTCTATTAGAAAGAATTTGATACAAGAAAAGGATAATGGTGCTTTGAGTGGTCACTTTGGGATCACTAAGACTCAAGAACTTGTTCAAAGGTTCTATTATTGGCCAACGATGAATCTTGATGTTAGGAGGTATGTGGAAAGTTGTATAGTCTGTTAGAAGGCCAAGGGAACTTCTTCAAATGCAGGCCTTTATCAAGCACTACCTATTGCTACTAGGCCATGGGAATGCTTGAGTATGGATTTTGTAGTTGGATTACCCAAGACAAGACAAGGTATGGATAGTTTTTATGTGTCTGTGGATAGATTTAGCAAGATGGATCACTCTGTGCCATGTAAGACCACTAATGATGCTAGTCAAATAGCCTCTCTCTTTTTCAAAGAGATAGTAAGAATCCATGGGTTACCTATTAGCATTATGTCAGACAGAGATACCAAGTTCATGAGTCACTTTTGGAAGACTCTTTGGCAAAGGTTAGGCACTAATTTATCTTTTGGATTAGCCTACCATCCCAAAAATAATGGTCAGATCGAGGTTTTCAATAGAAGCCTTGGAAATCTACTAAGGTGCTTGACCAAGGAGTATGGTCAACAATGGGATCAATTGATTGGGCAAGCTGAATATGCCTACAATGACACTATAAACAGATCCACAGGGAAGAGTCCCTTTGAAATAGTCTATGGCTTACACCCTGGAGGAGTCTATGAGTTAAGAGATTTGAAGGATGGAGTGAAGGGAAGTGGATATTCTGATGACTTTGCCTATGCTATGCAGGAGATACATGATACAGTGAGGAAGACCTTGACAAAGAACACCATGAAACATAAAACCAAGGTGAATGAGAGTAGAAGAATAGTTCAGTTCAATATGGGAGATTTTATTATGGTGCATCTTAACAAATATAGACTTCAAAGGGGAGTCCCTCACAAGTTGCAGATGAGGAGGATAGGTCCCTATCCTATCTTAGCTAAGTATGGAGATAATGCATTCAGATTTGAGCTACCAGAAGACAATGGACTGTCCCCTGTCTTTAACATTGTAGATACGGTTCATTACAAAGGAACAAAATAAGATATGGATCAGAATCTCAATAAAGTGATCAGTCTTAATAAAGTGGAAGATCTCCAACTACCCATTGCTACAGTCAAAGGAGCTGACAGTGTATTGGATACTAGAGTCTACAAATAGACTAGGACCAAGGAGTACAAATAAAACCTCATAAAGAAGCATGGTCAAACTGATGCTAATGCAATATGGGTCAAGGAATTAGAGTTCAAGAAGATGGGAATTGATCCAAGCATCCTCAATCCAAGGGTGGATTGAACTCTTTTGTTTTGGGGAGGATGGTGCAGGAGCACACCTAGGCTAACCTCCATGGTTTAGATGTTTTGGATTATACCTGACATTAGCCAAGTCAAGGTTGGTGTGTTTGTTTTAAGACCTTATAAGGTCATTTCAATGTGGGCTAGGTGAGTTATTCATTAATACTAAGGTCACCCAATTAGCCATTGTTTGTAGTTTTTAGTTCTTAGTGTTAGAAGCTTAATGTTTGAGTGAGAGCCTTCAATGTGTTCTAAGAACTTATGGATGTTATAAAGATGCCATAAAGTCATTTAATTAATTGGTTCCTCAGAATCTAGAAAGGTTAGTAGTCCTAAGAAATAGGATGATGGCATGAAGGTAAGATGCCAAATGTTGTAAAGAATTTGTCATGACAACATTTGCAATTATTGCCAATGTTGCATGCAACTCGGTTACCTTGGATCCCCTAAACAATAGGAAGTGGGAGATCAGCTAATAGGCCCTAGAAACATGAAAAGGGAATCTTATGTTAAGGAAGGCTCAAATCTCAAGGAAAGAGATTCATTGTAACAAGTTTGAGTTTTGGGAATAGAGCTCTGCAATTCTGTTTGTGAAGAACCTGAGCCTTTTGATGTGACAGTCATATGTAATGGATTGAAAGCTCTAAATTAGTGATTAAATAGTGTTCTTTGGTTAGTTATAAGAGTTTTTCATTTGATAGGCAAGTTTATTTGAGTAGTTCTATTGTATTGTTCAATTTTTTTTTGGTTTAGAGTCTTCACTGGTCCTGTCCTGACCAATCAGTCATTTCATGGCTCCCCCATGAAATCTAGCCATGGGAATATCCTAAGGATGGATAGAAATGTTAGGGGAGTCATTAGTGTATATGTATTTAGGATTAGGAGTCATGAAGGTGTGGAGAGCTATTTTTACTACTAAGCCCTAGGTGAGTAGACAGTGCCTGGTTAGAGGTGTAGGATAGAAGAGTTGAAGATTTCTTGCAGGGTAGAGACTATACGGAACAAGTATAGTTCCAGGAAGGATTTTATCATATCCTAACATTCTATGAGGATTGAGTCCATACCAATCCATTAGATCAAGTTTTGAGTGAGATTCATACAAGGATACATTTAGTCCTAGAAAATAGGTCTTTTAGCCCTATTTGTCCTAGTTTGTAAGAAGGAAGTATACGGAGGCTACCAAGTCCTAAAACTTGTAGAATCTTTAGTAAAATTAAAAAGGGTATCCAAATCCCTAATTTTTTTTGTGGATTGTTTGAAGATTTTTGGAAAGAAGTGACAAAAGCCTCTGCAAAAGGCTATAAGGAAATAGGCCTAATTAGGCCTTTTCAAGGTGGAACTTGAACTCGGTGGAAAAGGGATTGAAGACCCAATCAAATGGATTCAAATGTGAAATTTGGGAAGTTTTTCATGATGATGGACACCCCTACAATGAATATTTAATTTTGTGAGGCAGTAGCACTTAGAGCTTACTAAGTGTAGGAGGAGAAGTGAAGTATCTACATGGTGTTAGTCCTTCAAGGTGATGCACAAATTGATTGACTCTTGGAGTAGAGCTTGAGAAGGCCTTAGTTAATCACCTAAGTCCTTGGGTAGATCCTAGAGAAGATTAAGATCATAGTGGAGACAAGCTAGGTCTCTTGGTAGATGTGAAAGCAAGCCTTAGAACACTCACATCATTACGGGAAGAGGTTGAAAAAACTATATTCTTGAACAAACTAAGTGGAATATGTAAACATTTTCTACACTATCTCTTTTCTCTATGATTGATTATAAATATCATGGTGTTTTATGGCACTTTCATTAATTCTATCATGGTTGTGCTCTACTATTGTACTTAACCTTTAACATATCTCCAATGATTACAATGACTTGCACATGCTTGTACCTTGTGGTTGTTCCATCGTCTTATTGTGATTGTTGCCGATTTAAGGCATGATATGTCAATGTCTTCTTATTGTATTTATTCTATTAGGAATTCAAAATGAGTGACATTTCCTTTTCACATGAGCATAGAATTCAAAATTGCCTCTATAGAAGAAATATTTCATTAATAGTAGATAGATGTGTTTTTCCCTATGATCTCATGATAATGGCCATATTCAATAACTCTATAACATGATGGTTGTTCCTTTTAAGAGAGATGGTTGTTCCATTGTTCTAAAAACTACACTTTTTTGTCCTTTTGACATGATAGCATTATATGTCAGAAACTTTGAGGTTCTCTTACCTTTTGTATGTCATGGCTTCACCTCTATGTAGCTAAATCTCACTTTGAAAATGATCTTCTTTTAGGAAACAATGAAAATCCTCTATGGGTTCATACTTATTGTGACTTCCCATGGTGCACTATCATTTCTTGTACACTATTTTTTTCCAATTCTTTTAAATTGTCATTGTCTTCAAAAATTAATGCCATATGTTGCTTACATTTGATTCAATTTCCATATTAATTACTCTCTTTAGTTGTATTAGGAACTTTTTCATTAAGCATGTGTGATGCAAACCTAGATATAGATGGGCATTAATGCATTAATGGTCAATTGAATGCCTTAATGCAGCTCCTAGAGAAAGGCCATCTAGAAGATTTAGAGGAAATAATTTATACTAGGTATGGAATCACCTCCACTAAAATGCCAAATCCTGATGTGTTATTATCTTCAATTGCAAGTTTCTTTTGCAAAAATATATTGTATATCTTTACAGACTAGACAATGTGACTATATAACTCTAGAATATATTCTCTATAATCTCTAATTACAAATTGAAGTGTAAATTGAAGTAAAGTCTTCCTTGGATAAAATTCCAACCCTTGTCTACTAATTACAATACTTACCTTTATAGTTCATGTGACTTCCCTAGGGATCTGTTAGAACTAAAATAAATTTGTTATATTCTTGTTGACCAACTATGCCTAGTCAACCAACTAGGAGACATGTCTTTTGGGAGGTAAAGACTCATATAAATGAAAGATGAAACTCTTCATCCAATGAAAAAATAAAATTCAACACAAACATCTATGAATTATATCTAGGTAGACTGTATATAAGCAACAATGAATTAGATGTAATTGCTTCAACTTCACATTCTTGATTTACTTTAGCATCAAGAATAATATCCACAGGTTCAGTAGTCTAGTGAGGAGATTTGTGTAACTCCCAAAATAATAATAACTCCCAAAATACTTATCCTTTTGAATATTTCATGGTCTAGTGAGCATGATTTGTGTGTGTATTTGTAAATATTGTATAATCTTATAAAAATTTTTTATTATATACAAGATACTACTAATGTTTGTATGTTTACATTTTGTACATTTATAGCCAGTGAAGAAAGTCCACACCTGGCAATATGAACCCAGAACAAAATAATGAGATAATTGCTAGATTGTGGTCTCAGTTCCAAAGAAAAGACATTGAAAAATGTAATTGTCCTTGCAAAAAGTGTAAGGGCTTAAAGAATCAAAGAATTCTATCAAAAAAACCTAGAGTAATTATAGGCAATATGGTCACATTGAAGGGGGGCATGATTTTCATAGATTGGTGAATGTGGATTTCCAATTGGAGGAACATGGAGGTGTGAATATCCAAGTTGACGATAATGCTCCCATGGAAGAAGATGATCTTGTGGCAGAGAACACAATTGAAGATGATGGTATTGGCATAGATGATAATGTGCCAGAGGACATGATTGAAGAAGATGGTATTGGCATAGCTGATCAAGATGATCATGATGATGGTACTAGTGCATCTGATAATGATGATGAAGATGGTCTTGATATAGTTATAATTGAGAAGGCATATGAGCCCCTATACCAAGGCTCCCAAAAAACTCTTCTCTTCGCTATAGTTTTTTTGGTGAAATTCAAGGTTATGAATGGTTTATCCAATGTAGCAATGTCACATACGCTAAGGTATGTCATTTTTGTCATCTTCAATGTTAGCATACCATTACGATTCATTATATTAACAATTCATATTTGTTGTTGTAGGTTTATAGGTGAGTATTTCTTACCACCATCAAACATTTTTCCTCATTCATACTGAGAATTATCTACCATTATGAATCAAATTGGAATGAAGTATCAAACAATACATGCATGTCCCAATGATCACATTCTATATCATAAACAACATGAATTTGCAATAGAATGCCCTGTTTGTCATACTAGTAGATATCGGTTAGATCAAATAACAAAAAAGATGTCTCACAAGAGTCTTCACTACATTCCTCTTATTCCATGTCTTCAATGATTATTCAGGTGCACTAGCTTGGCACAATTTATGGATTACCATGCACACAATAGAATTCAAGATGACATTATGCGAATGCCTGCAAATGGTTCTGCATTTAAAGACATAGAAACAACATGGCCACACTTTAAAGAAGAACCTCGTAATCTCAAGATTTCAGTGGTAGCAGATGGTGTCAATCCATTTGGAGATATGAGATGTACTTACTCAGTGTGGCCTATTTTTGTTATTAATAATAACATTCCTCCTTGGATGTCCATAAAGAGGGAGTACATAATGTTGTCAATGATTGTACCAGGTATTTTTTCATTTAATAGTTATGTAAATTAATTTATAAACACCGCATCAAGATGGTCATAATAATTATGTAATGTTTTTATTCATTCAACTAGGTAAGTACCAAGTTAAAGATATGAACGTGTATATTGAGCCCCTTATTGATGAGTTGTTGATTTTATGGAATGGGATCACTATGTATGACATCTCTAGACTAATAGGACAAAGAAAATTTCAATTCCATACAATGCTTGTATGGACAATACATGATGCCCCTGGGCTAACTCATTTTTATGGTATGTTATATATTCATGTTAAGGTCATGTATTTTTGGTATGTTATAGGGCTTACACATTATTGTTGTATGTTTAAGTTGTGCATGATAATTGTACATGATCTAATTGTATGATATATTTTAGGTCTTTAGACAAAGGGTAAATTCGCATGTCCAGTTTGTGGTCTGAAGATGAAATCTTGTCATTCAAGAAGTTTAGAAAAGCAGGTGTTTGATGAGTTTAGGCACTTTCTCCACAATAATCATAAGTATCAAACTATCAAAAAACATCTTTTTAATGGGAAAGAAGAGGTGACATCAAGGCCATGAAGAATGACACCTCATCTATGGAAGTTGGAATACAATAGACTAAATTGCTAACGTAATGTCATTCCATCTGATAATTTTTATTTGAAATTTAGATTTTGATATTGTCTTTTATTTATTAATGATGTTATTGATGCTCATGAAGGTCATCAAGGCATCAATGACCAACTTCCTAGAGGAATAAAAAGTTATCCTAGTCAATTTAGTAGGTTGTTGTACTACAAGGATCTCCCAATTGTGCATTTGTTTGATGCTATACATATTGGAAAGAATGTAACAGAGACACTATGGAAAATATTGGATGGAAGGCGTGACAAAGAAAAAATGGCCAAAATTTGTAATGACATTCATGAATCCAATCATGCACTGAAAACTTTCATTGAATCAAATAGCAATGGAGACCGCATAAATATGAGTGCCCTTCCTTGGTTATTAACTGAGCAGCAAAGTGATGCATTAAAAGAAGTCATAAAAAAAGAAAAATTTCCAACAGGATTTGCTACAAATATAAGTAGTCTTGTATCAAAGAAAGGTGATTTTAGGCCAGGGTTGAAAACACATGATTGGCATACCTTTGTCAAGGTAAGTCATGTTCTCTATTTACAATATATTTGTAAAATTGCATGTACTTTTTATTGTATTATTTTTCAATATATTGAAAAGATCATTTTTTAATCATTGCAGTATGTCCTACCTCTATCCCTCATAGACTAGTTTGACAATAGTGTTAAACAAGTTATATACAATCTTGGAGAATTCATGAGGTTATAAGTGTTATTATATTTATGACTTGCTTTACTTTTTATGTAATTTATTGTATATTTTTATCTAAAATCATGTTTATATGTTCTTGCGAGTTGAATCTCTTTTAGGTGGTTATCATCTAAAGAAATTGATAAAAAAGATATAAAATATTGGAAGAGAAAAATTCCCTAGCTTATGTGTGAAATGCAAAAGTGTCTACCTCCAACTTTTTTCAATGCTCAAGAACACTACCTCATACATCTAGTTGAGGAGATTGAATTGTGTGGACCTGTACAAATTAGGTCAATGTGGATGGTTAAGAGGCACTTGAAATTTATGAAGGGCTTGGTTTGACCAAGAGTGCATCCTAAGGGTTCTATGGTGGAGGGATATATGGTATACCAGACCATGGTGTATATTAGTGAATATCTTCCCAAGTTTGTAGCAAATATCTATGTAGATCGCATTTGGGATCCCAACTCTATTAACAAATTTGAAGGGGAGTACTTGATGGGGAAAGGTAGATTGAGGAAAGTGAGAGGTAATTATACAATGTTATTGTAGTTTATTAATTCTTATAGATCTTCAATATAAGTTGTTTCTAAGCGGTCTATTTGTTTTCTTTACAGTTGGTTGTGAGTGGGATGCACTACATTTGTATATTGCAAATAATCTTGATTAGATGATGGTATGGATTCAAAAATCTCAAGAAAATGGTCGCTTATTAACATGGGATGGTGTTGTATCATTGGTTAAAGAAGCTCATCATAATGGAGATCCCAATGTTACGCCAATGGTACTTGATCTAGCATATGGTTTAAGAGGTAGAAAGGTACATATAAGTTTATTAACCATGACCCATAAGTTTAATATCAACTCATAGATCGATGCAAATAATCTTGACATGTTTGAATAATTGCAGATCAAACACCACAAAGCTATGTACTACCATGGCCATAAATTTTTCATAAAAAAATTAGACAACACGAAGAAAACTTGTGATTCTGGGATAAGTGCAGTCTTTGAGGTCACTAATATTTCATCTAGAAATGACATACATCCTCAAAAATTTGAAAATTGATACTATGACATTTTGGATGATATACTTGAGTGTGACTTTAATTCATTCAAATTAGTTCTATTTATCGTCAAATGGTACAAGCTACGGCTGAATCAAAATGATCCTAATAGGAATGTTATTGAACATGATAGTGGATTTAGAATGATTAATACAAGGTCATTTGAGCCAGTTGGAGATGAGCCCTATGTTCTTCCAAGCCAATGTGACCAAGTGTTTTACTTTTCCATTCCACATAAACTAGGTTGGTCATTTGTTGTTAGACATGATCCAAGAGGAAGGATGGTATAGTATAATGTGATGGAAGAAGAAGATACTGAAGAATTAGAAGATGAAGTAAATGATGATCACATATGACTATTACACAATGAAGAAAAAGAAGAAAATGATGATGATTCTAGTGATGCTGACAATATTAATGGTGATGATGGTGATGATCATAATCATTGTGATGAAGATGGTGTTGATCAAGGTGATGATGGTGACGATGATGATGGTGATGATGATGATGATGATGATGATAGTCATGATGATGACATGGATGAGGAGGATGATCAATAACATGATCAATGAAATGTATGTCAAGGTATGATCAATGTCACGTATGAGGTATTGATTTATTCATAGAAATTTGAATTAAGTTATTATGTGTTGAACTCTATAGTCATGGATTATATTTTGCATCATGTAAATTTTGTCTTCTATGTAATTTGTATCTTACATATCATGTAATTTTTAGCTAACTTAAGATAAATGATTTACATATGCAGGAAATTTAACGCCTTTGACATGGATCGACAGGTATAATTTATTATTTGGTTTCCTTCTCTTTAGTTAGAAAAATATATAGATCCTACTATGTCTCTCATTTGATGGATTGAAGGTATCACCAAATAGGTATTTGTCTGATCTTTCTTCCTCAAGTGAGGAAAATACAAGAATAGAAGACAAAAGTGAGACATCTAGTAGGTCTAAAATAGGGAGATTAACTAGAGGTCAAAAGATTAGAATAAAATTTGATAAAGGAATGAAATTTTTCCTTGCTAAGGGGGGGGTCATGTTATTATGATAATGAGACCAAAGGTGACATGAAGGTTCCCGTAAGGTACACACATATTCAAAAAGAATGGGTACCCAAGGAACTACTTTCAGTTAATATTGATTTTTCTGTTAATGAAAGGATATATTGTGTAGCTCCATCTTCATTACATGGTTTGGGATTATTTTGCATGGATGGAATAAAGGTCAGTTATAATCAAGTTGTTGAATTGATGGAGTATGTAGGACCTTGTTACAATTACAAGAATTGGATGCAGATTGTGCAATATAAAAAAATATGTGTAGGTATGCATTGTTAGTAAATTATATACAATGCAAAGCAAATGATCAAACTAAAAGGCTCAATATGTATATTGATGGAAGGCTAAAAGAAACATGTAATATTGTAGGTTTTATAAATAGTTCTTGACCCGTGTCAACTAATAAGTGATTGAATTTTATATTCGAGGCACATGAGGGAAATCGTGTATTTGTATGTGTGATAAAATAAATAAGTGTAGGGGAAGAGCTTCTAATATATTACAATTTGAATCATGTAGATACAAAAAAATTTCCTATCATGGGACTGGTAAGTATAAAATTTAAACCAATTTCCTCCAATTAATATTGACTCCAATCACTTCTGATTGCTAAGAATTACTAATATTTGTCACAGGGCGACATGGATATTCCACCTCAAGATACAGGCGGGGATGTTCCTCATAGTACACCTTCTTCATCAAAGGTAAACCTTAATTAGTGTAATTCTACAAATTATATAGAAACAAATGTCATATTATTATGTTCTTTTCTTTATGGATTTGGAGTTATTTTGATAGAATTTTACTGATATTGATGTCACAACTTGATACTTATTGATAGATAAAAGCAAAAAAGGCAACAGATCAATTCCGATCTGAAGTTGAGGCAACATTTATAGATGATGTAGAATCTAACTCTAACCATGTATTCATGGCTACTCAAATAAAAACTAAATATGGTAAAGAAATTCTTAACCTTATAATGGAAGCAAACAAAATTGAGGAGTCAAAGGAACTCGAAGAAGAATTGACATGTAGAGTCAATTCTATTAATGTAAGTAGTAGTTAATCTTAAGCAATAATTAAAGTTCAATAGATGTTTATATTTTATACTATCTTATGGATCATGATCTAAAATATGATGTGTTCTCCTTACAGGGTTTTTTGACATGTGTGAAATGTTGTCAATATGGTGAGGGTTGTAGCACCTCATCACCTTCATGTAAATAATCCTTAAACCTTTAACCAATTATTTAACCTTTGTATGCATTATTGACTAAAATTATGTTTGGGATGCTTCTAGTACCCCATTTAATCTTTATCCATTGCAAATGGATAAAGCTAACAATGTATTCTTTAGCTCATGATGAAGTGCAGACGCCTCCTTCGATTAACATTCCGCATTCGATGGTTGCATTTTCTGCAACAAGGTGCTTGTAGACATCTTCCTCTGTACCATCTACAACTGGTAAAAACTTATTTTTCTATATTTTGTTATGTTCTAATCATGCATTGATTATTTTTCTTGTGTGAATTTTATACACTGCATGGACCTATTTTGTGCACTAATAGATACACCTACACCTGGTACAAGAACAGATCAGACCAGTACTAGCAAAGATCAACCATTTCTTGGATCAGCCTATGTTACTAGTACTGGTTCATTTGTGGGGACATTTTTGTTGAACAAGAACAATATGGTTCCATTAAAACTACCAACGCTTCTAGGTGCTTTAAAATTGTTATTATTTATAGTGTAATTATATTTTACTTATACATAACTCATTTTGGACTTATAATCCCATGATAATTTTATAGGAAATGATGTTTTGTATGATCATCTTTTTGAAATGACATTGAAGCTATTTGGGCCCACCATACGTAAAAGGTATAGCTTCATAATATTGGTACAATATTTTTCTTATCTTCCATTTATTGTACTATATTAAAGTTATGATATCTAGCAATTTTTTTTTTTCAAAAAAGGTGGAATGATCAGGATGTTGACTTAAAAAATCAGCTCATTAAATCTTTAGAGGACCTCTTTGGAAATAAAACTTTTGATAGAGTCATGATTCTTAAAAGAGAAACCAAACATATAAAGACTATGAGGGACCAATATAGAAGGGCTCTAAAGGATAACCCAAAGTACGAGCATCCTCCTATGATTCCAGTGATGGAGTGGAATGAAATAATGGAAGATGCACAAGAGAAAAGGATGAAGGGTAGTGGAATTCAACCAGAAGATGAAAAAATAAGGCATGTCATGATAGCATTAAGTAGAATATAATCATGCACTAATTAGTGATCTTTCTAAATATATAATCTAACATGTTTCAAACTTTTCATAGACTCCAAGACACATCAAAATCCACACAAGCGAGATTAACAAAGGTTGGCCAACACAAACCTGGCTCTAGTGGCTATATGAAACTTCACTCTCGACTTGTAAGTAGCAGCATTGGAATTTCATATCAAATTTTTATATATAAGGTTGCAAACAATTTTGTTTAATCAAATCATACATGTAAAAGTGACAATATTAAACAAAAAATACAGGGCAAAAAATTCAATGTAGAGCCCACAGATGAAGACAAGAGAATAGCCTTGAAGGAAGGCTATGCAATTGTGGTTGTACTCCTATGCCAAGAATCCCAAAGCCATAATGAAGAATTTGCTACACCAGATGAGACACAGGTAAATTGGTCAAATGAAAAGTAAATCAAATTGAATAGTTAATTTCGAACATAAATTGACTATTTCATGATAACAATGTGCATGATATTTCACTACAACCTTCAAATCCTACCACAGAACCTAGGTGTGATGAAGGCCATGATGTGCATCATAGTGTTGGAGGTGTTAATTTTCTATTGGAAATAAATTATGTAATTATTAATAGAATTTAACATCTTTAATTACAATTGGTTGTGTAACCTTTTTTTGAATATTTTAGAGCATGTTGAGCATGTTGAGGTGGAGGAAGATCAAAATTTTATTGTACATGATGATGTGGCATTTTCAAGTAAAGAAAAATGCATGTTATGTTCTATTGGTTAATGAAATACATGTAATAGTAAAAAAAAGTATGAGAATTTAACCCATTTACTTGTTATTGCAGCAGACCCCCTTTAGTGCAACATCGTCATCCTCCTCGAGACATGAGGAAACATCATAATTTGAGATCAAAACCACAAGAGGAAGAAGATAATATTGATGCTCCTGTCAGCCTTTACCTAAATAAGAAATCTAAGAAAAACCCAAAAAAGAAATGATTTCTTAAAAATGCTCTTTGATAAAACTTGTTTGATTAACTTTGTTGGATAATGAAAGAACATTGTTTTAAGTAATTATCTATGATTGTTTTGTATTAATATTGAACTATATGTCATGTTAATGAATGTTGTTATGTGTTAATGAATTCTTGACTAGTGTTGTGTATTAATGAATGTTATATCATATTAATGAATGTTATGTGATTGTATTGATTGAATGTTATAGTTCATAAATGGATGAATGAAGTGTGTAATTAGATGTTAATGGGGAATTTACATTGATGTTAGGGGGAGGGGGGTGAGGCCAGATGAGCTTCCACCTTCATGTGGTTGGCCTTGTTAAGTAAAGAATATTAAAGTATTCTCAAAACCAAGTGAAGCTCAAACTAACATACCTTCATTATTTAATCAATTTCATTCATTCTAGGTATTTGTTCATAAGTGCATTTTGAATGTGTCATTGTCAGGAAACTATCAAATAAAAAACTAGAATGGCCAATAGTCAACTTCTCATTGTCATTGTCTGGCATGATTCAGCTTCATTTTGTGTAAGTATTCTCGTATTGAATGCGTCAACCTCTCTTGGCCTAATGTGGATTATTTCATTGGTTTGTGTTTTTGAGTAGGTGAAGTGTTAAATTAGATATCAGTTGGATCTATAAGTAGCATAGATATTCTATAGCTAATATCTTGATACACCAACCTGAATAAATTTACTTGCTATCCCCTTAGGATTTACTTAAGCAAAAAGTCCTTATGTGATAAAAAATTAGTTGTTTTAGTGCTGCAATTGTAGATGATTGTATGCATGAATTCAATGACAAGAACTAAACATTAAGAAATAGAGAAATAACAAAATAAAATACTGTAGAGAAGTGTGATGTGGTGAAAACTCTTGCACAACAAGGCTGTATGTATTGAAGATTTAAATGTCTATCTATTTAGGTCTTTGTAAATGATGACTTGATGGAGTTAAGTATTAAGCACCTAGTGAAGGGTGGCTAATCCAAGAAGCTATGCATGCAAAATGATGATCTCTTAAAAGAAGAATTACAACTCTGAATAACAACATTCCATTTCTTCATTGGTCAAATCTATTGCAATCTTTTTAATGATGGTTCTCTTTATGATGTTTGTAATTTTTTGGATTTTCATTTGACCATCCTCTGTGGTTATTAATTGACTTATCTTGTGCACACTGTTGCTCATCCAATGCCTTGGTGTGCCAAATGTTTAGTTGGATTCCACAAACATTGTATAAATTTTTTTTGTCATTTTTCTCTAGCAAATCTATTTGTGTCCATTGAGTCCTATTATTCCCTTGAAGGTTTTATTGGGTAATATAAGTTGTGGAACTTTGTTGGTTGACTTTGTTTTTGAAATGGTGTGGGAACTATTTGAAACATGGACATTTCTCTTGGAAGGATTTACATTTCTTATAAGTTTTTTTGTAACTTTTAAGCTCTATGATAATGCTTGTCATCCTTATATGGCAGGCAAATGAATCCAAGAAGGAAGCTTTTAGGAAATATTTGGATTCAAGTGATGTGCTTGATACCCTCACAAAAGGTCTGTGGAAGTTCTTCTTATATGATGAAATGTTGAATCTAGAAAATTAATTTGTGAATTTGCATCTATTTGTGAGATAATATATTAATATTGGCAGTTCCTCTTATATGATGAAATGCTGATTTTAGAAAATTAGTTTGTGAGTTTGCATCCATTATTTTTGGATGTTTGAATGTTATGTTTGCCTTGTGAGGATTCAAATTAATTTGATTGATATGATCTTAGAAATGGTGTAGTAGTCTTTTAGATTAATGTGATTTTTATTATCATATAATATCTCTTCTCTTATAAACTACCTTGTTTCCATGTATGATTTACAGTTATTCATTCTAGTGTTCCAAAGATGAATCTGGATGATATCTTTGAGAAAAAGAACAAGGTTGCTAAAGCTGTTGAAGAACTTGAAAAGGTTGATATATTCATATCAGTTTCATTTATTTATTGATGTGTATTATCAATTGATTACTGTAAAATATCTCTTAAATATCAAACAAGATGAAATTTGAATGTAGTATGATTCAATCATTCATTTCTATGCTTACAAGCTATGTCAGACTACAGATATGAGATATTTCAAACACTTATTGTGGATACAGAGGCTGATGTGCATGTCAAGAAAGAAATGAATGAAATAAATGCAGGCAAGACTTTTACATCCAATACTAAATGTCATTTTTACCATGATATTGTTGGAGATTGCTAGCATATACTTTTGCATTTTGTAAATGGGTTGATGGTATTCATTTATTTAAGAAAACCCAACTCATTATGCTCAACTTTGTTCATATTTTTGTTCTATACATGTTTAGTTTATTTACCCAAAATTTATCTCAATTTCACCATCATTCATTTCATTGTTTTATATCAGCTGCAAGAATGAGGGTGGCAACAAAAGAAAAAGCAGAGGTAGAGAAAATTTTACAAATCAAGAGAGCAGAAGGGGAAGCAGAATCAAAGTATCTATCAGGAGTTGGCATTGCTAGGAAAAGGCAAGCAATTATGGATGGGCTGAGAGAGAATGTGCTTTCTTTCTCAGTGAATGTGCCTAGCACAACTGCAAAGGATGTGATGGATATGGTGTTGGTGACATAGTATTTTGACACCATGAAAGAGATTGGAGCACATTCCAAATCTTCAGCAATGTTCATACCCCATGGACCTGGTGCAATTCATGATGTTGCTAAAGAGATCAGAGATGGACTACTTCAGGGATCACATGCCTCTCATCAATAATTGCGATCACAAAAAAATTGACAACAACATTCAAGTTAATGGACATGGTGATGATATTGTTTTAGGGTTTGAAGCTTTCCTTATTTTATTTTTCAGTATGCATCAACACTTCCTTTTATGTTATATATGTATATTTTATAGATTTGTATATTTATAATTTTAAAAGTTGTATGTAATATACATTGGGAGATAATATATTGATATTGCCAGTTCTCCTTGAGATATAAACTTTGAATTTGCATCCATTATTTTTGGATGCCTGAATGTTATGTTTGCCTTGTGAGGATTCAAATTAATTTTATTGATATGATCTTTGAAATGGTGTAGTAGTCTTTTAGATTAATGTGATTTGTATTATTGTATAATATCTCTGCTCTTATAAGCTTTCAGGAAATATTTGGAGTCAAGCGACGTGCTCAACACCCTCAAAATAAAACATCTTTTCTCTTATAAACTTTGAATTTGCAAAATAAATTCTCCTTGAGACATACTTCTCTAACTTATTACGTCTAATTTAGAACAAGTACCCTAAAAAGTTCATAGGCCCATACAAGACACCCACCAAAATATAGACCATCAATTTATAGAACCCTTGCAAGATATCCCAAGGAATGATAGGTAGTGAAAACTAGTTAGATAGAAAAAAGAACATAACCATATGCTACCTCACATGTTTGAGGTAAGCCAAACTCGGTCCAATTCTCTTAACAATGGTACATATCCATCCAAGTGCAACAACCTTAAAATATTTACAACAATAAAGAGAATCCCCATATTTTATCATCCTAACATAGTCTTTGGCCACTTTGGCAATCAGATTGAGAGCAATATTGATTTTCCAGCAGGATTTTTTTAAAAAAATCAAGGTTTTCATAGCATTATCTACCACTTGAGAAAAATTTTCCATAGCTAAATTTTCTTGCCACGGTTAATATTTCTCTAAAGACTTACAAGTTAGTAAGTCCTTAGCTAAAGGCCCGATAAACTAAATAAAGTTTCAAACATATGAACAAATAAAACTTATACAAGCAAAAGTCAGAGCCGAATTGAATAACATTGGCTATTTATTAGCGAAAGGTCCCTACTAGAACATACACATTTGTCACTTCATTAAGATGACAATTGTGTACTAAGTTTCCTAACTGTATAAGTCATCATCATCTTTATTAGATGTTGTAGCAAATACATCTGAAGCACCAGCAGAAGCACCAAGAAATTGAATTTAGAACCAAAGCCTTGAGATTGTTGTAGTGTTTTTACAAAGGCTTGAAACTTTAGAATATTAGCATCACTGACACTTCTTCAGGCATATTTCATTGACTCCTCAAAATGAGCAGCCTTTATTTCAGCTACCTCATCACTATCATCCTCATCCATTGCCTCAGGTTCTCACTTCTTTTTCTTTCACGTTCAATATCCTGTAAAAGTGCAGAGGAAAGAGAACATGACAAATTGAAATAATAAGATACAAGGTTAGGAAAATTGAATCAAAAATGTAAAATTCTAACAAACTAGTTCAAAAAAACCATTAATAAATTCATAACCAAATCTAGTTTGCAAAAGCCACCGCAATTGAAACTCACCTTCTCAATATTTTCTCTAATAGCATACTTGCAAACCCATTGACAAATCTCTGTAATATCTCATTAATAAATATAATGGACGGGGCATTCTTCTCAACCTCCTCAAAAGCCTTCTGGAGATTTCTTTCACTTTCTCCAGCCAACTTTGATGTGATCTCAGGTCCATTGATATAGAAAAAGAAGGCACCAGTTTCATTTTCCACTGCCCTAGCAGTTAAAGTTTTCCCAAAACCAGGAGGCTCATAGAGAAGAATACCCTTTGGGGGCTTCACACCAATAGATTTGAAGAGTTGTGGGTCTCTAAGAGGAAGCTCTACCAATTCACAGATCACCAGTCAGAGCCTATCTCTCAAATAGTTTAAACAGAATGAAAAAACCCACAGTTTCACGCAGAGCAGAGCAGATGGATTGCTAGAGCCCAAAGCAGTCTCAAAAACAAAACGAGCAAGGACCCATTGGCAACAAGAAACATAATGAATGTGGACACCTAAAGATAGATATCTAGACTAATCACCAATCAGGATGTCATTGGTGATTAGTCCGGATATTTATCTTCTATTTTTTTAAACACTTTGTGTTTTGTTGAAATTTTGACTCACTGTCGTCAAAAGTCTGGCCTAGTTTGGTCTAAAAATTGACCATTCTGTGTCGAGATGTGGCGTCATGGGTTTGGCATCCTGGTCGGAGCTGGTAAATATTTTGACCAATATAGGTCTAACGTGCAACATAATATGGTTGAAATATGAACATCGCAAGTTTGGCATCTTGGTCGGAGTGACCAAGGGCTTCAACCAATATTAATCTATATTGGTTGAATAATCGGCCAATATACCAACACTTTCTAATGTTATTTTCGGCCAAGATTTCCCTCATTTTCGACCAATAGTGGAGTCAATCATTCGACGGTTTCAGCAATGGGTTGATATTTTGACATCAATAATAGTGATGAACTAGTTGGTTGAGTATTCAATTGAGTTGGGTAGAAACTTCGACCAATAGTGCGTCGAAAAATGGTGCAAAATGTACTAGTGTGCATTTCCTCTTGAAAAATAACTTGCCTCCAAGTTATCACTAAGAGAAGATGAATTTAAACAAAAATGTAGTCATTTAAATATCCTCATATGTTTTATACAAATAGATATACCAATCTTTACTAAATAATTTAACGAATTTTCATCCTCTCTAAACCTCATCCTTCACTCAACATATTGGAATTTTCCTTCAACACCTTTTTTATTAAAAAAATCTCATTAATCTGATCAAACACATCAATATAAACATCTTACAATATGTATATATTGTTAACTAATACATTTTATGATAAATTTTATCGTAAATCCAAATATTGGAGAAGAAACACCAAAAACCAAGACAATCTCATAGAAATGGTACTCCTTAGAAAAGTGAATAATGGCCTCAGTCATATCAAAGTAAATAATCACTAATCCTTAATACAACATAAAATATGTTTTACCTTACTTATCTACATGGTAATTTCACTCTTATTAAGTCAAAAGAAGAATACTCCAATGGAATCAGAGTCAATAATTGTGTCAATATAGTGCTAGACCCCATCAATAAATACAACACATCCTAAAAGAACTTCATGAAGAAACCATTGAATGAAAAAAAAAAGAAAAAAAGATGATGGATTGATAGACAAATGGTCAGATGGCCAACAAACTGACAACATCTATTTGCATGCTCCATTTAATGCCACAACTTTCACAAAATTCTGTCAAAATGAGCACTTCTCATTCGAGAAAAAGAAATCTAGTCGAGGTCAATGTGGGAAGCACCGTCCAATGCTTTGCACAACAAGCCACTTGAAATCATTGGGAATTTTCTCAAGCTCTTGGAGGATCTTGATAAAATAAGAAAAGCTTGATAACTGAGGGTGAATTCTTTGTCTCTACCATTGCAAGAAGACTCGATGATGTAAAGAACTACACAAAATACATTTTCTAATGTTTCATACTAATGCACTCTTAAATTCCCTCAACACTTTATCCTCATGCCCTAAAAATCACACAACCTCACATACTACTCTGATACCAAATGAGAGATAGAAATCTTAATGTTTTATTGAATGAAGTTTAAATTTTTTTATATCTAGTGCATAAATATAGTTATTCCAATGTAATATGAAATGATAGGAACTGTATAACCAACCACAAACAATGTAATATTCCATGTTACCCTAATATCTTCCTCTCCACCACTCACGAGCCCCTATAACCATGCCACCAACCAATGATAATTTTTTTTGGTTCTTCTATCAAAAGTTGGATATCACCATTCCTATCCAAAAGGAAAATTTGTGGCCTCGAACTAGTGGTTTTGCATATGAAATTGTTAGTTTTCATTTTCTAAGAAATTTTTTTCTATATGTACAATTGTTTTTGGCACTAATGGGCATGTTTCATCAATTGAATGATATTCTACCCTTTACATGCTAACCTCAACATTACATTAGTAGGTGCCTTATAAATATTTAACCCCCCTCTTTACTGATAATTTAATAAATAATTTCTAATTTTAATGCACTTATTTTCTAAAAATTATAATTTTCATAGGTCTTGAAGAACAATTTTCCTTGTAGAAACTTTTGATACTTTATTTGAGCTCATGTGTAGTCTATTTCCAAGAGTTCATTATTTTTTTTGTACTTTATAGTTGTACTAATAGCTTGTATTTTTATGATGAAAAAGTGTACTTTTACCATGTAGTTTTACTTTGACAATTGCAATGCGTTGAAATGAAACACAATTAGTATTTTCTCAAGTAGAAATTAGAAATATGTTAAGTATAAAGTCTCAAACCATATAATACTTTAGGTTAATTAATTGAGTAATTTAGATGGGGATGTTGTGTGATTGTGCTTTGTTTTCCCTTGTGCTCTTAAAATATTGTGTGGCTATCTTCTTAGCCAAATGATATAGTGTGTAAAAATATCATTAAAATAAAGGATTATTTTAATTAAAATTGTACACTATGAGATGATATATATAATTCAAGTTACAAAGTGAAATAAAAATTAAGAGTATTATTTAAGATTTCATGATCAAATGTAATGTAATATAATTTTACTAAGTCAATATAAATCGGGATGTGACCATGTGTATGATCTAAAATATGTGTATGTGTAACACACCTCCAACCCTAACATGTTTGATATCCCTTTGGAAGTTAGGGGAATGTTGTAGAGACTTATATGCTTGGATAAGAGTAGGTTTTTTTTTGCTTGAAGGTTGAATAACAAATTCATTCTTAAATATAAAAATTTTACTTTCATTTAGGTAGTGATAAATGTTTTTGGTATATTCTTGCATGTGTACTTTGTTAATATTATTTAGAACAACAGAGAGGGGGGGTGAATCAGTTTTTCTTAGGTCCAAATGTATAAAAACAAACTTTAAACTCTTCAAAAAATCAGATCTAATAACCAACAGCTACTCAGTCATTACTGATTGCATAATAGAAACATATAACAGTGCAGTCCACTTATCCAATAGCATCTAACTTGTACAACATAGAAATGTTCAAACCAAAAAATTCACACAAGTATCAACACCAAGATTTATAGTGGAAACCCAATTAGGAAAAACCACTTTGTAACATGTTACTATTATGTTCACTCTTCTGAAGTGAGCTCTGTGAAAAGCCAACCCTATCAAAGGTTACAAACACACTATCAGGTGTGACCCGGTTAAAGGATTTAAACTACTCTGTTAAAAGTGCACCTTGTTATAGGACTTACATACACTCCATTAGAAAGCAACCATGTTCAAAGGATTTATACCTATGACTGTTAGGTCAACCTCTGTTAAAAGGATTTTGACTATTACAATGGTTAGAAAGTAGCAGTAGTATTGATCTGAAAAACATACAACTCACTTTGCAAATATCACATCCAATTTTGTACACATATGTTGGCTTACTGATTGTGAACCTTTACCATCTCCATCACTGATCTACTTAGAACTCTCTTCAAGAAATCACAACACTTCTCCTTCAGCCTTCTTTGCTTAGACAGTCAATAACATCAACAATACTTCCAGTATCCACTTCTCTTCAACCTCTAGCTTAGGTTTCCTTAATACTTCCTCTATTAGGTCAATACATCTTTTGCTTCTTAATCTCCTTCGTAGATCTTAGGGTTAGGTTAGATTCATTGAATCCATCCTACATTGTGTTCTTCGGCTATCCTTCTAGAAATATCTCAAATCTCTTAAAAGATTTATAATAAAATATTTTATAGTGCATTAAATGCTTTCATACAATCAATAAATAAAGTCAACACATTTTACATAATCCAATAATTCAACAATGTCGGCTAGAAATCTGAATTCTTCCTCAAATGCAAAAATAATGATGCTCAGTCAATAGTATGTTCAACTTCTCGATCTTCACTAGAAAGCTCGGTCACCACATAAACTATTTCCTCAGCTAATATTGTCTTCCTCAACAATTAACTGGTGTTTGGTCAACACTAAATTTACTTGGCATATACTAGCTCAGTCGACACTAACAACACTCGGCTTAAACTAGATTTCTTCACTTTTTCTTGGTTAAGCCTACTAGTTTAGTCTTCATTCTTACTTAGATAAACAATACATTGTCTTATCATTGTGCCACATAATCAAGTACTCATTGAAGTATCAAGATAACTCAACCTTTCCTTAGGTGCTATTGTTACTGACCTTGCCTACCCCTTAGCAACAATCAAATAGATATAGTACTTTCTTAAATAGCAATAGTCTTACTAGTTAAGGTTTGACATCAATGACAATAAAATAATTGCTTCAATTGCAATTTCCAACAATCTCCCTCTTTGGCATTGATGACAACACCATATGAATATCACATGAATTACCAACCAATCCAAAAACTTATCTGTCCATCAGAAATATTTATAATATCCTTAGCTTCATTCTGATATAGAATCAATTAGCCATGCTTGACCATCCACTGAATTTCTCCCTCTATCTTTATCTTGTCATTCTATGTATACATCTGTGATCATCTCCCTCTTTGACAAAAATGCCAAAGAAGCAACAAAAACATACATCCTACAGATGTAGATATCATCCTTTCAGTTCAGTAAAAATATTTCTCCCTCTGTCATCTTTGCTTATGACTGATTCTTGACTTTGTTGTGCTTTTCACAACTCTAGGCTGCTCCTAAAGTGTGACCTTTCTTTGCATCAATTTGTTAGATTTTCTTAATAGCACATTTGATACAGTGCTCCTAGCTTGACTAGGCAGCCTTAGTTAGGGGAAGGACCCCTACTTGACTTCTCAAGTATTCATGAGCTTCTTTAGGTAAAGCCTTAGTGAATATGTCTGCTAATTGTTCCTTTGTATTCACATATTCCATGCGGACCTTTTTATCTTGTATCGATTCTCTCAAGTAATGATACTTGATGGTAATGTGTTTGGTCTTTGTGTGCATCACTAGATTCTTAGAGATGTTGATAGCACTTGTGTTGTCATAGAAAATGACAACTGGTTCAGTGATTTCTTCTTTCATGCCTACCAACAATTGCTTTATCCATATCAAATTTGAACAATTCACAGTTGTAGCCACATACTCAGCTTCAGCAGTAGATTGGGAAATGCAATTCTATTTCTTGCCTATCTAGGAAACTAATCTCTATCCAAGAATTAAAGCTCCACCACTAGTACTCTTTCTATCATCTACATTTCCTACCCAATCAACATCTATATACACTCTCATCTCAAACTTGTCATGCTTCATGTAGTACAATCCATAGTAAGCAATTCCATTTAAATATCTCATGATTCTTTTAACCACCATCATGTGAGTTTCCTTAGGATTGGCAAAGAATCTTGCCACAATCCCAATAGCTAATGCAATATCTGGTCTGCTATGTACAACATACTGTAGCTTTTCGATCATAGACCTATACAAAGTTTGGTTAACTTCTACAACATCATCATTTTTAGACAACTCATGTCTAGTAGCCATGGGAGTACTTATTGGCCTTGAATCTTCCATACCAAAGGTTTTCAGTATCTCATGAACATATTTAGACTGGGTGATGAAAATTCCTTTCTCCATCTAATATACTTGCAAACCAACAAAAAATTTGATCTCCCCAAACATACTCATTTCAAATTTAGTTTGCATTTCATTTGAAAATTTCTTACACAAGGCATCTTGTCCACCAAATATAATATCATCTACAAAGATCTTAGCTAACAAGATTCCTTCACCTTCTTCATCTTTCATGTACAGATTGCTTGTGTCATTTGTCCTTGAGAATCCAATCTATATTAGGTAGTTGTGCAATCTCTCATACCTTGCTCTGGGAGCTTGCTTTAGTCCATATAGTGCTTTATTCAGTTTGCAAACCATGTGTCTTCTAATTGGATCAACAAATCCTTCTAGTTGTTCAATATATACTTCTTCTTCCAATATGCCATTTAAAAATGTAGATTTAACATCCATTTGGTATACCTTGAAATCTTTATAGGCAGCATATGCAAGCAGAGTTCTTACTCCTTCCAATCTTGCTACAGGGGAAAATATCTCCCCATAATCTATTCCTTCTTCTTGTGTGTAGCCTTTTCATACTAGCCTAGCTTTGTTTCTTGTGATATGACCATGCTCATTTAGCTTATTATGAAATACCCACTTTGTCCCAATGGCATTCTTATTTTTTGGTCTTGGCACCAGAGTCCAGGTATCATTCTTCTCTATCTGGTCTATCTCTTCATTCATTGCTTCTATCCAATCTTCATTTTCTAATGCCTCCTTTGTTGTCTTAGGCTCAAATTCACATAGTAGACATGTTGGGTCTCTTGCCTTGCTTCTAGTGAGAATTCCAGTATCTTTATCTCCAATAATCTGTTCAGGCTTGTGATGTCTTTTTACATATTGTGCTAGAACAGGTTCTTCTGTCCTTTCATTTTGCTCATCAGGTTCACCAACAAGATTGTCAAATTCAGCTTCTAAATTCTCAGAAAACTCTTCCTGATACTCGATATCTTCTTCCTGTTGCTCAACACATTCTTCTTCTCTCTCAGCATTGTTATCTTGATGCTCAACATTGCTTACCCAAGACTTAGCATTAGGGGTAGGTTTTTTAGTTGCCTCTTCTTCCTCTATATACACAAAAGATTTGTAATCTTCTAGTTCTCTGTTATTGTCAGGTTCATTTTTCTTTGCATACTCATCAACTTTAACATTCACACTTTCCACAATTTTGTTAGTGTTAGAGTTCAAACACTTATAAGCTTTACTTTTTGTGGAATAGCCTAGGAATATACCCTCATCGCTTTTAGCATCGAATTTTTCATTTCTACTATCCTTTAATATGTAGCACTTACTTCCAAAAATTATAAAGTACTTTACATTCAATGCATACCCATGCCATAATTCATAAGGTGTCAAATTTGTACCCTTTTTGATCTATACTTAGTTAAGATCGAGTATAAACACCTGTACTTATAGCTTCTTTCCAATACTTTTGTGCAACATTCTTTTCAATCATTAATGTCCTTGCATAGTCCAAAATAGATCTGTTCCTTCTCTCTGCTATACTATTATGTGGAGGAGTTCTAGGTGTAGACATCTATCTTTTGATCCCTCTATCATTGCAAAACAAATTAAATTAATTTCATGTAAATTCTCCACCTCGATCAGATCTCAGACACTTCAGGTTCTTACTTGTCTCTTTTTCAACCTTAGCCACATACCACTTAAAAAATTGAAAAGCATCAAATTTTTCTTTTAAGAACATTACATGCATCATTCTGGTATAATCATCAACAAACAGGATACAATATCTAGCACCACAATAGCTTTGTACACCCATCGGTCCACAAAGGTCAGTATGAACCAAATCTAAGATATTCTCAGAAGTAAAAGTTTTTCTCTTGAAACTAGACTTTGTCATCTTACCCAACTGACATTCTTTGCACATTACATTCTTAGGTTTCTTCAATCTCGGTAGACCTCTCACTTTCTTTTTCTTGCTAATTTCTACCAGATTATCAAAGTTAACATGACATAGCTGCTTATGCCATAACCAAATATCATCAAGTTGTGCAATCATACAGGTTTCTTCAGATAGGTCTAGATAGAACAAATTACCTCTTTTCTGTTCTCCACTTCCAATAAGTTCACCAGTGGCAGCAAATATTTTGGCCTTCCTGTGATGAAATTCCACTCAGTAGCTAGTGCTATTAAGTTGTGCAACACTCAACAGATTATAGTTAAGACCCTCAACCCAATAAGCATTTTCACAAGTGATCTTATAAGTCAGCTTAATCAATCCTTTTCCTCTAATAGGACATGGTGCATCATTACCAAATTTCACACTCCTACCTTTATAATGATCTAAGGTATCAAACTTACTCTTATCTCTAGTCATATGATGTGAACAACCACTTTCAATAATCCATTTATCATTTTTGTTCACATAAGATATCAATGCAATTTTCTCATCCTCATTAGATTCATCTTTCATTGCAACATAGACAACCTCAATTTCAAAATCATCACTATCAGTGTTAGTCTCTTCTTCGACAATGTAGCAGGATTTCTTACCTTTTCCTTTGTAGTCCTTGTATCTTCGGTAACCTGTATCTTCTCTTTTTTCTTTATGCTTGCTATCTCTTTCTTCATCCTTATTATCCCTATCAGGACATCTAGTAGCTATATGACTAGCTTTATTACATGAAAAACATATAATAGGGAGTTTACCTTTGTACCTTCCTTTTCCCCTTTTTAGTCTTCTAGCCATAAGAGCTTCTAGATCCTCAAGTTCTTCATCAAATGTGTCACTGTCACTTTCACTTTCACTGATGCATCTTTCTTTTTCCTTCTTTGACTTACTCAGAACCATTTGTGACTTAAAAGTGGATTCAATATTACCAACATTGAAGTTATCATAGTTAGAAAGTTCAAAAGTAGTAAGCTTACCAACTGAACTTTCCAAAGTAAGAGCATTAGTAGAGTTACATCTAGATTCCTGAATTGCATAAATTTTGATTGCATAGATAGGACACAGAGTTATCAATACTTTTCCTATAAGAGTTTCATCCTCAATAGTTCCATTTGCTCCTCTAATAGCATTTACAACTTCTTTTATTCTACCACAATATTGTGCAATATTGTCACCTTCTTGCATTCTCATTTCATCAAATTTACCTCTTAGGCTCTTGGCTTTTTCTCTCAACACATTTATGTCACCGCCATAAATGTTTGCAAGGGTGTCCCACATTTGATTTGTAGTACTACAATCTTTGATGTCTTCAAATTCTAGATAACTTAGGGAAGATGTAATCTCCAACATTGCTTGGTTGTTTTCTTGTTTAGCTTTCATTTCCTCGGTAGTCAGAGGTGAAACAGGTGTGACATAGTCATGTTCAATGTAATACTTTGCAAAATCACCAATACCGGCCAAATGCAGCTTCATCAAGCTTTGCCATGCAAGAAAGTTTTCCTTATTCAGCTTTGGTACCTCCTTCTTATACATCTTGATCATTTGCTTCAAGTACCTTTAAACTTGTTCTCTATAAGCACCAATAACTTTGATACCAATCATTAATATGATTTAGGACAATAGAGAGGGGGGGTGAATTTAGTTGTTCTTAGGTCCAGATTTATAAAAACAAACTTTAAACTCTTCAACAAATCAGATCTAATAACCAAAAGCTACTCGGTCATTACTGATTGCATAACATAAACATATAACAGTACAGTTCA
Source organism: Chamaecyparis obtusa (assembly GCA_027943335.1). Classification (NCBI taxonomy): domain Eukaryota; kingdom Viridiplantae; phylum Streptophyta; class Pinopsida; order Cupressales; family Cupressaceae; genus Chamaecyparis; species Chamaecyparis obtusa. The sequence continues at coordinate 930,726 of BSBK01002122.1, read as the reverse complement.
CTTATCCAATAGCATCTAGCTTGTAAAACACAAAAATATTCAAACCAAAACATTCCAACAAGTATCAACACTAGGATTTATAGTGGAAACCCAATTAGGGAAAAACCACTTTGTAACATGTTACTATTATGTTCACTCTTCTGAAGTGAGCTCTGTGAAAAGCCAACCCTATCAAAGGTTACAAACACAATGTTAGGTGTGACCCGGTTAAAGGATTTAAACCACTCTATTAAAAGTGAGCCTTGTTATAGGAATTACATACACTCTATTAGAATGCAACCTTGTTCAAAGGATTTATACCTATGACTGTTAGGTCAACCTCTATTAAAAGTATTTTGACTGTTACAATGGTTAGAAAGTAGCAATAGTATTGATCTAAAAAACATACAACTCACTTTGCAAATATCAGATCCAATTCTATACACATATGATGGCTTAGTGACTATGAACCTTTACCATCTCTATCACTGATCTACTCAGAACTCTCTTCAAGCAATCACAACAATTCTCCTTCAGCCTTCTCTACTTAGATAGTCAATAACATCAACAATACTTCCAGTATCCACTTCTCTTCAACCTCTAGCTTAGGTTTCCTTAATACTTCCTCTATTAGGTCAATACATCTTTTGCTGCTTAATCTCATTTGTAGATCTTAGGGTTAGGTCAGATTCATTGAATCCATCCTACATTGTGTTCTTCAGCTATCCTTCCAAAAATATCTCAAATCTCTTAAAAGATTTATAATAAAATGTTTTACAGTGCATTAAATGCTTTCATACAATCAATAAATAAAGTCAACACATTTTACATAATCCAAGAATTCAATGATGTCGGCTAGAAATTTAAATTCTTCCTCAAATGCAAAAATATTTTCTCTCGGTCAATACTGTGTTCAACTTCTCGATCTTCACTAGAAATCTTGGTCACCACATAAACTATTTCCTTGGCTAATACTGTCTTCCTCAGCAATTAACTGGTGTTTGGTCAACATTGAATTTACTTGGCATATACTAGCTCAGTCGACACTAACAACACTCAGCTAAAACTAGATTTCTTCACTTTTTCTCAGTTAAGCCTACCAGTTTAGTCTTCATTCTTACTTAGATAAACAATACATTATCTTATCATTGTGCCACATAATCAAGTACTCATTAAAGTATCAAGATAACTCAACCTTTCCTTAGGTGCTATTGTTACCAACCTTGCCTACCCCTTAGCAACAATCAAATAGATATAGTACTTTCTTAAATAGAAATAGTCTTACCAGTTAAGATTTGACATCAATGACAATACAACAATTGCTTCAATTGTAGTTTCCAACATAATCATCTCTTGTTATGATTGCATGGGGCTTCGATGATATGGAGGAACCTAATAGATTTATATGAGCTAATATTTATCAAGGGTTATGATTTCTTGGATAAATTAGGGTCAATATTGATACTTGGGTACTTAAACTTTAATTGATAAACAAATGTTATGGTTTTTAGATCTCTTTAATGATTTGATTATTTGATTATGATTATGATTGCCATGACTATCATTTGATGATTACATGAATGACCATGACTATCTCTATGAGACTAACCATACTTAAACTTAAGTAAATAAAAAAGAAAAAAAGAAATTGCACTTTTCTCTTATTTTTTCCTTTTCCTTCTAGGTTCACTGGTGGGGCATGACATCTGGTATCAGAGCCCTAGGTTGCTACACTAGGAGCTCTAGGGTCTCATTGTGCTTAAATTAGTTTTCCTTTCTTTGCATAACTTTGATATATTTCCTTTTGTGGTCACCTTTATGTTAGTAACCTCAAATTTTAGAAACAAAGATTACACGCATCATTCTTTGATTGAGTTATCCTATATCAACTACTTATGTTTTGCATTCTAATATCAATATTTTCTTCAATTGAGGGTCCTAAAATTATAGTGGCATATTAAGGAATTCCTAACACTTATGTGACATTTCCTTCTTGTCAAAAGTACTCGTAGTCCTAAAAAACTTACAAATTTATTTGTATCTAAATGGTGGTACTTTATCTCCTTATGCTACCTATAGTGTTAGCCCATTTTCTTGTCATAGAGAAAATCTGTTGAAAATGGTCTTCATCCCTACATAAAATCTTTAAAAGTGGGCATTTCATGTGTCAGTGTGAAGAAATATGGTTTAACCATATAAGGGTTTCAATAAAAAAATTATTTAAATCTATTAAACCCTACCTCACGTCTATTTCTTCATTACCTTTTTTGTTCCACTTAGTCAGGTTTTTGTCATGTGTCTTTCCATCATCAGGCGGGGCCAAAGTCTTCAAATTTTAATTTACCCAATAATGTTCATTTTTCCTAAGTCCCAGTGTTTTATTAAAATTGTTAAAGTCTTTCGGGCCTAGTTGGTAAGCAATGTAAAACCCGATGATCATTTGATGATTCAACAAAAAGGGTAAAGGGCTTAACTATTTTGGCTTATCTCTTAATCTCCAAGTTCTGGGTAGATAGTTGTTTTCATTCAATGACTTGGTGATTAAGATTTTCTCTAGGTCGCAAGCTCTGACAGTTAAGTCATCTAACATTTGGTGACCTGGCGACAAAATTTAAAAGAACTAACAAGAAAGGGCTATCTCTGGATCTCTAGATGTTTGACAGTTAAGATAATATGTTTGACTTGGTGAATATAGCTATCTTTGAATCTCCAAGTGCCGGTGGTTGATGACAAAACATTCAGCAATTAAGAGACTACCATAGATAAAGATCAAGATCAACGATTGTCGCTGATTCTCATGATCAAACCACAGTTAAAGAAAAGATTCAGAGATTGAGAGATATGCTTCAGTCACCGAATCTCATGATCAGACTCAGGTTAAGACAAAAGTTCAAGATATTTTGAGAAATCTTGTTATCACGTGATCTCCAGAAGATGAGTGGTTAAGACTCGTTGCGGTTAAAAAAAAGGTAAAAGACATTGCAAGTCAAGGAAGATCGATGGTGGGAGTTTTGCCTCAATGAGAAAGTGCTCAGTTGATAATGATTATAGGATTGCGATGACTATATGATCTTGTCTGATAAAGGCCAATGAAGAGGTGGGCCCTCATGTCAGGTGTTGTTGATGTGTTATTTTCTGGTTGATTATCGAGGAGGTAATGTGGCCGGTTATTTTTAAAGCCTGGTTGACCTTTCTCCCAATTAATGTGTGTCATCTGATGTGTCAAGAAAGAGAGGGTTCAATGACTACATTTTAAAATTGAAGGATTAGCCATTGTGGCCAGATTTTGATTTTTTTAAGGGTTTTTTATGACAGGATTGAATCGGTAAGCCAAAAATGATAGGCCAAATCTATTTTTGTTTTGTTCTAGGGCCGAAGCAGCTGAAATTTGAATACTCCTAATCTGATCATATCTGATTGTTTTAAAAAGAGAATAACTACACTAAAGTACTAGTTATTAATTGCAAGGGTAGTCGATCTACCAACTAATGGTCCTGTTAGCTGCCAAAGAAATTTTTCCTATCCTTGTGACTTGTCGATAAGGTTTTGGCTTTAATTGAAGATCAAATTGGATCATTTTGATTTGGATTTTCTGGCATGTCTTTTCTACAGTAAATTGCCTAATTGTTACATGTGTTTGTAGTTGTTGGAAACCCTAATTTTACCTTAGCCATCAAAAGCTTAGTGCATCCTATTTCTTCTAGGATTCCAAGATGGCTAGAGAGTGATATATATATCTAGTTGTTATATTTGTAAAAGGATTATGAAATTAGCAACTGAACAGAGATAATTTTGATCTACAATTTTGTTCTAGCATTCTGTCATTTTCAATGTATTGAAACTAAATTTTTTTAATGAAAATACACTGGAGTTCCATCTCATATTTGTTAACTTCTTCTTGATATGATCTTGAGTTCTTATATGTTAATATTGCAAAGCAATTTAATGTATGGTTTACAAAGTAGATTGTGAAGCTATTTCTGAGTTCCTTTCAAGGCAGGGGTAATTCTTAGGAATAATTTTTAGAGAATTCATGTTTCTTGTGAGAATCTAATGTCTGAGTGTGAGAGTGAGAGGAATAATATGCAAACCACTTATTCTGGGTTTTGGGTGTGTTTGAGTTAAAAAATTTGTTAATGTATGTTGTATTTGACTCTATGCCCTAGAATAAGGCATTGATCTATTCTTAGGAAGAATTTCTTCATCATCAATCAACTTATATATGATAAAATCTTTTAGTCAATGTGTCAAGGATACTAATGCATAGTATTTGTATTGAATAAATGTAAATAAGTTTTACTGATTCCTTTTAAGAAGTGAATCCATAGGTATACCCTCTTGAGCATTAAGGCTCAAAGTGTAGGAGGACTAATATCTCTGTCCTTGTTAATTGGTCCTTTTTCTTGTCACATTTGGAGTGGGTTTAAAGAGTCAGAGACATTAGTTTGTCAATCAAATTGTAAATCTGTAAAAGAGGAAAAAGGAACCAACAAAATGGTGAATTTGTTGGGGAGATGTTAAATGAAGCATAAATAACGCATGATATAGAAAGAGTTTTCAGTGGTTAAAATATTTATCCTCTTCAAGGAGGTGATGACTCTAAAAATATTTCAATGAAGCAAGCTTCAGATCTATTAGTCTTTCTAGTCAACAGTTTGAGTTCCAACTGCAACACTTCCAAGTATTTTTATTTTCATGTGTGAAACCTTTTCATGAAAATCTGTTATAAAAGTATTTTGTTCCCATTAAGTGATTTTCATCACTAAAGAAAGGGAATGGTTGTTACATACTTCTAAGATATGCTTTTAAAGTCCATGCTTTGAGGTCTTGTAGTATGTATGGTATGGGATAAAGGGTGTACTCTTATTCCAAGTTGTAAATGTAGAAACTGATGAAATATCAGATTCAACTCCAAGATCCAGCTGCATGCAATAAACCTGTCACAAAGAATGAAGCAAAAATATGGAAAAAGCAAAACCCTCTTATGCTCAAAATGTTAGAGCTCAAACTGTATTAAGAGAGAATGAATGAAAAAATTACAAAAGCGGCTTATAAGAATAGAAACCCTAAAGCCACAAAAAACTAGGTTGTGCAATAATAATTAATAGAAATATTAATTATTATGCACCTAAAAGAGATAGCTTAAGTGAAAAAGAATAATAGAGGACTTAAGTAATTAAATCAAAATGATTTAATTATAAAGTCAAATATATCTATTACTCTAACACCCCCCCTTAAGCGTAGCTCAGGAGGAAGCTAACCTAGCACAGCTAAGAAAGCAAAAAAATGGGTCCCGGCAACAAGGCCTGATCAGGTACCCAGTACAAGGAAATCTCTATAAACCGGAGTAAAGGAGAAAACCCAGTGGGAAAAACTCCTCTCCAAAAAGAGATGAAAAAGCAAGCAAAGACAAGAAGGAATGACTTCAAGAGACTCTCTCAAAGGCATAAGTACAATGCGTGCTGCCAACCCCCCCCGAGAGAGAGGGTCAAGGCTCCAGAGCCCCCCAGAATGAAAGAACCCCTGGAGCAAAGAGCAAACCACTGTGACTCCAATGCAGAGGAGTGAAGGTCAGTGGGTGCTGAAGAGGTGACCTCGAAGGATGAGGTGTCACTGGAAGGCCGAGCTGATGCTCAAATGAGAAGACACGAGGATCCTGAAAGGGAATCCCCAATGCAAGTGGTATGACAGGTGTGCTGACACTGTCATGAGAGAGGAGATGAGTGTCCTCTGAAGAATCCTCAACAACTGCACCTGGTGGCTCGATGAATGGAGCTGGAGGATCAAGCAGTGCTGAAGAAGAATCCGGCTGAACAGAAAAAAGCTCAACAGGTGGTGGCATGGTAGTCATAACAGTAGTCTCAGGAACCACACAAAGGTTCAAACGACCTGACTGTACCACATGATGCTCTCTCAAAGTAGGAGAGTCGTGCTCTGGCAAAGGTGGACCAAAGTGTGAGAAGGAGTAGAGATGGGTGGAATGATCAACTGTCCCTGTAGCAACAATACTTCCTGTCATACTATCTCGGATGAAGACTGAATCTGGAGTGAACTCAACTATCTTCCCTGACCCACTGTGAGTAATCTGAAAAACTGAGAGAAGGTTTGAAGACAGAGATGGAACATACAACACATCATTGAATGTGCCATCCTGAATGCATACAGTGCCTTTCCCACAGACAGTCATAACAGTGTTATTCCCAATGATAATATGGGAAATAGGAGAAGCCTCAAAAGAAGAGAAGATCTCCCGAGAAGATGCCATATGGTGAGAAGCACCTGAATCCAGTATCCAAGGGACCTGTGAAGGGGATGCAACAGAAGCCCGTAATGCATGACCCTTTCCAAGATCCTGTCCAGCTGTAGAATAGATAGAGGAAGACTGATAAACAGACCCCTGTGAGCCAGAAGAGGATGGAGAGGAAAGATTGCTCTGCTGAAGAAGAGCTTGCAAATCTGCTATCTGTTTCTCGTAACCATCAAACTTCTTCTGATAGCAAAGTGACTCATCATGTGTGCCCTTCTGACAATAGGAACATGAAGGGCTCTCAGTCTTCTGTTTCTCCTTCTTAGAAGAAGATGGTGGGCCAGTAGAGTGATGAGAAGAGGAATCAGATATCTGCTTCGGTTTCTGCTTCTGAGAATCCTGAAGTGTCTTGGCAAGCAATGCCTGTGACTGTGAACCTGCAAGTGAATCCATCTGAGTGATCTTGGACTGCTCACGAGTCAACCTGTCACAGAAAGTCTCAAAAGAGGGCATAACATGTCTGGTACCCAAAGCATCCATGGTGGAGTAGAAAGTGGAAGAAAAGATCTGGTACTGTCCTCGCAACTTTGAGAGTATCAAATAGATACACTCATCATCTGTCTTGAGTTTTCCACATCCCTGCAAAACTGTACGCAAAGACTTGAACTTCATCAAGAAGTCCTCTATAGTGGGGAAATCAGAAGGAGTCAAAGAGGTCAACTCTGCATCAAGCTGAAGCTTCCGGAATTCGTTGACTGTACCAAACAAGGTTGAAAACTTGCTCCAAATAGCCCTAGGAGTGGTCAAACCTTCCAGGTGAAATAAGAGACTGTCAGAGATGTTCAGTGCAATCAAACCCATGGCTTCATCCATTTTGTTCCTGTGCTGAAGAATTTCAAAGGGACGCTGCAGAACAGGTTGGTGTTCATCCAGACATGACCATAAGCCACGTGACATGAGCAGCCTGGTCATGTGTGCTTTCCATGTATGGTAATTGTGCGGTGTCAGCCGGGCCACAGAGGGGTCCGACATTGAGAGAAGAAGAAGACAAGAGTAGAAGGGTCTTTTCTGAAGTAAATTATAGAAATGAAAAACACCCCCCCCACAATGTATAAAACAAACCCCCGTACAGAAAATAACTGAAAGCACAAAAAATGAGGAGAAAACCTGGACTCCAGATGCAGAGAAGGAGGAAAGGAGAAGCCTTGACTTTGACGCTAAAAAAGAGAGCTCAAATGGCTGAATCAGCAAACCAAACTAGCATCATTGCGTCCGTCTCGGAAAGACCTTTTCGGCGATATATCATATGTCAATTTTCGAGTCCGTATGAGCCCTGTAGGAGCAAAAACGCCCAAGTACCCCCAAATGTAAGCTCTCTGAAAAAAACCAAGGACGGCAAAAAATTTGACGGCCGTATGACCGTCACTGGGCTGTCGCTGACGTCAGCATGACATCATAACCGTACGGTCGGGAAATTTTGAAAATCGCCAGAAAAATTTCACGGCGCCGAAAAAATAAGGTGACGTCAGCAGGTGACGTCACCTGATGCAGTGGCCGGGCGGAGCAGCGGCGGCGGCCGGGCGGAGCGGCGGCGGCGGCCGGGCGGCCGGCCAGGCGGAGCAGCGGTGGCCGGGCGGAGCTGGGGCGGCGGCCGGGCTGGGAGGAGGCGGGGCGGTCCGCGGGCGGCGCGGTGGCGCAGGGGCCGAGCTCCGGTGGCGCCGGGGTGGTGCGGCGGCGGGGAGATGGCGGCGCGCTCCGGAGCACTGAAACAAACGGCGGTTTTTAAAATTTTTTTAATATTTTTTTTTGAAAATCGTGCCGTACGGCCCTAATAGGGCAAAAAAATTTCTCAGAGGTCCCGGATGCCAAATAGGTCGAATTTTATATGGAAATAGGGGTTTTTGGGCCTTCTGGATGCAACCGTGAGGTTGGTTTTTACCCAAAGTGCTCCAAAAAAAAGTAGCCCCCCAAATCTAATAAAAAACAACTGAAAAAACCCCAGAAAGAAAGGGCTAGATCCACAGCTTCAGTAAACTTTGAACAAGCTGCAGTAGCAAGGCTCTGATACCATGTAGAAACTGATGAAATATCAGATTCAACTCCAAGATCCAGCTGCATGCAATAAACATGTCACAAAGAATGAAGCAAAAATATGGAAAAAGCAAAACCCTCTTATGCTCAAAATGTTAGAGCTCAAACTGTATTAAGAGAGAATGAATGAAAAAATTACAAAAGCGGCTTATAAGAATAGAAACCCTAAAGCCACAAAAAACTAGGTTGTGCAATAATAATTAATAGAAATATTAATTATTATGCACCCAAAAGAGATAGCTTAAGTGAAAAAGAATAATAGAGGACTTAAGTAATTAAATCGAAATGATTTAATTATAAAGTCAAATATATCTATTACTCTAACAGTAAAGATGAACATGATAATCCATGACAAGTTCTTGTCATAGTTTCTCTATGGAGGAGTACATGCCCTTTTGTTTTGATGGTATTAAGGGTGCCCCCAATAAGTTTCCTACTAAGGTTAGGGAATATTTGCCAAAATTTAGTGGTAATGGATCATTTTCAGCATGTGAACATTTAGATGACCTTGCTGACTTAATGGTTGAGTTTGAGATTGAGCATGAAGATGTTACAATGAAAATATTAGTGCAGTCTCTCACTGAGGATGCAAGGGATTGGTTCTTATCCCTACCATCATGTTTAGTTTCTTCTTGAGATGTGTTGAGAGAAACATTCATAGAATATTTTGATGAGAGAGTTAGTGAGGATGGGTGTGAAGTAAAAATTGAAGATCAGTACCAAGACATTAATGTCTCTGTTGATCACATTATCCATGAAACTAATTATGAGGATTTACTCATAAAAATTGTCACTCTCAAAAGAAAAATTGTAGAGAATGATGTTGTGTGCTAGCAGTTGCAAGAAGAGAAGAGGTTGGAGGCAATGGCTATTCTTCATTTTGATGATGAAGAGGCCAATGATGATGATGTTGTTTCTAATTGTGCTGAGGATGTTGATTATGATGCTGACAATGAGGTCAATGAATATCAATATGTTGAAGATGAATCTATGGTTGATGATGTTTCCATTATATCCATAGATTTTTCTTCTTATCAACATAATAGGGTAGCCTTATTACACTAGTACATTTGAGACCTTTCTCCAATGGTAGGTCATTAGAATTGGGATGGTTTACTGTTGATATTATGACACCACCCACTGTCACAGTTTTGCAGTTGAAAAAAATGATGGCTACGATTGGTGTCATAATTAAGATGACTAGAGCCGTCGCAAAAAGGGGGTTTCAATGCAATGAATACACCATTGTGTCTATTTTTAGCCATCCCAATTTCGACAGGTAGACATCAGACGTAGTTAGTTTACTGATAGAAATGTTGTACATGAGACGATTAACCATCATAATGTTCCAATGGATAACTGTCATTGGTAGATTGTTTACCAATGGAAATTTTGTGCATGCGATAGTTGTCCGTTAGAAGTTTCTGACAAATTGTCATCGCTTTTCCAGTGACATCGTAATTATGATGGAATTCACAATTTTTTTAAAAATATATATATTTGTCGATCGAGTTTGTATTGATTTAGAACGTTGTTCATGCAAATCTGGTTCTAGCTAGTTGCATTACTTTCGGATCTTGATCAACTTGCAAGGTAGTTTGGTGAGTTGAGGTCTTTTATTCATGCTCATGATTTGGTTATGTCATTCAAAGATGACTTTGCAGTAGATTTGGTAGATGACAAGAAGCTAGTGCAGCAATCAAAGATGCATTGTTCCTGATGTGTTTGTGGGATATATGTGGACTTGATTGCATTCAGATCTGATTCAAGTGACTTCTTGACTTCTTTGGTCTAAATTGGATTTGCTTTGTTCCTATGGAGTGTATTAGTGACTTAACTTGTAGAACTTGCACAATGGAAATTTGTAGATCACTATGGTGTTAGTGATGACTTTGGAGAAGTCTTCTTCTTGGTGAACCGAGCTGAGAGGCTTGGATTACAGAAAGTGGATCATTTGATGCAACTTATGAGACATTGGATTCCTCTTCATAGAAAGTTCACGGTGCGGTCTATGGTGTTTCTTTGTGACTAGGTTCTTGGCAGAGATCTGTTGATTTGGTAGCCATTGAGATGGATCGATATGACTTGATCTTGGGTCAAGACTTCTTGAGGTGAGCTGAAGTGATCATTTCTCCTTGAAGTGATTAATGTTTTCGACAGATAGTTGTCTCTTTTAGTTTTTTCATCAGTTATTCTTTGGTTTCCATCGTAATTGTGACGGCTCACACTATTTTTTAAAAAGAAATATATATTTGTTGTACGTTGATTGAGATCTTAAATTATTGAGCTTCTCTTTGTTTCGATAATAGTTTAACATTCTCTACTTAACATGGCCAACCACATGAAGGTAGAAGCTCATCTGGCCCCTCCTAGGATCCTCTTATGACCCTTTATGACACTTTAAGGCCTCTAAGATGTATTCTTAGAGATCGTAAAGGCTCATAAAGGGTCATAAGGGGTCCTAGGACACAACAAATGAGAAACATAAATGTAGGCATCATGGTCACAATTGTTTGGAGACACAACATAATTGAATGTTATACCTAGATGATGCAACACAACCACTACTCCTATAGTTCCAAGTTGACACCGTGGGATCCAAAAAGAAAATATAAGGAATCTATATATAGTTTTTGGATCCCACAGTGTCAAATTAGAACTACAAGAGTAGTGGTTGTGTTGCATTTTCTGGGTATAGCATTCAATTATGTTGTGTCTCCAAACAATTGTGACCATGATGCCTACATTTATGTTTCTCAGCTGTTGTGATACCTAAATTTATGTTTTATAGATGTCGTGTTTGTTTTCATGTTCTTTATGTGTTTGGCTTCTCTCCCTTGCATCGAAAATAAGATTTTCCCACTCTAAATTGAAAATGAGCGTGCAACACAAGAATAATATGCACAGATAATAGATGGAGCTGAGAAAACACATGTTTACATTTTTTTAATAGGTCAAAATTACAATGTTCGTGATGGTCTATAACTTAAAATACGCAATTAAAGACCTTTATAAAAAATGCAACCCTGTTGTGTTTTTCAGCTCCACCTGATATCCTATGTATATGAATTGAGATTCCATATTGAACTAGGTGTCTCCTTCTGCATTGCCTGAAACCAAGAGACTGTCACAGTTAAAATCTAAAATCATTATTGAACTTTTGTTATTATTGAAAAGTACACTAGTCTCCTTTGTTTCTTGTACACCATCTCTGTCGGAAAGTTTCTTCATGGATTGCCTCCACTTTCTTCCCCACTACAACTATAACCACTATTCATTCTCTCACGGTCATTACTATCTTCTCTATTGATCATACCTCCACTGCAATTTCTCAGATGAAAAATTCTAAATTCACTATTTGGTATTCCTTCATCTCCCCTCAACTCCATCACTTATGGTTACAAATCAAGTTCCAAGAATTAGAATGGCACGTCTCATCATCATAACTAATCCACCTTAAAAAATTGATTAACCATTCTAGACAAGATGATGATTTAAGGTTTTTTGTGAAGCTTCTAACTTGGTAGTTGCAATCAACATTTGTATTACAAGTTTTGTTGTTGTTCAAGTAGTGTGTTTTAGAAAAGAACCCATTGAACATTCTAAACTAATTTCTCCCAAAATATGAAATCCACTAAAATTTAGCGAAAACCCCTCCAACATTACAATAGTGTATAAAAGGAAACTCAGTGTTTCTAGTAGCGATAAATAGATTTTTTGAGAAGAGTAGAAGAAACAATAATAGAAACAATACGCTTGGAGGGAGAAAACCCTATAGACTTATGACATACCTTTGTATGCAGCCCATTAACATTTCAAATGCAAGAATAAAAGAAAACATGGAACTAAGCTCAAACACGTGTAAATAAACATCAATCATTATCAAATAAGTTACATAAATGAGAATCATTTTTTTTGGCTTTTTCTTTTTTCCTACTTCCCTATATTGTTGTTGAGGCGTATCCATGTGTAGACACCTAAATCTACTTACATAATTTAGTAATCATATTTAGTCTTTTCCTAGGACATCTTGTTAATTAAATATTATTTATTTAATTAATTTATGTCGTCCCCTAGTTAATTAATTTAATTAATTAACTATAGCCCAATTAATTATCAAAATGACAAACCTATAGTCTGATAATTAATTAAATCCCTATTCCTCTATTAATTTAAATGGATACTTTTATCTAAATAAATTAATTCATAAATCCCCTTTTCCTCCCACTTGGAATTAAATAAAATATTTAATTCTAATTCCCCTCTATTAGCTAATAATCCATGCTTAGCTAATAATCCTCCACTCATTCTCTCTCCTTCCATCACATCTCCCTAATCCTCCACTTACCAAGCCTAATCACCTCCTAAGCATGTGCACAATCATAATCCAAGATTAAAGAATGCTAATCCACCCCAAAGTCAACCCCTTATGACATCACCTCCACATCCTCCAATGAGCAATCAAAAGCCTCTTACACCTCTTACACACGTGTCCCCTCTCACACCTTCCAAAGGTGTCTCTCCTTCCATCCTCCCCCATTATGACACTTGTCACAATGCTATGCATTTGAGAAAGCACAATCCATGTGCTCTCCCTTGGATGCATCTCCACCATTGCTCATACCCCTTTTGCCCCTTAATCTCCACCATCTATTTCACCCATCTTTCTATAAAAGAGAAGCTCTCCTCCTTCATTTTCATCCACCATTGAAGCAAAGTTATTATGCCCATTTCTCCATTAAAGCTTGAGCATAGCATTTGAGCACACATTCCATCCTTGGACAAATCTTCTACATCTTGGAGGTTTTCTTAAGGGTTTTTATATTGCTTTTGAGTTTGTTTTCTTCCATTTTGTAGGTCTAATCATAGGTGTTTATCTTCTTTGTTTTGTTGAATGTTTAGTTTACTTTGCATTCTTTAACACTATAGTTTAGGTATTACATTTTGGCACGCCCAGTGGGACCCACTTCTAGGGTCATTCTTGTTCATCTTTTCATCATTTTCTTGTAAAAACTAACCCAAATACTAATTTTTTTGTTGTTTGAGTGCTTTGCAAGGGTTTTTTGGGTGTTTTGCAGGTTCAGGGCCGAAGAGGAGGCATTTGCGTAGACATTCCCATTTTCAAATTTTGCACAGCAAACACCTCCAAAAAATTTACAGTTTTGCGGGAACAACTATATGGATGCGGGAACATAGATTACCTCACGGGAATGCCTGTATGACTTGCGAGAATGCATTCCCACCATGATATTTTTTGGCTTCTCATATTTTTCTGCTCTCTGTCCTACTTCACCAGTGACCTACCTATCCCCTTTTCATGGGATTGCATTCCCGCAATGCAAGAATGCGACTTGACCAGGCGGGTTGCCTATGTACGATTGTAAGCCTTAAAGGCATTCAATGTTCTTTTTTTAATTTTGCCTTCATTCTTGCAACGTGGGATTGCTGTTTGACTATTGCAGGATCACCTATGTACCTTCTATGAGCTGTACGACCTCATTATTTTCCTAGTTTTTCTCCCTTCATTCCCACAACATGGGATTGATAGGTGACTTGCGGGAACATGGTTTTTCTTGCAGGAATGCGGTTGTAGGTATTGTTTCTATGTTTCTACTATATTTCTATCTTTTTAGTTTCTCTATCAGTATTGCGGGAACACCGATACAGCTCTGCAGGAACAAAGTTTTTTTGCTGTAGGATTGCAGGTTTCTGCAAGAATGCGGGTTAAAATTTTTTTTAAATAGAATTAACTCACTTTGATTTGGTGCATTAAAAAGAATAGTGTATGCCAAATAGCACCTCACATTTTTTATTTGGGTTTAAAATAAACTAAGGTTAAAATTGAACAAGGCAAACATCACACTTCTTTTTGGTGCTTAAAATCAACTCACCCAATCTTGAATGCCTAAAGGACAAAGAATCAATGCGATGAACACTTCTTTTGGTGCTTAAAAATTGATCAAACACTATCTTGAATGCTAAAAGGAGTAAAACTTTTCTTGTTTTTGCAAATCAAATCTCTATTTCTTTCAAGCATCGTCATTTACAAAAGCAAACAACTTTCCATGATAAACACGAGTGTTTGATGTTCTAGAATAGAAAACACTTAGTCTTAATAGGTTCAATTTGGAATGAATACTTCTTGGCATGTTTGAAGGAGTGTTTTTCAACACTTAGAGCTTTTCAATTTTTGCATAAACCTTGTTAAAGTAAGCAACGTGGAAGCAATCCACTTGTATCCGTATCCTCTCCCCTTGCCTTCATGGATCTTGGGTGAAGAGAAAGATCAAGTTCAATTGACAACACTTCTAGCGAGGATTGTCTAGAGAGAAGCACTTCCTCTTTAGAGAATGACCTCAAACTGGTAATACCTCGACTGGTATATAAACAAGGTGTTGAGAAAACTCTCTCCTTATCCCTGCAAGCTCAGGTGAGGTGTGTTGATGGTAGCCCGAGGTAGGTGAATATCCCTATGATTTTGGCATGGTCAACTAGGCTCTTAAGTGAGTCATACACGTACAAATTGATTGGGGGGACACCACAGACCTTACTAGAAGCCCTTAATCAGAAGCCCACCCAATCTACTCCCGAAGGTATAATAATCTTTGTGCAAGGACTAACCCAAGTGGTTTCTTGGGTCACCTAAAGATTACTCACCATATGTATTCCTCTTTTGGGATATCAAGTTGTGGGCAAAGGTTGTGATACTAGCATGTCTTGTAGCTAGAAAGTGCTTGTATGTGTTCTCAAAAGTGACTTGACCCAATAAAAACATCTATTGAACATACACAACTATTAGAATTACAAAGTTCTTTTTCCAAAAGAGATCATCTACTTGTATCCTCCAAGATTGCTTTGTCTCTTGTGAGGACTGTTTGTCAAGACATTATCCTAAAAGTGAATTCAAGTTTGTTCAAAACCAAGCCAAGGTATACTTACCACAGTCACTTCCTAGCTTGACCTAATCCTATGAGCAGTTACTCTTGTTAACATATGACCCAGACTATGAAGCATAAGAAAGTTAAGGTACCCATCCCACGTGCATATTGAGAAAAGAAAGTTATAGAAAGAAAGCTCAAAGATTGTCAGCATATTGTCACTGTAGCTCACGAAGAAGAAAAGTACCAAACCCGATTGGATAACATACAATACAACACAAGGGTTAAACAATTTGCTTTTCAAATCCAATTTGATCACCACTTTGTCAGATTAGAGTGAAGATTAGTTGGCATAACCTCCTCCTCTTTCAAAACTGTGAAAATTGACACAACATCCCCCATCTTAGGTGATCCAATAGGTGCATTTCCATCATCCCCTTTTGAAGTGTCATTTTCCCAAGTCATTATCCTAGATCCATATCATATCCAAGAACTCACCTTGAGTTATCCTATCCTTGTTTACACAAATCAAAATCTTGAAGCTTCACCCATTCAACTAAGCATTGTCTAGGGTAGCTAGCACTTGCTTTTTTGAACCTCATCATCTTGATCCAAAGATCGGCTCACACTAGTAAGGATCCCATCGTCTAAAGATCACAAGTCTATCTGAGGATGATAATCCATGCATTTTTATCCCCCCATCAGGAAAGGTAACCCATCTCAATCCTCTTCCCAATAGCGTATCACTAAGAATCCTACATTTAGATCATCACCTAGTCCATCTCAAAAATCCAAGTCCCCATACTTAGCATCATTCCGCTACATCTACATTTTCCCTCATCTTAGGACATTGCACTTTCATGCCTACTGTGACATGATCAAAGAAAAGAAAAGGGATGGATTCCAACCAGGCCACTACTTCGGCTGATCCAAATGATTCCATGGGTGAAATGGTGATGTATGACCCTCCGATGATGACAGTTCAGAACATATGGGAAGATCCTAGTGAGACACCTACTATTAACTCCATGGAGGCTTTCATGTGCCTCCCAGGAAATGTGCAAATGGTAAGTGCAATCATCGCACAAAATCATCTGGCCATATTGGCAAACTATGTGTAGGAGGGTACTCCCATCCCACCTCAGTTATGCTCTTTTGACCCCACAAACCCCTTTCACGTTCATGCTAGTATTGATTCATTTTTCATCTAGCAAGTTCATGATCCAACCATGCAAGTATCCCATACGGCCTCACCTATACCACATTTCCTACAACCCTATATGACGATCCCCACAAGCACACCACTTTCCATCATGGGACCACCACCCCCTGCCTCTTCGTAGATAGTCACTCCAGTGCTACCATTCACCCAAGCCTCTACACAAGCAACGTTGTCTCCCACTACATCAACACCTCTTTCACAAGGAGTCTCACAAACCACCCCACCTATATCCACCCCACAATCTCATTCCACGCAAACACCTCTCACCTTTACGGCTGGCACCCAGACCCAACAAGCCACCTTTACAAAAGGAATGTTGCATGTGCCATCCCACAATCCTCCACTAGCACATCAAACTCCCATATCAGCCCCCACATTTGTGGTCAACTTTACATCACAAACCCTATCAGGAGTCAATGCCACCTGGAGCCTCGGCCAAGCCCAAATGAACGTCATGGGCATACCCACACATGGCCAACTTTACCAAAGGGCTCATTAGTAGAAAACCTTCCCACAAGCAGCACCTCCACCTACATTTACCAACTATTTGTCTATGCCATCCACCGCTCAGCAAACCAAACCTCCACAATCACAACAACTTGGCACTACCCATCCCACTAGCTCCATTATGCAACCACCAATAGTGCACACCCAAGCCACCATCCCCACTCTCAGCAATGAAGGTATGCACCCATCTTATATTGGTCAAACCCATCACCAACCACAACCATTGTTCTAACCTCCCCAGTAGCAGCAATACTTCCTAGCTCTGCAGGCCAATCCTCTCATCTCGCAGCAACAAGCCTTGCTGCAGCATGCACCCACCTTGAATCAACAATATGTCACTCAGCAAGTCAGCCAGAACCCCTCCAAGATGGCCTTTTCAACTGGGAAATCCCCATTCCCTAGCTTTCCATACCTTCCACATATCCCTCCATATTCACCCATGCCATCTAACCCGTTCTCACTGGGAGTACCTACTCCAACACCTGCAAAGTCAGAATGGGAAGAAATGAGAAATTCCATCAAAGAGCTTAAAATTGGTACTAACACTAAGACATTCAAGTTCAAGGAGGTTTGTCCATATCCATTTGATAGATCGATCACAGCAATCCCCTTCCCTAAACATTTTGAAACACCAAAGTTTGACAAGTATCAAGGGAAGGGTGATCCAGTTAACCATGTCAAAGAGTTTTACATGGCATGCCAGGAGGTGGCATTTAATGACATATTTCTCATGTGACTCTTCCCCAAGAGCTTAGGAGGACCCACCCTCGAATGGTTCTACAAAATACCTTATGGGTCTATTTCCACATTTTTAGAACTTTCAAAAAAGTTCATTGCTCAATATGCGCACAACATTGAGAATGAGCTCACCCTATTGGACTTGTGCAATACCAAATAGAAGGGAGGTGAAAATCTGGCTGATTACTTACAATGATGGTAGAATCTCACCATGAGATTATCATACCAACCACCAGAAAAACATCTTGCCAAGATATTCATTGATAATCTACACCCAAAGCTATCCCATTCTATGAAAATGAACTGCATTCAGACCTACCAAGACATTAAAGGGAAAGGCATGGATATTGAGTGAGCTCTTTTGGATGATGGTAGCATCAAACACTTAAAGAAAGCTCTCAAGATAGACCAAACAATGACCGTTCTTGATATTGGAATAAGAATAAGAATGTGGTCATTGATGGAGCCACCAACACCAGGAATGTCCAAGTTGTGGTTGCAGGTCCTAATCCCACTCCTCCAGCATATCAAGAGAAAACACCTATGTATTAGCAACCAGCACTCATATACCAATAGCAAGTGCCTACCTATCAACAACCACCCTATCAGCCTCCTGTGAATCAAACCAATGCTATATCTGTTACCCAAGGATGAAATAAGCCCCGTGTTCAGAATGACCCAAAGCACATCTTCACACCCCTTGGAGAACCCTTTGATGCCATTTTTTGTAAGATGGTGAGCACCAACCTGGTTGTGTATCCGCAAACCTAGCCCTCTAATGACTCAACACCCAAGCCAACTTGGTACAAAGACAATGAATACTGTGAATACCATCATGTTCAGGGACACACTACCGCTAAGTGCATGAAGCTCAAGAACTATGTCTAGGACCTTATAGATAAAAAGGAGATCATAGTCGATGCTCCTACCCAAGCATCACCCAATGCCAACCTGCAAATTTACCAAAATGTGTTTCCTAAACACAACACTGGAAAGGCCCAAGTTAACACCACCCCTCTCGCTGGCCAAGATAAGGGTAAACAAGGTGACCATGGTGATGGCAAAGACTATACGAATACCTACATAAACTATGATAAATTTGTTGGTTGTATCTCCCAGGTTGAGCCTACTATGAATGCAATCCATGTCAAAGGTACTGACAATCAATGTGTCGTTACTACTTGAAGAGGTTGGATATCTATAGCCAGTGCCAATACTATCACCATCCCCAATGCACAATATAACCTCCTGGAACACCTTGGGAACACACCCGCACAAATATCCATCCTTGACCTCTTTCATACATCACCCCTTCATCAAGAGGTCCTCAACAAAGCCCTCCAAGAGGCTCACATCCCTGCAGACATCAATGCCATCCAATTCAAGAACCTTGTGGGGCACCTATCCACACCATACACCCTCTCTTTTCAGCCATCCGACATGCCATCTATTGAACCAGATCATAATCTCCCACTCTGCATTGCCGTCATGATCAATGACTTTTCCATCAAATGGGTTATGATAGATAATGTTTCAGCCCTCAATCTTTGCACGTTAAAATTTTTTTGGTAGATTGGCCTCACAGAAGTAGACATCTCCCATGAGGTGATCACCATCAAGGCCTATGATAATCTAGAGTGTACCTCTGAAGGTACCATTTTGTTGCCAATTAAAATTGGTCATGTCACATAGGACACAGTGTGCCACATTGTTGATCTTGATCTCCCTTACAACATCCTCCTGGGTCATCCCTAGATCCACTCCATCTAAGCAGTCCCTTCCACCTATCATCAGTGCATCAAATTCCCTTATCAAGGCATTGAGATCACCATCCACGCAGATCCCCAACCTTTCACATACTATCATGTGATTGAGGCCTCATTTCCCACTCCACTCATTATCCTAGAATTGACATTGGCACAACTGTCACCAACTCTTCCCAATCCCACTATGACCCAGAAGCAACCCTCACCTTCACCTTCTCCTCTATCAAGATGAACAACAAGGACTATGGAGAATATAGTCTCACCAATGCTTTTGCAGTAGGGCCTCTTCCCCTAGATCCACACACACAAGGACGACCCTCCTACCAAACCAAGGCCCCTCAGGAGGGTCCCAAAATAAAGACCATGGGAACATCTTCTCTTGTTTCCAATAGAATCCTGAATGGTCAAGAGTTGGCCCCAGATATCAACCAATGGCTGTATAAAGATCCTCCACCTCCAAATACTCAAGTCCTTGGATACTTTAAGGATAAATATCCCATATCACACAAATGGGAAACTGAACAATGGGACTATCAAGGAGGAGGTCTAGGACCCAATGAGGCTAGAATGACAAACCCCATGGAGGCCTCTAAAAATCTAGAGACTCGAGGCCTTAGCTTTAATCCCCCTCGCCTGCACATATGAGGACCCGATGCTGTAACTAGGGGCAACAATTCACCCAACGTAACCCTTTTGAGAATCCAAGATGAACTCATGGAAGTCGAAGACGTTCTAGAAGAGGAAGAAAAATGGTCCTACGATGATATCTTTGACAATGAAACCTTCCTGGGAAATCTTGTCCTTCACAAACTCGCCATCAACCTCATTGACCTCCCCCTCATTCACCCTGACCTCATAGACTAGGACCAACCAAGCGTAGTACATATCGATTAGTTTCGAAGTGAGGAAGTGCTCCTAAGATTCATGGGTGCCATAGATCAGCAATTAGAGTGGGGGTAGGAATCGACCAAAGTATACCAACTCAACCCAAAGGGGTACTTTGGGGAAGAGGAAGTCTCTAGCCACAAAAATAAAAATGAAAAGGAAAATAAAGAGTCCTCATGTGAAAACCCCTCTGGGGCACATCCTGATTCAAAAATAGTAAAAACAAAGGGCATATCCGACAGTGAAAACCTCTCTGAGGTGCTAGAGGATGGAGACTTGCCTCTTCCTCTTATTCAGGATTACCGGTCAGAGCAATCATCCATAGTCATTGAAGAGACCAAGCTGATCAATCTAGGAATAGAGGAAATCCCCTGGATCACATACATCATAGCAACTCTAAGTGAAGTAGAAGAGACAACCCTGGAAGCCCTCCTTCGGGAATCAATAGGAAACTTTGCATGGTCATATGCCCATATGCCTGGACTCAATCCTGATCTCATTGTTCATCATCTGGTAGTCAATCTTGATGCCAACCAGTCAAGCAAAAGTTAAGGAGAATGCACCCAAAAGTAGCCTTGTTGGTTAAAGTAGAGCTTGAGAAGCTCCTTTAGGCTAAGATCATCAGAGCCATTGATTATTCAGACTAGATCTCTAACATGGTGCCTGTCATCAAACCCTCAGGTGACATAAGAATTTGTACTAACTTTCAAGATCTCAACAAGGCATGTCTGAAAGATGATTTTCCACTACCCAACATAGACATGATCGTAGACCTCACTGCAAGGCATGAGATGTTATCACTCATGGATGGCTTCTTAGGGTATAATCAGATCAGAATCGTAGAAGTAGACCAGCACAAAACTGCTTTCACCGCACCATAGGGCATGTTTTGCTATAATATGATGTCGTTTGGGCTCAAACATGTGGGAGCTACCTATTAGAGAGAAATGATCACAATTTTCCATGACATGATTCATAAGATCCTCAAGGACTATGTCGATGACATTCTAGCAAAATCTAGAACATGCTACGAACACCTTGATGTCCTTGAAGATGTGTTTGATCACCTGTGCAAGTATGGCTTGAAATTGAATCCAAAAAAATGTGTATTTGGTGTGACATCTGGAAAACTTCTGGGGTTCATTGTGTCTAGGTGTGGCATAGAGATTGATCCCAAAAAGGTGAAGGCTATCATGGAAATGCCTCCTCCCAGAATGCTCAAAAAGTTAAGAAGCTTACAAGGAAAGTTGTAGTCAATTCGATGATTCATCTCCCAACTAGCAGATAAGTGCCAGCCATTCACACATCTTTTATGAAAGGATACCTCCTTCAAGTGGGATCCCATCTGTCAGCATAGCTTCAAAAAACTCAAGGAATATATGGTGAATGGACCTATTCTTGTTCCACCAATGTCAGGAAGGCCCCTCATTTTGTACATATCTACAACTACTACAACGCTGGGGGCACTCTTAGCATAGCTTGATGATGATGGAAAAGAGAAAGCTATTTATTATATTAGTCGTACAATAGTTGGCTATGAGCTAAACTATTCTCCAATGGAAAAAGCCTGCTTGGTAGTAGTTTTTTCCACTCAGAAACTTTGCCACTATATGCTCAGTCACATAGTAAATTTAATCTCCAAGGTCGACCTGCTCAAATACTTGCTATCAAAGGCCACACTTATAGGGTGAATGGAAAAATGGGTTATGCTTCTTAGTGAATTCAACATCCAATATGTTGACTGAAAATCCATCAAGGGACAAGTTATTGCTGATCAGCTTGCAGAAGCCCCCTTAGTCAATGCATACCCTTTCGAAATGGAGTTCCTAGATGAGCATCTTTGTATGATCAAAGAACAACCCCAATGGAAATTATATTTTGATGGCTCATATACATCACATGGATCAGGGGTAGGCATACTATTTGTGACCCCTCAAGGAGACTACATCCCAAAATCCTTCAAGCTAGGATTCATGTGTACAAACAACATCTCAGAATATGAAGCCCTTGTAGTAGGTCTTAAAACTGCCATTCACTGGAATATCATGGAACTACAAGTCTTCAGAGATTCCCAATTGATCATCAAGCAGGTCCTTGACAAATATCAAACAAAGGATGATAAGCTATTACCCTACAAAGAGCTTGTAGATAAACTCAAAGAACATTTTGTCAGCATACAGTTCACACAAGTACCAAGACTTTAGAATAAGGTAGCAGACACTATGGCCACATTGGCTCACTATTGGAAATCCCCCATGATGCCACACAATATGAGTTTCTAGTTGAGCAGCTACACATGCCTACTTATGAGAACACTGACGCTAATATGGTATGCATCTTGGTTGGTCCTCAATCCCCATGGTACCATGAAATTCATGCTTATCTAAAGAATGGTATCATATCTCCTCACTACACAAGCACCCAATGCCAAAACCTTATCCGCAGAGCATCTCGCTACACTCTTGTAGCCAACACCCTATATCATCGTGGGTATCACAATGTCCTCTCCCGATGTCTAGACTCAAATGAGGCCGATGTGGCTTTACAAGAGGTTCACACTGGTATTTGTAGTGCTCACATGAGTGGTATTGTCCTTGCAAAGAAGCTGCATAGAGTTGGGTATTATTGGCCGACCATGGAGCACGATGCTTGCAAGTTCATGAAGAAGTGCCTACAGTGCCAACAACATGCCAATTTGATCCATGCACCTGTGCAGGACTTACAGCCCATTGCACCTCCATGGCCTTTCTCGTGTTTTGGTTTTGACCTTATTGGCATGATCCACCCTCATTCTTCTGATGGACACAAGTATATCATTACAGCCATAGAGTACTTTACAAAGTGGGTAGAAGCAATTCCGCTCAACTTAACTACTAGTGTCTAGATCTCCAAATTCATCCTCTACCATATCATTTTCCATTTCAACATTCCCTCCACCATCTTCATAGATCATAGATCTCCATTTGAAAACTAGCATGTTACAAAGCTTTGTGACCGATTTCAAATCCACCAATGCTTTTCTAGCCCATACTTTCCACAAGGGAATGGCTAGGCTGAGGCAACTAACAAAACTATCCTCAAAATCCTACAAAAATTTGTCAATGATTCTGGTCATGACTGGCATTTGCAAATCAATCCCGCCCTCTAGGCCTATCGCACCTCATTCCGTACTCCCACAGGCACCACCCCATACTCCCTGGTATATGGTGCTAAAGCTATTCTGCCAATCGAGGTCAAAATCCCTTCACTCCGCGTGTCCCTGAAGAACTACATCACAGATGAAGACTACCACATGGCACGTATGACACAGATAGACTTGCTAGATGAAAGAGGCAATGGGCCTATGATCACCTAATCATGTACCAAAACTGTCTCAAAAGGAGCTTCAATAAAAAGGTGTACCCTCGACAGTTCCAAGTGGGAGACCTTGTCCTGAAAGAAAACCAAAAAGTACAAGCAAACCGTGAAAAGAAAGGGAAGTTTGAGCCCACCTGGTTAGGCCCCTATGTGGTGATAGCTTGCTTTAGTTCTAGAGCTTATCAGTTGTCTACACCTAAGGGGGAGCCTCTTAATGATCCTATTAATATCATACATCTGAAGCAGTTCTATGCTTGAACCATAATATGATCCTAAAAAAAATCCAAAAAATCACATATGATCCTGAAAAAAATCCTAAAAATCAAATACAATCCTAAAAAAAATCCTAAAAATCAAATATGATCCTGAAAAAAAATCTTAAAAATTATAAAATGTCCTGAAAAAATCATCATCTTGGTGAAAACCTGGTAAATAGGCTCCTTGATGAATCAAAAAAATAAAAGTAAAAATAAAAAAAAATCTCATCCAATGGTGAAAACTTGGCAATTCAAGTGCCTTGGGCAAGTATGTTGGTGAAAACCTGGTAAATAGGCACCATACATAGTGGACCATATCATTATTTATCAAAATCCCACCCCCCCCCTATCCATTCGCCACTTTTCATTTCCGACTCACCTATTCCTTGTTCCCAAGGTGTCATCCCCGTTGCGCTAGCACATAAGATTCGCTATCCCATTTCCTGCAATGCTATACATATTCATTGTATATAGTGTCTCTATCTTCTACATATTGTCTTCGCAATGCCTTTTGCTCACAAAGCACATGACCCGAACGATCTCAAATTAGCAATGTTCCCTCAACAAGTATCCTGCGTCACTGTGATTCTCCAAAAGTTGTTTGTTTGCCTAGCCATAATTCCCAATGCAGTCAATCCCCACCAACCAAGTCCTTGTAGGATGCATCCTTCCTCCATGTTTGACCTAATCTCAACATCCATTGTCGATCGATCTCTTTTGGCGAAGGACATCTTTGGGTCTTATCACATTGATTTCAGTTTGCTTGTTCTATCTTTTTAGTTGATTTTGTGATCTTAGTTGACTACTCCCATCACGGCCACCATAATCCTTTATATCATGGTGTGTTGCAACAAGAGGTGTTATTCTAGGGCATGGTCTTTTGTGATCTTTTGGCTTCCACCTATGAGTTAGTCGAACATGACCCTCACGCATTCCACTTGTGATCTTTTGGGTTACTTGGTGCACTTGGGAAATGTTGTTTGTCTGTGGGTTCTCTAGCGTCGTTCCCCCCATGTGTCCTTCGGGATGCATGTGTGATGCTAGGGCAATCCTTGTGTGTCTTTTTCAAGTCAGTATTATGCAACGCTTGTGACATGACCTCACATTCCTAGTAACTGTGGTTCATCTCTTATGTTGCTATATCAAAATAAGTGCTCAAATCTACATGGTGGTGTTTCCTCAGAACATCCCACA
Organism: Chamaecyparis obtusa; assembly: GCA_027943335.1. Lineage (NCBI taxonomy): Eukaryota > Viridiplantae > Streptophyta > Pinopsida > Cupressales > Cupressaceae > Chamaecyparis > Chamaecyparis obtusa. Next base: position 905,605 of record BSBK01002122.1, on the reverse strand, counting down.
CTCAAGCTTCATGAAACATCTTCCACCCTATCAAACATCTGAACAAAGCTCCCATCATCTTGATCCAGTATCAATGCATCATCCCTATTGAAGCATCATCCCTATCAAAGCATCATCCCAAACAACAAACTCCCCCCAGAGCTTCTCTCCTGCATCCCTCTCACATTCTTGACCTTTGGATTGTGATTGTGCATATATCCCCCTTCACCCGTTGTCCCCTCCCTCTCTCAGTGAGGGTGCAGTCAAGCAGTGATATGTTGTGACCATTCCTTATACCCTCACCCTCACACTCTCATCTACATTCATGCATGCATGTCATTTCCCACTCCTACCCTCGGTTGCACTATTTTCATATCATGTTAGATTCATTTTAATCTGGCATTGTTAGGATTCATTCTTAGATGCATTCATCTCATTTAAGTTCATTTTAATTTTGCATTGTTAAGGTGCATTCATTTTAGTTTCACATCATTCATATCATGTTAGATTCATTTTAATCTTGCATTGTTAAGATTCATTCTTAGGTGCATTCATCTCATTTTACCATTCCATATTCATATCATTTAGATTCATTTTAAATCTTGCATTGTTCAGTAGTTTTTTGTCACCAGTCATGTGATGTGAACAACCACTATCAATAATCCATTTATCATTCTTGTTCACATAGGATATCAATGCAGTTTTCTAATCCTCATCAGATTCATCTTTCATTGCCACATAAACTACATCAATTTCAAAATTATCACTATCAGTGTCAGTCTCTTTTTCAGCAATGTAACAAGATTTCTTACCTTTTCCCTTGTAGTCTCTGTTCCATTGGTAGGTTTTGTCATCTTTTCTATCTTTGTGTTTTCTTTTCCTTTCATCATCTTTATCCTTCCCATCAAGACATCTAGCAGCTATATGACTAACTTTATTACATGCAAAACATATAATAGGGAGTTTACCTTTATACTTTCCTTTTCCCCTTCTCAGTCTTCTAGCCATAAGAGCTTCTAGATCTTCTAGGTCTTCATCAAAAGTGTCACTATCACTTTCACTATCACTTTCACTTTCACTTTCACTGATGCATCTTTCTTTTTCTTTCTTTGGCTTGTTCAGAACTAGTTGTGACTTAAAAGAAGATTCAACATTTCCAATGCTTCCAATAGTGAAATTATCATAATTAGAGAGTTCAAAAGTAGTCAGCTTACCAACCAAACTTTCCATAGTAAGAACATTAGTAGAGTTACATCTAGATTCCTAAATAGTAGAGATCTTAATAGTATATATAGGATGCAAGGTTCTTAATACTTTTCCAATTATAGTTTCATCATCAATAGTCCCATTAGCTCCTCTAAGAGCATTCACAATTTCTTTTATTCTGCTACAATATTGTGCAATGTTTTCACCTTCTTGCATTCTCATTTCATCAAACTTACCTCTAAGACTCTCGGCCTTTGCTTTCAGCACATTCAAGTCACCACCATAGATCCTTACAATAGTGTCCCACATATCCTTTTCAGTTGTGCAGTCCTTAATGTCCTCAAATTTTGGATAGCTTAGGGCAGATGCAATTTCCAGCATTGCCTGATTATGTTCTTGCTAAGCTCTCATTTCTTCTATAGTCAAAGGTGCAATAGGTGAGACATAGCTGTTCTCAATGTAGTACTTTGCAGAGTCACCAATACCAGCCAGATGCAGCTTCATCAAGCTTTGCCATGCAGGGAAATTTTCTTTGTTCAGCTTCGGTACCTCCTTCTTATACATCCTAAACATTTGCTTCAAGCCCCTTTAAACTTGATATCTGTCAACACTAATAATAAGCAACTGAGCTCTAATACCAATTGTTAATATGATTTAGAACAATAGAGAGGGGGGGGTGAATCAGTTGTTCTCAGGTCTTGATGTATAAAACAATCTCATAAACTTATCCTTAAATCAGATCCAAAACCAAAACAAACTCAATCATCACTGATTCAATAATAGAAACATCTAACAATGCAGTCCACTACCTAGCTATAACTTAACTTGTAAAACATAGCAATGTTCAGATCTAAACATTCACACAAGTATAAACACCAAGTTTTATAGTGGAAACCTAATTTGGGAAAAACCACTTTGTAACATGCTACTATTATTTTCACTCTTCTGAAGTGAGCTCAGTAAAAAGCCAACCATGTCAAAGGTTACAATACACACTTTCAAATGTGACCTACTTAAAGGATTTCAATCACCCTGTTAAAAGTAAGCCTAGTTATAGGACTTACATACACTCCATTAGAATGCAACATTGTTCAAAGGATTTAACATATGATTGTTAGGTCAACCTCTGTTAAAAGGATTTTGACTGTTACAATGGTTAGAAAGTAGCAGCAGTATTATCTGAAAAATATACAACTCACTTTGCAAATATCAAATCTGATTCCATACACTAATGCTAGTTTACTGACTTTGAAACTTTTCCATTTCCATCTCTGATCTACTCGGAACTTTTCTTCAAGCAATGACTACACTTCTCCTTTAGCCTTTTCTACTTATTCAGTCAGTAAAACTTTTCTCTTCCAGCATTCTCTGTTCATCATATACATACATATCACAATGTTCAGGTTCCCTTATATTTTCCTCAATTAGGTTAACTCATCTTTTGCCACTCAATCTCATTCATAGATCTTAGGGTTAGGTCAAATTCATTGAATCTACCTATTTTATGTTCTTCGGCTCCTTTTCTAGAATCATCTCAAATATCTTAAAGATTTACAATAAAACATTTTACAAAGCATTTAATGCTTCCAAACAATCAATAAATAAAGTCAACACGTTTTACATAATCCAAGAATTCAACAATGTCGGCTCCAAAATTAAATTCTCTTCAAATATAAATTTTTTTATGCTCGGTCAATACTGTGATTGTTCACTCGGTCTTCATGTAGAACACTCAATCAATACTAAAACTATCTCCTTGGCTTGCACTGTCTTCCTCGGCAATTTACTGATGCTCAGTCGATAGTATAATTTTTCTTGGCATATACTAACTCGGTCGACACTAACATTACTCGGCTTAAACATGATTTTTCCATTCTTTGCTCAGTTAAGCCTACTAGTTTAGTCTTCAGTCTTACTAAGATATGTATGCACCCAAAAATGGTCGCCTAGACTTTGGGCCCCATTTATTCGATTTATTGATCCTGAATCAATTTTATCAATAATCAATATTTTCAACATTATCAATTTCTTGATTAAATCTTAAATTCGATCATATATTGGATTTTTATCCTATGGGCTAACCATTTTATCCTAAAGTCTTTATTTATTCAAAAGGAATATTTCCTCCCCTTTTAATAAATAAAAATTCCCACCTTTTCATCTTATCCTAAGTTGCACAAATAAAGCACTATTCCTATTTTATAAAAAGAAGAAAACACTTTTTGTCTCATATGGACATAAAGTCAACTCCTATTTTTTTATTGGAAGATACTTGTGCACATGGATTGCTCCTCTTTCAAGCTCCACCTCTGATTAATACTTTTTGCCTCTTAATCCCAATGGTCCATTTCACCTCATTTCTTATAAAAGGAAAGCTCTCTCCTTCATTTTCATATCACATTTTTATGCTAACCTTATGCTGCAGGAATCCTTGAAGACTTTGAAGCTTTTTAGAGATCATTGTTGCATCCTACTTTAGATTTCTTCATTTGCTTCATAGTTTAGTTTACATTCTTGCATAAGTAGTTTCATTTTTCATGGCTTTCATCGCTTAGATTTCCTTTCATGCAATAGCATAACTTCACATAGCTTAATAGGAGGGATTTGTAACACTTGTTCTTTCCATTTCATAGCTTAGTTGCATTGTATTTTCATTTCCATAGACTAGCTTACATTGCATTTTCATAGTGATTCTTGAGGATATTGGCACTCTTGCCCTTGTCCTCATTTGAATCTCTCATTGTGTGGTTGACTAGCAAGGTCACAAGCTTGTAGCTCTAGCTAAGAGCAAATACATCATAGTCCCTTGCAACTCCATGCATAGAGAGCTATGAGCCACTTTGTGAGACCTCATTCTTGAGAAACCTTACATGTAATGGTTCATAGAAGTGCACCATTTTAGTGTGTACATTTTTGGCACCCACCGTGGGGCTGTAAGCCTCATTCTCTACATTTTTATCAAGTTTCGTATATTTTTTAGCGTCACTTTTCTGTCATTTTTGCACAAACAGGAGAAACGCCGCTTACGGAAAATCTGTTCATGCCTGTGAGCATTTTGTTCATGCCTGCGAGCATTTTTTTCCCGCCTTTGAGCATTCTTTTCACGCCTTGGAGCATTCCGTTCACGCCTACCTGCGAGAAATCTTTTTCCGCCTCTACACAGTCTATTGACGCTTTTGAGCATTTTGCTTGCGCGTCTGGATATTCTATTGTCACCTGTGCATGTTCTTTGGTTGCCTCTGAAGGTTCTTTTTGCGCGTCTGGACATTTTGTTGTCGCTTTTGCAGGTTCTGTTGTCGCTTTTGCAGGTTCTGCTTGCGCATCTGGAAAGTATTTTATCGCCTTTACAAGTTCTATTGTCGTCTATGCACATTTTAATCACACCTACCAGCTTTTAAATGTCATGTTTTAGCTATTAAATATCGCTTGGTATTGTCTGTTGAATTTTGCTAGTTTATTTGATGTTTTCAATTTTTTTGAAAATTCCAACGTTTTCAAATCCATGCCACTCTGGCAAACGGGTGCCCATTTTTGAGAAATTTTTGCAAATGATATCAAAATTTTAAGTGTTATATATCATTGGAAAGGTCTTTCCAAGCCTAATCCAACCATGATGGTTTCATTTTCAAATTTTGTCATTTGATTAGTTATTTTTGCAGATTATCTGATTTTTCATGTGCTAACCATTGTTAGATTTTGGATTTTGATTCTCCTAACTCTTGTTGGTCTAACAAGTTGTGGTTATAGGTGCTTCTTGCTTGAAATTTGCTAAAATCGCATGTCAAAGAGGGCTCCTAATAGTTTTTGTAGGGCCGCCCAAAAGGCATAAAAAAAAAAAAAAAAAAAAAAAATCTTGCTTGTTTATTTGCTTTCCTTTTAAGTGTGGCAAAAAATAGTTGTTTCATTTATTAGGAACTTAAAATCTTGTTGTAGGAATTCTTGGGTGGTAGGAGAAGTATGCTCTTCACCATTTTGGTGAACCAGAAAATCTTGACCCATCTTTGAATTTTGAAAAGAAGAGGGTAAATGAACTTTGCTTGGTGTGTTTGGGAGAAGTTTTTGAGATAGGGGAGTATGCTCTTCACCCTTGAGGTGAACCAAAAACCTTGAACCTCAAGAATTAATCCACTTTTTGTTTAGATTTAGAATCCATTAGCGGGCCTGCTCTTGAGTAATCAAGAGGAACAACTCAAGTGGGGACAACCTTGTCATCATTTTCCTTGGTGGCAAGTGATTCCAACTCACTATAATCTCAAGGCTATCAAGGACACCAAAAACCTTGGTAGACGTAACACTTGTCTTCATTTGATGTGAGTAGCTCATGGGATTGCGACCATAGGGAAAATATTGAACAAGAATGCTTAAGGTACTCTTGAGGCCGCGAGGTCCTAGTGCTTTCTGAGGAGCAAGAGGGGTGTTATGAATGGAAATCCTTATTAAGAACCATAGATAGAAGCCACCTTATTTTAGCCGCTTATCTTCTTAGTGCAAGGATTGATCCAAGTGGTTTACCCAGATCACCTTAAGATACTCACCATATGTGTTCCTTTGGTTGTGTCTTTAACACTTCCATGACAAAGCCAACATCTATTGTGGGTAACCACTTTGTGTGAGGTGAGGGCACATCAAGTTGTGGGCTAAGTTGGTAAGTATTGAGCCTTGACCTTTTAGGATAGATTTTCTTGAAGTGTTTTCAATTGTGCTATACCAGTGTAAATGTTCTCAACATATAAACAATCGGTAGCATTCATAAGGTTCTTTTTCATATCACAATTGATTGTCTTGGAAAGGTTTCTTTTGCCCTTGCTTCAAGTGCTTGAAGACACGTTTGATCCCTCACTATTTGCAAACCTGCCAAAATCCTACTGATATTGTGATTGAGATTGAAAACATCAACCCTTTGACCAAATTTTTTTTTTTTTTATCAAACAGACCCAAAAATGCAAATTTTACACAATTCTGGTCAAAATTTGAACAATTTTGCAACAATATCGCCTGGCTTACGGTGAAGTATCGTCTAAAACTTTTTTGAGTCTGCCTAGTTTTGGCCGTTTTCAGTCTGTTCTTGGTGGATCAAATTTTTAGTGGATGATTTACCCTATCACTGGAAGCTTGTCTTTACTCTAAATCTCTGAGTTTTTCTCTCTAGGGATAGCATTAATTGATTTACAAAGTCACTTTGGAAATAGTTGTCAAGTTAGAAGGTTATTCTTGGTAACAAGGCTCATCTCTAGGCTTGTTAGCTACATTCTTGGAAAATTTTAGTGCTCTTATTGTCCAAATTGCTTTCATTTAAATCTTAATTTCAATTATATTTTTGGCCTAGTCCAACCTCCTAGTTCAAAAGTGCAAGGGTAGTCACCCTTTGATTTGAAGCACCTCTTTGATAGTGTTGGTAAAGCCCCTTTTCTATCTTTTCATTTCTCTTTGGACAATAGAGGACTTTGATTATCCTAGTTTGGCACTGACACTTTGAGAGGTCACCTTATCATTGAGAGTATCTTTCTTTCATGTTAGTTACGACAAGGTACCAAGTCAATCAAGGGAAGTGACCCCCTGTTGCCTTTAGCCAGTTACCACTCGTTAAGACTCGTCGACAGCATAAGGGAAAAGGACCCCTTTTTGATCAATCACCTAAGAGTGAATCTGAGGTTTGTTTTAATCCAAAAGCTAATCCTAGTGAAGTGAGCACCTCTTTTGTACCACTTTCATCAAGCATAGACATGAGTTACACTTTCACTCGACAACAAAGAGAAGCCATGAATCAAACTCTTGAGGATATCTTCCAATGACATAGGAGAGAGTACGGTGGTTCTTCTCATACTAGTCCACCCAAGTCACCTCCCAACAACACGAGGTATTTTGATTCTCACCAATGAGCTGAGAGACATCATAAGAAAACTCACTCAGATTCAGGGTCACAACACGAGGACCAGAACAACGAATCTAGTGATCACCACATAAATGCAGCCAATGCAATAAGCCATTCGAGACCATCCTCTCCACTTAAAGATACCTCTCGATATGCAAATACTAGATTAAAAAGCATTGAGACGGAGAAGAAAGTCTATTTGGATGAACAAGCCGCTAAAAAGGAGAAATTTAGACAATTAGAAGAAGAGGAACATGCATTATTGGACATAAGGAAGAGAGCCACCCAAGAAGAAGAAGATAGACTCTATGCACAAAAACTCCACAATCAATTCAATGGGAGGGGTACCAATAGTGGGACCAACTCACCCCCATCTACTCCCTCACCCAGTCCTAGAAGAAGATCAAGGACACCCTCACAATCCCCAAGTACTAGAGGAAGAAGAACTTCAAGATATGATCATCATCGGAGACAATCGCCTCATGGACATTCAAAGCAACCCTCCCAATGAGCACATCATGGCTCACAACATGGAGGAAGTTATGCCAAATTTGATCATATGGATTTTATGACTATGCAACAAGAACCATCCTTTCAAGCATATGTGGAAAGATATGTGGAGTAGAACAAGGATCAATTCCTAGAGAGCCTTATCAACAAAGGTGCTAAAGTTCCATATAATTTTGACATCCACCAAAAGATTAAGAAATAGAATCCTTCAACCAATGAGGTGATCATGCAAATGCAGAAGGATATAGAAAGGATGAGGGCTCCTAAGAGCACATTTAATTTGGACTCCATATGTCCCAACCCAATTGACAAGAGTGTGGTGTTGGTTGAGTTCCCTAAGAAAGTTGAGTTTCCAACCTATGACAAATATGATGGTGTTGGTGACCCTCATGACCATGTTCGACAGTTCTACATAATGAGCTTTTCTTTTCACCATGAAGACTCCTACTTGATGAGATTATTTCCAAGGAGTCTCAAAGGTCAAGCCATGGAGTGGTTCACCAACCTTACTCCTCCAGTAAAGACATTTAAGGAACTCATCCAAAGATTTGTTTAGCATTTTGCTTATAATCTATCAAGGTCGGTCACAATGCTTGATTTGTGAAAACTCAAACAAAATCAAGGAGAACCTTTTGTCACCTTCCTACAAGGATGGAGACGTTTGTGCTCAAAATATCCAAGGCCAATTTCTGAGGAGGAAAGAATAGACATCATTGTGAGCAACTTAGTGTCGGCATTAAGGTATGAGGTAAAAAAGATACCATTTAATTCTTTTGATACCATGGTAGAAGTGGCATGTCGCATAGAAGATGTCCTAAAAGGACAAGGGATTTTGGCTAAATCAACTAACAACAACAATAGCCAAAACAACAACAATAATGGTAATAGGGACAAAAAGAACTCTTATTGGAATAAGAATAAGTAGGTGGTTAATGATGAAGTTGTTGACTTTTCACAACCTAAGAATGGAGTTCTTAATCTCTCTCATGCAGTCCAAACCATGAAGCTGCAAGCATCCTCAGGACAACAAGAGAATAAACCCAAGTATCAAGGGAAACCTAAAAAGGAAAAGAGACAATTTACCAAACTTGGGGACTCCTATGCAGACATTTTCAAGACACTAATTGCTCATAATTTGGCACAACCTCAGGATCTTTCCAAACACCGCATACCAGATCCTAAACCTCATTGGTGGGATAAGAAGGCCTTTTGTGTCTTCCACAATGGAATTGGACATGATATAGAAAAAAAATTTAGACTTAAACATCTTGTCCAAGACCTCATTGAAAGTGGATGATTACAAGTTGATGGTTTAACTACTAATGCAGATCATAAGGCTTTTAAAGAACCCTTACCCAAATATGAGAAAGGAGAGCATTCTATCAACAAGCATGGCAAGGCTGCTATTAACTATACATACACAAATGCTGAAAATGTTATTAACATGCTTGAAGTGGCTGATGATAATATCGACATGATGAGAGGGAAAGATCCTTATGGATATGATGTGGATTCAACTCCTATGCCTGATGAAGGACCCATTGTGGTGCTAAGACATCCTCACTCATGAAGGATGCCCCAATCCCTCAATGCTATTACTAGGGGTCAGTCTCAAGCTCCCATTATTATTAGAGGTCCTAGCTCTAGCAAGTCTAAGTAGCCCATGTCCAAGGGTGTTCTTCCTAAATCTACTGTTGGTCCTGATTCCAATTATAACCTTATTGACCAATTACAATGTACACCAATGCAGATATCTATTTTTGAACTTTTAGAATTGTCCCCTAAGCATAAGCATGTCCTTGAGGATGCTTTGCGAGCAGCCAGTGTCCCTAACAACTTAGATATTGATCAATTCCAGAATATGGTCAACCATTTGGCCAGCCCTCATTACCTCACTTTCTCAAAAGAAGATGACAAATCCATCAGTCACCCACATAACTTGGCCTTACACATCGAAGTCATGATCCATAAGACCCCTATCAGGCGCGTATTGATAGCTGGGGGTGCGGGGCTCAATATTTGTACCATGAGTTTGTTGAAGGCTCTAGGATATTCTAAAGAAGTCATTGACACAAGGAAAAAGATCACAATCAAAGCATATGATGAAGCAAAAAGAAGTTCTAAGGGATTGGCCATTTTGCCTATCCGCATTGGTCCAGTAGAAAAGGACATCTTATTTCAAATTGTTGATGTTGGTCCTTTAGCCTACAAAATTTTGCTAGGTAGGCCATGGAGATAGTGCTTTGTTAGTTAATAACATTTCTGCTGGATCACATGTACCTTTGAATAAGGAAGCTGACAATCCTAGTATTTCACTTCAATAATGCAAGTAGAAGTTTAAGACCATAGATCTTGGGATGGGAGATTATAAAATTGATTCTTTTACAAAAATGCCAATCTCTCCTCGGTCTTATGGGAAACCATCCCCACATATGAAACCTTCATCATCAACAATGACATTATTTGGAAAATTTATTGAGTCTTCAGTTCCTATTCAGGAAGAGAAAGAGGAAGTTGCCATAAGAGACTGGATCTATCATGAGGAAAAATACCAACACAATGAGAACTTTGCTCCTTCACCTACAGCTTATGGGTGAGGGTATACATTGGTTAAGAATATGGGTTATCTAGGATATGGTCCCCTTAGCCATAGGTTGGATGCTAAAGCTGAGCCTCTTAACCATGCCCTTTTTGGATGAAAGAATAAGTCAACAGTTGGCTTAGGTTTTGAAAATAAGAAGAAGAAAGGTGTCCCTATCCCAGATGCGACAGAAAGTGACAGTGATTCAGACTACACACCTGATCTTTCTAATCAACAAGACATGTCTGATGATTGGGTGCCTTCAACAAATCTTCTTTGGGGAGATTCAAAAGATTTGATACTTGACGGTCCTACTATCCTAGCTGTGATGGATAGTGACTATATGAATGCTAGATTGACAATGGAAAGTGTTGCTATCCTAGCTGCGATGGATAGTAACAATGCTAGCATTAAAGAAGGGGAAACCTTTCCCAACCTTGAGGCTTGTACATCATGAGGCCCAAATGATGATTCAGACACAGACTCACATGAGTATGAATGGGACTCACTTTTAGATGCAACAGTTGATTTGGACATGGATGTTGTCCATACTTATAGTACCCAACCTGATGTGACCAATGAGCTTAGTGTAGGACTAGAGGATTGTAATCCTCAAATTGCCTTAGTGGCTGACGCTTCATTTGGTAGGACAAATCCTGACTCGGGTATCCTCGGAGGGGACTTGATGAATCCCAATTGTATGGTCATCAGAGATAACACCTTTCACATAAATAAAATTGAACCAGTCATTGACCTACCCCTTGTTCACTATGACCTAATTGACTAGTCTCAGTGCCATCAAGAGCCTAGATTCCTCACTTTTTAGAATGACTATGAACTTGCCTACTATCTGAATGCTCTTGAACCTGTGGCTTCTTCCACCAGTGAATCGACAACAAGTATGACGGAGCCTAATATTAAGTACCTCAATCTAAAAATAAAAGAAAAAGAAAGAAAGAAAAATAGGTCTGATGGCAAAAACCACTTTGTGGCGGTATCAGAACCAAAAATAGTAAAAAGAGATGACGTATCTGAGGGTGAAAACCTCTTTGAGGTGCCTAAGGATGGGGTACTTAATAACTTGCCAAGTTATTTTTAGGACAGATCATCAGTATTGATTGAGCCAACAAAACTAGTTAATTTTAACACAGAAGAAGCTCCTCAAATAGTTCATCTTGCTCAGTCTTTATTAGAAGAAGAAACCAAGGCATATATACAATTCTTACAAAAGAAGAAAATTAATTTTGCATGGACCTATTTAGACATGCCAGGGCTTGACACAAATCTTATAATGCATCACTTGTCCATAGCTCCAGGAGTCAAACCAATGAAACAAAGACTCAGGAAAATGCATCCACATGTAGCTCTCCTTGTCAAAGCGGAATTAGAAAAACTTTTGAGAGTTGGATTCATCAGAGCCATCGATTATGCAAAATGGATCTCAAACATAGTACCAGTTTCCAAACATGATGGGGCCATTCGTATATGCACAGATTTTAGAGATTTAAACAAAGCATGCCCAAAGGATGATTTTCCACTTCCAAACATTGACATGATAGTGGACATGACAACAGGTTACGAAATATACTCTCTAATGGATGGTTTCTTAAGATATAATCAAATTAAAATAGCTCTTGAAGACCAAGAGAAAATAGCATTCACATGTGCATGGGGAACCTATTGCTGGAACGTCATGCCATTTGGGTTAAAGAATGCAGGAGCAACATACCAACGAGCTATGACCACAATTTTTCATGATATGATGCATAAGAACATGGAAGATTATGTGGATGATACCTTGGCTAAATCTAGAAAATGGGACACACACCTCGATGATCTGGAAGTGATTCTAGATAGCATGGAATAGTTTCAACTCAGATTGAATCCAAAGAAGTGTGCATTTGGTGTCACCTCAGGCAAACTTTTAGGATTTATAATATTAGCAAAAGGAATAGAGGTTGATCCTGAAAAGGTCCAGGCAATTTTAGATATGCCACCTCCAAGAAACATTAGTCAGATGAGAAGTCTTCAAGGATGACTCCAATCAATTAGGAGGTTTATCTCATAGCTGGCAGATAGAGCACAACCCTTTAATAAGACACTACATAAGGGTGCTTCTTGCGTATGGAATGAGGAATGCCAAAAGAGTCTTGATCAAATAAAATAGTATTTGGCTAATCCTCCAGTTTTGATGCCTCCTATTCCAAGGAAGCCTTTGATTCTATACATTTCAGCAATAGAGTCTTCCTTGGGGGCATTGTTAGCTCAATTAGATGACACTAGGAAAGAAAGGGCCATATACTATATCAGCCGTACTCTAGTCTCCTATGAGATCAATTATAATAACATTGAGAAGTCTTGTCTTGCAGTGGTGTTTGCTTCTCAAAAGTTGCGACACTATATGCTTGCTCATACTATACATTTGGTTACAAAAATTGATCCTCTTAAGTACTTGCTTAGTAAGGCTGCCCTCATGGGTAGGCTTACTAAATGGATGATGGTCTTAACTAAATTTGACATCAAGTACGTTGAAAGGAAGGCCATAAAAGGGCAAGCTATTGCTGACCAATTAGCTGACTTCCCAGTTAAGGATAGCATGCCTATTCAGGTCAAATTCCTAGATGAACACATACTGTATATGACTACCCGCACTTGGAAAATGTTCTTTGATGGTTCCCACATGCAAAATGGATCAGGTGCTGGAGTATTATTTGTCTCTTTGCATGGGTACAATATTCCAAAGTCTTACAAACTTTTATTCCCATGTATGAATAATATTGTAGAATATGAAGCTTTAACCAATGGATTGAGAATGGCTATAGAATGGAACATAATAGAGTTACATGTCTTTGGGGATTCTCAGTTAATCATCAACCAAGTCAATGAGGAGTATCAAACCAAAGATGATAAATTGATACCCTACAAAAAGATGGTTGACTCATTGAGATGCTACTTTACATTTGTGACATTTCAACAGATCCCTAGGATGGAGAACAAAGCTACAGATGCTATGGCCACATTAGCTTCACTCCTTCAGTTGGAAACACATGAATCAAGATTTGAATTCCTGGTGGAAGAGCTACACCATCCCACATTTGACTCATCTAAAAGTCATGTCATTTGTACCCTCGTCACACATGAATCTTCCCGATATGGTGCTATCTATTTATATCTTCACGATGGCATCATCCCTAACACATTCAACCATTCTGAATGTTGAAACCTCATCCATAATGCCTCCCACCACACCCTTATCTCTGGTGATTTATATAGGAGGGGTTTAGATGGGACACTCCTTAGGTGCTTAGAAAAGGAGGAATCTAACCAAGCGTTAGTTGACATCCACGAGGGCATTTGTGGTGGACATTCTAATGGTCTTGCTATGGCCCGAAGGTTTCTTAGGGTGGGGTATTATTGGCCCACGATGCAGATAGATGCAGTAGCCTTTGCTAAGTCTTGTGAAAAATGTCATAAACATGGAAACCTGATTCATGCTCTAGGTAGGGAGCTGATTCCTTCTATTTCTCATTGGCCATTTCAGCGCTGGGCCTTTGATCTAGTTGGGCATATTCATCCCAACTCATCAGGTGGACATAAGTTCATTATTACTGCCACTGACTACTTCACAAAATGGGTGGAAGCTGTGCCACTTTCTGTTGCTTCAGGGAAGACTATCTCTTTGTTCATCTTGAATCACATTATTTGCCGATTTGGAGTGCCTCCTGAGATTATCACTGATAATGGAGGTCAATTCAAGAATAAGGACCTAAAGCATTTATGCAAAAATTTTAAAATCAAGCAACATTGGTCCTCCATCTACTTTCCATAGGGAAACGGATAGGCAGAAGCCTCCAACAAAACCATTCTTAAGATCCTTCATAGGACAGTGCACAAGAATGGTAGGGATTGGCACTTGCAAATCAATCCAGCACTATGGGCTTATAGAACAAGCATTCGCACACCTACAGGAGCCATGCCTTTTGCCCTTACCTATGGCACTGAAGTAGTATTACCTTTAGAAGTAGAGATCCCATCACTTAGAGTCTCACTCAAAGGTTTGATTACAGATGAGGATTATCACGCCATGCGGTTACAAGAACTAGAACTTCTAGATGAGAAGTGTAAGGCTTCCTTTGATCACATGAGAGTATATTAGAAGCATATGTCCAAAGCATTCAACAAGAAGGTTCACCCTAGGGAATTTTAGATAGGTGATCTTGTTTTGAGAGAGAACCCTAAGAATCAACAGAACAGAGAACAAAAGGGTAAGTTTGAACCTAACTGGCTTGGACCATATGTTACTACAGCTACTTTTGGTACCGGTGCATATTTACTATCAGATCCTGATGGAGAATAGCTCCCTCATCCCATCAACATTTTGCACCTCAAGAAGTTCTATCCTTGATGCCCATTTCCGTCTGGGGGCATCTTTTGTACATATTTTATGATCATGGAAAAATACCAAAAAAATTGATATATGATGCTGAAAAAATCCTAAAAAGCATAAAAAAGTCCTGAAAAAATACAAAAAAATCAAAAAATGAAAAAAGAGAAAAATTGCAATAAATCCAAGTGGTGAAAACTTGGAAACAGGCGCTACTTGAGGCCTTTGCACTCCTATTTGTTAGCATGCGTCCTCGACACTGAGCCTTTCCTTCATGTCTTGACCCTATTTGACTTGGTCTGGAATTGGTCTTTATCTTTGTCTAGGGGGCATAACTGTTCGCATAGGTCCTTTAGGTGCATTTGTCTCTTGGGGCATTTCACAACAGGTGTTTTTCAACACCACCCCAAACAGTGTTTTTCAACACTACCCTTGCATCGAGTGTTTCTTAACACTTATCAAATGTCTTACCCAATAGTCTAAGTTTGATGCGATATTTCTCATTTGTAGATGCAATGATCAGAGTCTGACTCTATGAACAACACACACGCACTTAAACAATCAACTTGTTGAGATATGATGACTTTATTTTTCTTTGTGTGCTGTCTATGAGGATTTCTTTGATGAGTGGTCTCTCCCTGAGAAGTTTTCGATGATGCATAGCTAGAAGACTGAGGGTATGAGAACATGTTTTCTTTCTTTATCTGCTTATGGGTATAGTTTGTTGATCCTAACTGTCATGAGCATTTATGCTGGTCTTACTTGACACTATGGATTGACAAGGTATTATCCTTAACTGTTTTGCGAGTGCATGCTTCTAGTTATCCTGACTTTCATGTGTCTTGATACAAGCATAATCTCGCCATATCAAAACTTAGGTAATCTCACTGCATTAGTCATCTTGACCTCCATGTCTTTGATGCCTGGGTGAGATTTCCACATTTCTATCTGATAAAGATCATATTCATATCCACATAGTTAAGCTAGTGTGCATTGTATGATCTTACGACGTTACCTAACGCTCGATGATGATAATTAGATGTCTATAAGCATTGTGACCTTGCAAGTCAACCACTTTCATAGTCGCTTGCATTCTTAGGTTCATCATAATTTAGTTTTTGCACCTTGCATATGGAGAGAGCTCTCATTTTTATCATTTATGAACTAGTTGGTCAACTGTGCTCATTTTCTGATTCTTCTTGATCATATCTTTAATTTTTGGTCTTTCATATCACATCATTTTCTATCCATTTTCGGACTCAAAATTGAAATCCAAGTCACGTTTCAAAATTTTTCCCCTTCTTCTACGTAGTTGACTGACCTTTTGAGGCATAATTCTTCAATCTTTGGTGGAATTTCTTCCTTCCATGTCTCTCATATTTTCTAGTCTTTCATTCACTCTATTTCTAGTCTTCTATTTCTATTCTTCTACTTCCTCACTAGGGCATGTTTCACCGCCTAAAGGTTACCCTATTGACCTATACATTCAATTATGATTTTATTATGATTTGATCAACCTTATTGATTTGTTGTCTCTCCTCTACTTGATTTCGATTTCGATTCCGAGGGGGCAGTACCTATGGGATTCTCATCCCTGATTCTCTTGATTTTCCTGATTCAGACATCTTTTGTGAGCTTTTGCTCAAATTTGAGATTCTTATCTCTTACTTTGAATATGATCCTGAATCGACCTCATGTTCAAAGGCCTTTGTTTATATTTTTTCTGGATGTGATCCTGAATCGACCTCACATCTGAGTTGTCTTGTGATCCCAGATCGACCTCACATTTCAACTTCATTCTTTGACTACATGTGTTCCGAAATCAATCACACATTAGTCAAAGAGGGGAAAATGTATGCACCCAAAAATGGTCACCTAGACTTTGGGCCCCATTTATTTGATTTATTGATCCTGAATCAATTTTATCAATAATCAATATTTTCAACATTATCAATTTCTTGATTAAATCTTAAATTCGATCATATATTGAATTTTTATCCTATGGGCTAACCATTTTATCCTAAAGTCTTTATTTATTCAAAAGGAATATTTCCTCCCCTTTTAATAAATAAAAAGCCCCACCTTTTCATCTTATCCTAAGTTGCACAAATAAAGCACTATTCCTATTTTATAAAAAGAAGAAAACACTTTTTGTCTCATATGGACATAAAGTCAACTCCTATTTTTCTATTGGAGGATACTTGTGCACATGGATTGCTCCTCTTTCAAGCTCCACTGCTGATTAAGACTTTTTGCCTCTTAATCCCAATGGTCCATTTCACCTCATTTCTTATAAAAGGAAAGCTCTCTCCTTCATTTTCATATCATGTTTTTATGCTAACCTTATGCTGCAGGAATCCTTGAAGACTTTGAAGCTTTTTAGAGATCATTGTTGCATCCTACTTTAGATTTCTTCATTTGCTTCATATTTTAGTTTACATTCTTGCATAAGTAGTTTCATTTTTCATGGCTTTCATAGCTTAGATTTCCTTTCATGCAATAGCATAACTTCACATAGCTTAATAGGAGGGATTTGTAACACTTGTTCTTTCCATTTCATAGCTTAGTTGCATTGCATTTTCATTTCCATAGACTAGCTTACATTGCATTTTCATAGTGATTCTTGAGGATATTGGCACTCTTGCCCTTGTCCTCATTTTAATCTCTCATTGTGTGGTTGACTAGCAAGGTCACAAGCTTGTAGCTCTAGCTGAGAGAAAATACATCATAGTCCCTTGCAACTCCATGCATAAAGAGCTATGAGCCACTTTGTGAGACCTCATTCTTGAGCAACCTTGCATGTAATGGTTCATAGAAGTGCACCATTTTAGTGTGTACAAGATAAATAATTCATTATCTCATCATAGTGCAACATAGTCAAGTACACTCTGTAGTATCAAGATAACTCAACCTTTCCCTAGGTGCTATTGTTACCAACCTTGCTTAGCCCCTTAGCAACACTCAAATAGATATAGTACTTTCCTAAGTAGAAATAGTATTACCAATTAAGGTTTGACATGAATGACAATACAACAATTGTTTCAATTTAGTTTCCAATAGTTTCTTCCAGGATTCCAAGATGGCTAGTAAGTGATATATATATATATATATATATATATATATATATATATATATATATATATATATATATATATATATATATATATATATATATATATATATATATATATATAGTTCTTGTATTTGTAAAAGGATGGTGAAATTGGCAACTGAACAAAGAGAATTTTGATCTACAATTTTGTTCTGGCATTCTATCATTTTCAATGTACTGATACTATTTTTTTTTAATGAAAATACACTGGAATTCCATCTCATATTTTTTAATGTCTTCTTGATATGATCTTGAGTTCTTATATGTTAATATTGCAAAGCAATTTAATGTATGGTTTACAAAGTAGATTGTGAAGCTATTTCTGAGTTCCTTTCAAGGGAGGGGTAATTCTTAGGAATAATTTTTAGAGAATTCACGTTTCTTGTGAGAATCTGATGTCTAAGTGTGAGAGTGAGAGGAATAATCTGCAAAGCACTTATTCTAGGTTATGGGTGTGTTTGAGTTAAATTTTCTATTTTTGCATGTTGTATTTAACTCTATGCCCTACAATAAGACACTGATCTATTCTTAGGAAGTAGTTCTTCATCATCAATCAACTTATATATGATAAAATCTTTCAGAAAATGTTTCAAGGATACTAATGCATAGTATCTGTATTGAATAAATGCAAATAGGTTTTACTAATTCCTTTTAAGAAGTGAATCCATAGGTATACCCACCTGAGCATTAAGGCTTGAAGTGTAGGAGGACTAATATCTCAGTCCTTGGTAATTGGTCCTTTTTCTTGTTATATTTGGAGTGGGTTTAAAGAGTCAGAGACATTAGTTTTCTAATCAAATTGTAAATCTACAAAAGAGGAAAAAGGAACCAACATATAGTATATCCTATTTTCTTTTCATATAAGTTTAAATTTGTTTGAAATGATGTATGTTCTCTAAATGCTAAGTTGACTTCATGATTGGTTTTTCCTAGTTGCTTATACTTCTCAATGTTCACTTATAAGTTAAATTTGAAGCTTTGTGGCATCTCCAATGTAAAATAAGGACATGATTATGGTAGTACTCTCTTTTATTATTGAGTTGATAATAGTGTGTTTCATAGAATCTATACCTAGGTAAGAAGTGAATATTTTGGTATTATGTCTCAATTTATAACATGAAGATAATTCTCTCTTACTTTTAATAAAATCTGAAAGGAGTGGTAGCATAAATCATGGTGTGGAAGAGAAATTAGGATCATACCTAAGTGAATAATGTTGTTATAAAATGATTTGGCCATCTTTGTAAGGGATATGATAATTTAAATTCTTCTCTCTCTACCCACTCATCTACCTCCTTAAGATTGTGAAATGAAAAGAAATAGTACAAATTACTATAATGTATCTCTCCCTACCTTTCCTAAAAGATAAATTCAAAGGAATAAAATTACTTAGGAAAAATAATGTCTATTAAAATTCATATGTGCCTAACTAAGAGATCTTGGGTAAGAGGATTTATGTGCCCGAGGTTTTATCATAAATAGGATTATAATTCTTATTTATTCTAAAAGAAGACGTATTTTATTCATGTTTTGTATGAATTTAACATGCCATTTTAATTGTATGTCTAGGAAGAGAATATGTGCATAAAGGGACTAAAAGAGATTTTTGGTCCTAAAAATTGTCATAAATAAGTCTCATTTACATCCTTCTAGATGCTTATTGAATAGTCAAGATTCTAGATTATTATTAAGGAAATGAATTTAATCATGATACTTTATGTATACATTATGTTCCACACTTTACTAGTATATTAATAACAAACCTAATTGATTGATTTACTATAGAAATGTTTGATGTTAGAGAAGTATATTATTATCACACTATATCACTTAAAACTTTGGGTTTATGAGGTTAATCATATGAATGGTTACTTTTGAATGAACACTTATTAAGGATAGAAAGTAAAGGAATTGGATAAAAGGTTTAGATGTGATAATAAAATAATTAGTTAAAATAGGAGTAGCAGTAGGACTCGGGTGTTTCTCCTTCTCTCAATGGACATATGATGAAAAAAATTAAATGAAATCTTTACTTTACTATTTGAAATTATCTAAGTATGCTAATATGAAAAGATCCTGACTTGCAAACTTTGGAAAAGTATAAGAACAGATATAAATAGTGAGGACCAATCTTGAATTAATGGTGTGATTAGATCTCCTCTAGGAGTATGAATACTTTTTTGTAAGTCAAACACTATAACTATTATAGTAGAAAATTATAAAATATATCTTATAATATATCTCTGTAAAATGTGGGTGTACCCTATGTTATTGTCATTATAAACATATCTACCTTCATCCACCATCTGTACCAGGTCATACAATTGCTGCTTCAGTCTAATAATTGCAAAAAATAGGGTATACTTTATTGATTTTCAAAAATCTCTTACATCACCATGCACTCTCGCATTGGTATGACCAAATTAATGCTTAAATAGACCCCTCAAAACTATTTTAACCATCTTTGGTTGGTTGGAGAGGTAAGACATTTGGTGGTAATAGATTTTTAACATGTTGCTAAAAATTGTAAAGCAACTTTTTAGCAACTATGCAATTTTTGTGCAAATTTTTAATTTTACTACAAATTTGCTAAACCCTATGCTACCTAGGCCTATTGTGATGACCTAAGACTTCTTAAGGCTTAATAAAGACCTTAAATTCCTAACTATGACTAAATCTAACATTAAACACCTCTTTTATTAGTCTCCTCAATCTAAGTGTCTTAGGTTTATATGGCCACCCAAAAGCACTTGATTGAACATTAGGAATTTAATGAGGATACATAGTCATCTAAGGAACTAGGAATATAAAGAAGACTTGTGATCTCCTTAACATAAATTCTCTTCCTCTAATTCAATATTTTGAGGGTTCTCCTACACCATACTTTTGGGGTGAATGATTCTCAAGTCCTCTTGAGACTAGTTCTTCAAGACTTGTACCAAGTCTCTTCATCTCTGCTTCATCCATCTACACAACTTCTTCTTATGGATATCCTTCCCACTGAACCAAATATTTCTTGTAGACATTCTTCCTTGTTTGTTTGAAAATCTTGGTGTCAAGTATCTTGTCTAGTTTTCTTGGCTCATGGTGTGGAAGTTCTGCTAGGTCTTCTTGGAGCTCTTCATCTTGAATGCTTGTAGGCACACCCAATGGGCCTTTTTACGGGGTTAAGTCACAAATGTTGAAGATAGGTGAGATCCCCAAATCTAAAGGTAAAGAAACCTCATAGGAATTTAGTCCTATTTTCTTGATGACTTCACAAGGACCTACTTTCCTCATCATCAACTTTGTGTATTTGCTTTTTGGTAACCTCTCTTTCTTGAGGTATACCCACACCAAATCTCCAATCTGAAACTGTAGGTCTCTTCTCTTTTTGTCTGCATTTTCTTTGTACTTCATTGAAATTATTTGCAGTGCTAGTTTGACCTATTCATGCATCTCTTGGATGTTGGTTGTAAAGTCTTCACCATGGGCACTCACATGACATCCTTGAGGGAGATCCCTTAACTCAAGAATACCTCTTGGAATCTACCCATAAACAAATTGGAATGGACTCTTACATGTAGTCCTATTGATGGAGTCATTGAATGTAAATTCTACTTGGGCAAGAACTCTCTCCCATTTTTCTCCATACTACTTGGTTAGGCATCTCAATAGGTTTCCCAATGACCTATTGACAACTTCAGTCTACCCATCTATTTTGGGATGATAGGCAGAGCTAAAATGAAGATTTATCCCTAACCTTTTCCACAAGGTCCTCCAAAAGTGACCTGCAAATCTTACATCTCTATCAGAGATTATTGTTTGGGGTAGACCATGGATTCTAACAATATCCTTGAAGAATAGGTTGGCTACATAAGTTTCATCACTTGTGCTCTTACAAGGAATGAAATGGGCCATCTTGCTAAACCTATCCACTACAACATAGATGTTGTCAAATCCCCTTTGTGTCCTTGGTAGACCCATGAAAAATTCCATGCTGTAACTCTCCCAAGGTCTAGTGGGAATGGGCAATGGTTGGTACAACCCTACATTGGTTGAAGTACCCTTAGCCTTCTGACATATGGTGCAAGACTCTACAAACTTCCTTATCTTAGTGGGCATCATGGGCCAATGATATAACCTCCTTACCTACTCCAAGGTCTTATCCATGCCAAAGTGTCCTCCCATGCTTCCTGCATGCTTCTCTATGATTATGTTCTTTCTCATAGAACACTTTGGGATACACAACCGATGTCCCTTGAACAAGAGTCCATCTTGAATTAGGAAATCTGCATACTGATTGTGATATGCCTCTAAAAAATCATAGAAAATTTGATAGATGTCTTTGAAATCTTCATCAGACTGGTACATGTCCTTCAAAGACTCAATACCCACACTTTGGAGCTTGATTTCTTGAACTGTCATGGTCCTTCTTCTTGGAGCATCTGCCACCTTATTGGAAACTCCATTCTTATGTTTTATGGAGAAGGTGAAGGCTTGAATGGATTCAATGCATTTCATATGTTTGTGGCCCAACTTTTCTTTACTGTTTAGAAAACTCAGAGTTTGATTGTCTATGAAGACCACAAACTCTCTTGGCAGGAGATAGTGTCTCCATTTTTTTAGTTCTTGGACTAGTGCATATAGTGCCAAGTCATAAGAGGAGTACTTCCTCTTAGAATCATTCAATTTTTCACTAAAAAATGCTATTGTCCTTCCTTCCTAGCTTAGTATTTCTCCTATTGTAGTCTTAGAAGCATCACATTCTATAGTGAAAACTCTGTGAAAATTAGGAAATGCTAAGACTGGTCTGTTAGATACCTTCTACTTCAGATGTTGAAAGGATTCTTCTACTTCCTTAGTCCACACAAACTTGTACTTTTGTCCCCCTTTGATAGTCTCCATCATTGGAGCACAAAATTGGCTAAAGTTCTAATGAACTTTCTATAGAATGATGCAAGGCCATGAGAGCCCCTCACCTCTGTCATTGCCTTGGAGAAGGCCAAGATAGAATATCCTCTATCTTATCAGGATCCATCTTTATGTTTCCTCTTTCAACCACAAAGCCTAAATACACAAGCTCTTCTTGCATAAAAACACATTTCTCCAAGTTGATGAAAATTTTCTCCTCTTGTAATCTTTTGAGGACTAGATCTAGATTCCTTAAATGGTCTTCTTTTGTTTTACTAAAAATAAGGATGTCATCTAGATATACAATGACAAATTTTCCCAAGAATGATTTGAGCACTTCATTCATGAGTCTCATGAATGTGCTAGGGGCATTAGAAAACCCAAAGGGCATCACCATCCATTCATACAAGTGTTCATTAGTTTTTAATGTTGTTTTCCACTCATCACCAGTCCTAATTTTGATTTGGTGGTATCCACTCTTCAAGTCCACCTTAGAAAAATACCTTGCACCCCCTAAATGAGCCAATAGGTCTTCAATTCTAGGCATGGGGAACCTATACCTTATGGTGATCCTATTGATGGCTCTAGAGTCATTACACAACCTCCATGTGCCTTCTTTCTTTGGGGATAGAAGGGAAAGTACTACATAAGGGCTCAAGCTTTTGGTAATCAACCCTTTGTCTAGAAGTTCTTGTATCTTCCTAGCCATTTCTTTGTTTTGTTCCACAATTAGCTTATACACTTCTTTGTTAGGCAAGGTGGCTCCAGGGATAAGATCAATGTGGTGGCTTATCTCTCTGATGGGAGGCAACTCACTAGGTAAGTCCTTAGACAAAATTTCTTTATATTGATCAAGCAGATCAGTCACTTCCTTAGGGCCAGTCCCTCTCAAGGTTTCTATTTTGACTTCCTTTCCCTTATTCCTATCATTTTTAAGAAAAATAACAAGAGCATAGCAAGGATTTCCTTCCTCCTTAATAGTTCTTACAAAATCATTTTCACCTACAAATATAAACTTGGATTCACATTCAACGTGATTAAAATGGGGTAGGAATGTTACCTTCTCACCTTTGTGCATGATTGAATAGATGTTTAGTCTCCCATCATGGTGTGCTTCCACATCATATTGCCATGGCCTCCCAAGGAGCAGATGGAAAGTATCCATTGGGACTATATCATAGAGCACCTTGTCTTTGTATTTCTCAAGTTGGAACTCCACCCAAGCCTTCTCTTCAATGATAGTTTTTTGGCTCTTAGTAAGCCAAGATACTTTTTAAGGGGTGGGGTGTGGGACCTTTCTTAGTTTCAACTTCTCTACTACTTCAATAGAGATTAGATTGTCAGTAGAGTCACTATTAGTAACCAAATTACATACCTTACCTCCAATTTTGCATGAGGATCTCAACAAATTCTTCCTTTGGGGTGGCTCTGTTGGTACTCAAAAATAGAACATGGGTTTTGAGTACCATGTTAAAATTTTGCAGTTTGAAGCCCTTTAAATGCTTTTCATGCATATGTACTCGGCTGTCATTTTGAAGCTTATGAGGTGTTCTAGGTGTTGAATAAACTCCATTCATTATATGCATGCATTCTATGATGTTATTTTATTATCCTGAATCATTCAGTGAAGTCCCATTTTGAGCAAGTGTCAAATTGCACAATTCTGCCTACGAGTCAAACAGAGTACAATAGCCCAGTTTGTCTTTGAAAATTTTGTGTCCAGAAATGTTTCATGACCCATCACTTTGAGGATGTTTAGTATGCATATCAAAGAACCTATGTTCCAATTTTCAAGTTGTTTTGAATCCGTTTGATTAGGTTTTGAAGCCCTCAAAGTTGGTAGTTTGTTGTTGTCATGCACCTGTGTAATTGTTCAAAATTCTGGAAGGGCCTGTTTGACTAGTCATATCTTTGACCCAGTTGACCCTATGGAGAAATTTTTTTTTGCATCATATTCCAGTGGTTAAATACTTCCTATGTTTCAATTTTGAGGTCATGGCAATTCCGTTGGCTCAGTTTGCAAATGTGGTTCCAAACACAACTTTTGTTGTTTTCCAGGTTGTGAAATGTGCATATTGATCTGTACTGTTGTTCGTGATGATTATAAATTTTGATCCATGATTGATGAGCCTGAAAAAGTTGTACCACTATGTTCTAATCTGAAAATATTACAAGTATGCCAAGTTAGAGGTCTTGACGAATCTTTTAGCATGCTTTCCCAGGGTCATTCTGTATGCACAAATCATTGTTTTACTATATTTCCTAGTTTGCAATTCTGAGGGCCTATCTTTGTTTGGTTGCCAAATACACCCTGTTATTCATCATGAGCCCTAATTGTTGAATTATACTCTGTATATGACAAATAAAAAATACCCCTATTTTTGGATCCTGATGTCATGTTTAGCCCACTTTCCCAAGCCAATTCCAAAACCAGTTTATGCTTTTTTCACTGTTTCTTATCCTAAAATTTACTAGTAAGATGACTTTGCTGATTGAATGCATTTCACCGTGTGACTTTATGAGGAAACTAGTTATGGTTTTGTGTTCCTTGTTCAGGGGAGAATCAGTGTCTATGATTCCAGTTCCTAAAAGTTTGAATGGGTCAGTTTTCTAAGGCCAATTTAGGAGGCAACTTATGTGATTTTGGTAGGACATTGGGATCCAATTCTCAAGTGGCCATGTTTGATTGCTAAAATCTTCTAGCTTATATCTTTCTGGGAAATATCCTTTGGTGAGTGTGATAACATGTTAGAAGTGAACCTGTCTTCCTAGTGGCATGATCCTATGATGGCTTTTAGTCAATTTTCTAGGCCAGTTCTAGATGCCAGTTGTGTTAGTAGGCAGTATTGTAAAATGGAAAAAGGTTAACATTATGATTAATGTTTCGATATGCTATGATCTAGATTTATCAAATTTTTGCATTTTGGGTAAGCACTTGGAGATTGATTGTGATCTAGATCAAATAGGAGAGATGATGCTAATCACAGAAATTGAAGATGCCAAATTTGAAGTGGAGCTAATTCTTGTGTATGCTTCAAATACTCAGCTGAAGAATCCAAAGATTTTGTATGAAGACTTCTTATGATGGCATTGCAAATAAGAGGGAGGCACATTCTATGCAATGGATGCCAATGCATAAATGTGAAAGGAGACCCAAAGGATAAATATTTTTGATGCATGGAGGATGCTCGATGGTGTGCTTGTTGCCGGTGTCTACACACAAATAAGGATTGGTGTGTGAGCATTGCATGAGAGTCGAATGCTTACATAAAAAAATGTGAAGGATGGAGGCATGTTTTGAGCATGTAAAGAGAAGCCAATATGTGATAGAGGGATGTTTTGAAGAAAGGAGGATGATAGAGGAAAAACCATCCACACCATGGATTTGTTTTTGCAAACACAAATTTGTGAAGTCACGGATTTGCAGAAGAAGAAAAAATAGTCATCTTGCGGGGGGCATAACATTGTTTTGAACTGTTGGATCGGGCTGAGTTTTGGATATGTTGTCACAAAGCTAGTTCTCTAGATTCTCACTGGAGCAATTTTAAAAATGCATCCAGGTTCATGAGTTACAGTCATCTGAGTGCAGCACTATCAAAATTATTCATAAAGCCTTCATGACTTTTATCCCACATTCATTGGGATTGGGAAGTTTTTGATATTTATATACACTGGCACCCAATATGAATGTAAAGTAAGTGATGAGAGGCCTATGTGGCCACCTCAACCTTGTGGGCCCACCTAGGGGCGTGTGTCAGCTGGGCACTATACATAGTATTTTGAAAAGCTTTAAAAAACACTGCAGAACTTAATCCCACATTGCTCCTACTGGGCAAATTTGAGTTGTTTATAAACAAGAATAGTCACATATGAAGTAAATTGAAATGGAGGAGGCTTTGCCTATGTAAACTTGTGCGACCACCTCAATTTTTATGCTGACGAGACCAAGATAATAAAATTTTGCAGAGTGCTTGCAGAGTGTTGACAATGACTGAAGTGGACACATGGTAGCAGGTCACTGAGTCTCAGAACCAAAACGCGAGTCAGAGCCAAATTCAGAGATCTGGAGACTAACTGCTAGTCATGAGGTCTCATGATGCTAGTAGTTAGTGGTAAATCATTTAGAGATCCAGAGACTCATAGTCGCCCAGTCTCGTGAAAGTTGGTGTTAGCATAAAATGTTCAGAGATTTGGAGACTAGCCTAGTCGTGAGGTCTCATGATGCTAGTGGTTAAGTGAGAATCATTCAGAGATTTAGAGATTAGTCTCCAAGTCTCTAAATAGAGCTATTCTCCAAGTCTCTAGAAGGAAAGAACTCATTATGAGACTTAGAGACTAGTTCTCCAAGTCTCCAAATGATTATGAGACTTGGAGACTCTCCAAGTCTCTAGATGAGTTAGTCTCCAAATCTCATAAAGAAATCATAAAGAAAGAAATCATTTAGAGACTTAGAGACTAAACTTAGTCTCCAAGTCTCCAAATGGCTATTTAGAGACCTAGTAACTAAAGGCAATCTCCAAATCTCATAAAGAAATAAAAGAAGTGGAAATCATTATGAGACTTAGAGACTTAGTCTCCAAGTCTCCAGATGAAGATTATAAGATTTAGAGACTAAAGGGAATTCTCTAAGTCTCTAAAAGAAACCATGGTCAAGGAAATGATTCAAAGACTTAGAAATTAATGTAGTCTCCAGATCTCCAGATGAACTGAGGTTAAGGGTCCAGTCTGAGCAACCAATGAAATTGTGACACATGGCAAATTCTGGTGGCATGTGTAGAATTGCAGATTTATAAAAGATTTAAAAAGTGATAAAGTTGAAACTATAAGAAATTCAAAAATTTTCATGACAGAGAGCTGCTCGGAGTTTTTAATGTTGCAGGTCCAATTTTTGTCCAAACATAGCAGTGTTATATATTTTTGAAAACACCAAAAGATGATAGAGACCATGGGGGTGGATAAAATATGATCAGATCGAGTTGCTGAGAGCAGTAAGGGGTTTTTAATCTACGATTAGATTTTGTAGAGTTATTTCATTCCAGATTTGATTAATTTTTTAGAACCGACAAAAGGAATGGGTCAAATTTTCAGTAAATGAAAGGATTTGATCAGAGTTTTAAAGTGGCAGATGAAATCAGATTTTTGAGGGGGCAAAAGAAATCAGATTTGGAAGCATGTGAGAAGATCAAATTTCAGAAGAGAGAAAGGGATTTTGAAAGCAGATTTGCAGAAGATAGCTGTTGATCAAATATTGATCTTAGGGTTTCTCTCTTAGTCTTTTTATTCTGTTCTTTCCTCAATTGTAAGGGTTCCTTTTTCCTATTCTTGGAGGGTTCCTGTGACTGCTCTGTTGTGAGCATGTCCCTTGATGATGAATGTTGAATATCTTTTCTATAGAATAGATCTTTCTTTCCTGTGTCTGGGCTCCTGAACTTTAATTTCTGTGTGCATTGAAATAAGAATATTGTCAAAGAAATACATTGTAGTTTCTCTTAGATTCTGTTGTTGTCTCCTCATTTTCATGTTATACTCTTGTATGCTTTTATTTGTCAGGCATGTAAAACATACCAGTTGCAAGGCAGCTTATTTGATTATTTATGAGTTTCTTTCAAGGAAAGAATTAAATTTTCATGAATAGTCTTAGAGAGCAAACACGATTATCAGAATTTTGATGATAACAGTATAGGAGTGATAGAATGGTTTGTAAGGCATTCTTTTCAAACTGCAAGTGATCTACAAGGCATTTCAGGGTGGTCCCACAATAGTGTGTCCCACTTTTTTAGACATGCTAATTTTTACTGAAATAACACATTTTTAGTAAAATATGATGATTTAAGCCTTGAGAGGTTCCATTTGAAGGAATTCATTAAAAATTGTTAGCTCAAAGCCTCTTAAATTAAAAAAACATTGATATAACATCTATATTCCTCATTCATACCTACAATGGAGTCTCCTTCGCATCTATTAAAATGCTGACAAAAAACCACTTCAACTTTATGTTTTAGCAGATCAAACGAATCCATTTGAAAAACCTATCTATGTAGTATGATGCTGTTCGAAACAATTTTTATAATGAATATAATTTTAATACATATTGAGTTCATTATCACTTTTAAATATTACTTTAACTAAACATAGGTTGTTTGGTCATTCAACAAGCTCTCTTCAAGACTTTGGGAAAAATAGCAAATTACAAACAAAATATTCTAAAAAATATGTAGTAAAAGAGTATTTGTGTTACCTTTCTATTAAAAAAGAAAGAATGAATTTTGATATACATAGATCAAGTTAGAGCAATCCAAGTGAACATATGTCTAAATTACAATTACTATCACTTTAGAACTTAATAAACTATGATATATTGACCCAAAATAAATGAAACCAATTGCATCCTTTACAAATTGAAGTTACAAATATAATCTCAATAGAATTACATTGTTATCATATTTTTAAAAAAAGTTATGTTGATCCAAGTGACAGTAACTCAAAAACATAGTTTTTCACACAAACCACTTTTTGAAGGAGAAGGAAAAATGAATTTAAATGAATTTTAATTTTTTTTTTAAAAATATATTTAGAAACTAGAAAGAAAATTCTAAAAGACTCTAGTTTGCATCATCTTCAAATTCCTAATAGTTTTGCGGCAACAGGTGTTCGAAAGTGATTTTTTTCTCAGAATGTTGATCTCAGTGTCAAAGTTGGCCAAAAAGTGGGACACACTATTATGGGACCACCCTTCACTATATTTGTTTTGATCTCTTCCTATGGATTTACATACAGTAACTATTTCCCCAATGGAATAGGCACTGGCTAGATGTTTGTTGTGTAGTTATTTTTCTATCATCAAACCCAAAATATCATTACCAATTCTTTTCATTTTCTTTAGTTCATGCATATTGTGAAAGGATTGTATCCTTGTGATATAGTTTAGATTGTTGATTCCTTGGAGAGAGAATCAGAGGTTAACCTTCCTTGAGTTGTACTCACAAAAAGAAGAAGGATTCACATCCTTATTCCATTGTTCATGCTGTTACATTTGTAATTTCCTTTGCAATATTCTGTAATAGATTGTTCTCAGCTGTTTATAGAATCATCTTTCATTGAAGTAGATTTGAGTAACACAATGGCATGACAATGAAGACCTAATCCACTAATCAAAAGCTTACTTGAAACATAGTAACCTATTCATAGGCAATACCCGCCTGAGTCCTATGGAGCTCGAAGCCGAAGGAGGATCTTATCCAATCCTCATCAATTAGGCTTTTCTTGCAAACTTGGAATCCCCTTAAACTGAGAATCAAGCCCATACCTTTGCCAAGTTTGGTCCTACAAGAAAAATCCCTAACAGGCTCTTCGGTGACTGGTGTCTTCAGCAAGGTTCTCCTAAGCATCAAGTTTTCTCCTTCCTTAGGTAGTACATAGGATCCTTGGCTATTGTTCCCTTGATCCTCTTCTTCCCTAACTATGTTAGCTCTCCTCTCCCCTTTCTTGCTCTTCTTCTTAGGGAGCTTAGATGCTAAGTGTCTTGCTTGATGGTACCTATTGCATTTCACACCTTCTAGGCCTCTTCCCCCATTTCTTCCTCTAGAACTATTCCCTCTTCCTCTAAAAGTATCTCTAGGATTGTTGCCTCCTCTATGGTTATATTTTCTTGAATCCCCAAAGCCCTTGGAGTTCTATTTGCCTTCATTATGCTTGCTTCTACCTTGGAAACTCTTGTTGTTGTTTGTACCTCTTCTTTTATTTGCTTGGTCTTGTTTCCTTCTCATCTTCTCCTCTTTAATGCAAAATAATAGCATTGGTTGATAGTAGTTATGGTGATCATGATTAATTCATCTTGAATAGACACCTTCAAGCCTTGCATATACCTAGCAAGTTTCACACTCTCAGGTTCTGCCAACTTGGATTTCATCCCAAGCATCCTGAATTCCTCAGTGTATGTTGAGACATCTTGGTCTCTCTATCTTAGACCCATTCTCTTCTTATGAAGTTGGACTTCATAATCTTTAGGGATATATGCTTCCCTCAATAGATCCACCATCTTCTTCCAAGTGGTGACTGGTCTCTTTCCTTCTTTCACTCTTTCATCTTGAGTGAAATTCCACCATGTGAGAGTAGACCCCCTTCAATTTTGACTTGGCTATCTTCACCCTTTGGTTTTCAGGGATGTCTTCATAGTAAAAAAAATTAGAGAGAGCATCAATCCAATCCAAGGCAACATCAGGGTCTAGTTTCCCATTATAGATAGGCAGGTCCAATCTTGCATCCATGGTTCTTCTCTCTATGGACTTCAATGTGTTCAAGAGCATCCTTTGATTAGTAGGAACTTGTTCTTCCTCCTACTCAAGGGGTTCTTCTTCAATCCCCTCTACATCTTCATCAAATTTTCCAATGCTTCCCTTATTCATCTTCTCTGACAGCGTCTTCATGTCCTTTTCCATCTTCTCCAATTGGTCCTCATATCTTGCCTTTTGCTCTCTAAAAAGTTTTACCAATTTTGCATTAGTTACTCTGCTTGGCACTTCTTCCTCACTATTCTCTGACATGGTGTATTCTTCCTCCTAAGGACCTTAGGATCTTTGATACCAATTGATGTAGACAATCCCACAATCCCTAAGATTAAATCCACAAACCACCACTAGGGATGAATAGGACCTCTACAAGCAATGACTTCTTGGAAAAATGTTTTGATCACCCCACAACCTCCTTGCCCACTTGATGTATGAATCAACACCCTCTTGACTCCTTCTTGACAATTTGAAAATGAAATCATAGTATTCTCCAATATCTAGTTCAATGAATTTAGCTAATCTCCTTGTAGCCCTCCTACTCAGGTATTCTGGATTTAACTCAAAATTTCCCCACACAACCCAATATTCTAAGGATATATTTGGACACCCTTTTCAATGTTCTTTTGAGTTTGTAAAAGATAGGAAATGATTCTGAGGCTATCCCACCAAAGGATACTCAAGGCACTTAGGGCTAATAGGGCTAATTAGGGGCTCTAAAGAAGGAGCTCCCCTAAAATGGATTGTTTTTATCCTTTTTAAAATTGGAGGCTCTCAAATCAGAGTAGGACATTCTAAATCCAAGGTTTGGTATTTTAATTCATCACCCATCAAAATTTATGGGGTTTGTTGCAACCTATCTAGAAGGTAGTCACATAGAGATGCCTACCTAGGGCTTCCTATTTCTCCACCCTTCCCTAAATGTAAAATTATCTCCTTTTGGAATGTTAATATACACAAGCTATTCTTGCATTCCACCAAGTTTTAGCAGATTCCCATGGTCGATTTGCAAGAAATTGCCAAAAAGCCTTAAAACTCTAAGATCAATCCTGAATTAGGGCAGTGACATTGTAAATCCCATAAGAAAAAATCTTGGTTTGATGAAGACTTCAAACCACTTGCATAAGGAAGATAAGAATCATAATATTAATCTCCCTTCATCCACCATCTGTACAAGGTCGTACAATTGTTGCTTCAGTCTAATAATTGCAAAAAATAGGGTATACTTTATTGATTTTCAAAAATCTCTTACATCACCATGCACTCTCACATTGGTATGACCAAATTAATGCTTAAATAGACCCCTCCCAACCATTTTAACCATCTTTGGTTGGTTGGAGAGGTAATACATTCGGTGGTAACAGATTTTTAACAAGTTGCTAAAAGTTGTAAAGCAACTTTTTAGCAACTTTGCAATTTTTGTGCAACTTTTTAATTTTGTTGAAAATTTGCTAAACCCTATGCTACCTAGGCCTATTGTGATGACCTAAGACTTCTTAAGGCTTAATAAAGACCTTACATTCCTAGCTAAGACTAAATCTAACATTAAACACCTCTTTTATCAATCTCCTCAATCTAAGTGTCTTAGGTTTATATGGCCACCCAAAAGCACTTGATTGAACATTAGGAATTTAATGAGGATACATAGTCACCTAAGGAACTAGGAATATAAAGAAGACTTGTGATCTCCTTAACATCAATTCGCTTCCTTTGATTCAGTCTTTTGAGGGTTCTCCTACACCACAAAGGTGTAGGTGCTACTATGTATTCAATTTCCACATAGTATTTTTCTGCATCTCCAATTTCAGCTAGGTTTAGCTTCATCAAACTTTTCCATGTAGGGAAGTTCTCCTTGTTCATCTTTGGTACCTCCTTTCTGTACATCTTGATCCTTTTCTCCAAGTACCTTCAAAATTGCCCTTAAAAGTACCACAAGCTCTGATACCAATTGTTAGAATGATTTTAGAATAACTGATAGGGGGTGAATCAGTTATCCTCAGGTTCAGATGTACCAATTGAGCTTTTAAACACTTCAAACAACTTAGATCTACACAACAGTCAACTCAATCTCTATAGCATATAACCAATAACATAAACTTGTATTCCATTGTCCAAAAGTAATCAAATTGCAAAATATGAAACACTTAATAGTAAAACACATCAAATAACATTCACACAATTATGACACCAGGATTTAACATGGAAACCCAATTTGGAAAAAACCACTAGTAACATGCTACTAATTTTTAGTCTTCTGAAGTGAGTTCTATGAGGAGCCAATCTTGTTAAAGGTTACAATACACACTATTAAATGTGACCCTATTAAAGGATTTAATCATCCTGTTAGGAGTGGCCTTATTAGAGGACTTAGGAACATTCCATTAGAATGTCACATTGATTAAAGGATTTAAAAATGACTGTTAGGTCAACCTTGATTAAAATATTTCAACTGATACAATGGTTAGAAAGTAACAACAGGTTTGATCTGATACATACAACTCACTTTGCAAATATAGATCCAATGTAGCTCATATGTTGATTCACTGACTGGCCTTCATTATCATCTTCATCTCTGATCTTCTTGGAAACCCTTCAATCAATCACCTCTTAAAAACTCTTCACAACTCTTCTCAACCTTCTTCTCAGATTTGCCAATCAACATAATCAACCTTCTGTATAACCTGCAATTAGGTTATCCTTATACCTCCTTAATTAGGTAGCTTGATCTTTTTCCACTTAAACATCACCGTAGATATTAGGTTTTGGTCACATTCATCGAATCCTTCTAACATTTCATTCTCCCTCTAACATTCTAGATACATCTCAAAACTTCTCCTTGAATCCATGTATAGGAACGTGTAAACATGGTTTATCATGCATTAAATACTCCAGGTCATCTGATGCAGGAGCATCCTGGGTGTAAGGGAAATCTTGCATCACCCAAAAATATTTTTGGTTTCTTTTTAATAAGGGCTATCTTGTGCAAAGCTTCTATTTATGGAAACTTACTATTTTTAGTAAGTTGGTCATATGAGCTCGGAATGTTCTAATTTCATGAGTGGAGGTTCATCTTAGTCATATCAATTTGTTAGTTGAGTTTCATTGCCATATCATCTGTATTGGTGAACTTATTCAGATTTTTGGGTACAAAATCTTTGAGCTCAATTTTGAAGGCCTTAGAGGCCCTCGATCACAATCGAATGTCATCTAACTAGAGCTTACGCGAGTCACACACTATAGTTCAGGTCCTGTCATTTATGAAAAGTGGTTATAATAGCCAAACGGAGTTACGATTAAAAAGTTATGGCCTCCGAAAGTTGGGCTACCTAAAAATAAAATTTGTAATTATTTTTAGTCAATCCTAATGTAAAAAAAATGAAAATAAAATAATTCTAAGGGTGGTCAGACTTAATGGCTAAATTTATGTAACCTTCTCGGACGGTGGAAAATTGCCTATATAAGGAAGGCCCGTAGTGTTTTCTAGGGAATTTTTGGGTAGTGATTCAATGCTTGGTCTTACAGAATATTGTAAGGAAAATGCCCACATGGCTTTGCATAGTGTATTTCTAAAATTTGTAATTCCACATTTGTGGAGATAATATGATTCCCATTTTCTTTTCTTGCAAATTCTTTTTGTTTCTCTATTTTTGTTCTATGTTTTTGGTATTAAGGGGAGCACCCTTCATCAAGTGGTATTAGAGTGAGAATTCTTGGGTGTGTAGACAAATCACTGACTGTGAGGTAGTTTGCACCAAGACTGTGGTTTAGGGTTTCAATGATAAGTGCAAAAATGCCTCCATAAAGGGAATGTGGCGGAAGAGCCAGAGGTGTGTCACCTGAGGTTAGAGCCTCTAAAGACAAGTGTGAGCATTGCAAGAAGATATTTTTAGGAATAATAGCCCACCAATACAAATGAGAGGGGGGGTAAATCAGTTGTATGATAGATTATTAAACTTTAAACTTTGAATAGCAGTAATATCAAATCCAATGAACATAATGAATGCCAACATAATAACATAATATTTTGTTGTTGAGGAAACCCTGTTAAAGGTAAAACTTTGATGAGAATTAACACCCACTAATGATGTACTGAGAGTATAGTATCCTTGTTAGAAGATCTAGCCCTGATAGGAGATAATTAAAACATTACTGTACATAGTCCTTGTTAGAGGACAGACCCTGTTAGGAGTCAAAAAGAAGGGTAGGCTCACTACCCAAAGAAGGTTAAGTCCACCTTCAGAACTCATTATTTGCAACACAAGTGTATATAAATAAATGCACAATCTTTAGAACTATTTGGTAGCAACTATCTTTGCTTGATCAGTTCCAATGAAGTATACAATTTGTTCTCTACTCTACATCTAGCAAACTCAAGCTCATAGCTTCCACAATCCTCATTTACATCACATTCATTCTCACCATATCTTTTCAAAAGAAAATATCTTACATATATACCCTATTACATTCTACATGATCAGGTTGGCTAATTAGGCTTTCCTAATATACAAACAATTACATAACTCCTTGCTAAGATACACACAGTATCTAAAACAAGTAAACAATAATTACATTACAAAAATTAAAGACTGACATCCTTAATTCAAGTCCACCATCTATAATACATGCTACATCTCTAAAGTCAGCTTCCAAATAAGTCT
Organism: Chamaecyparis obtusa; assembly: GCA_027943335.1. Taxonomy (NCBI): domain Eukaryota; kingdom Viridiplantae; phylum Streptophyta; class Pinopsida; order Cupressales; family Cupressaceae; genus Chamaecyparis; species Chamaecyparis obtusa. The sequence continues at coordinate 870,125 of BSBK01002122.1, read as the reverse complement.
TCTCTAGAACACACGCCATAGATAACGTCATCCTTCTTTTCATACCTTGCATAGACCATTGAACATTCTTTAATACTCTATCAGTCATCTCTTAAGCTCACATACACTGAATCCTCATTTCTTGTAAGATATACACAAAACACAAAGACTCACTCTGTCAAATTCCACTATCATTGTCCAAAAACCAGTCTTCACCAAATCTTCTATAACTCAACCAATATGAAATATTACATCATGTGGTCTTAGATATAAGATCACAACACCTTCCTGTACACACAATTGACTTTGCATAATTTGAAACATCCGTACAATATCAGTACACTATAATAACCAGCATGTTCTCTTCACATAAATATATGTTGACATCAGTGACAAAACACAAATGACAATAGCAACAATTCCAACATCACTCAACATAGTGATTAAACATATTAAATGTATCCACAATCTCCCCCTTTAACATTGATGGAAACATATGGGAAAATTCATCAACCCAAAAGTATTCTCTTAGTACCTTTACCACATAGCCTCTTTCCTCAATACATAGTCTCTTTCTAGTAGGATTTTCACATAGTCTCTTTCCCCCTTTGACAAAAATGGAAAAGGGTTCCATAAGTCATCAACTATCTTCAATAATTGTCTTTCAACAATCACTCCCCCTGAGGAGTAGATCCCCACATCAAGTCTATAATATGATAAGGCTATAAAAACCTCTAGACTGATGCATCCTAGCATCATTTAATTCTGACTAGGAGGGGCGTGAACCCCAAACATACCTCTAAGACACTCAAACATATATTTTGGTAATGCCTTTGTAAAGATGTTTGCTATCTATTCCTTTGTGCTAATGTACTCCAATCTTATTTCCTTCTCATCCACCTTGTCTCTCAAGAAGTGATACTTAATATAAATATGCTTAGTTTTTTAATACATCACATGATTCTTTGAAATGTTTACTGTACTGGTGTTATCACAATGGATAACCACTAGTTCATCAAAAGTTATCCCAATATCTTTCAGCATTTGTTTCATCCAAACAATTTGAGTGTAGTTAATAGCAGCAACGCCATAGTCCGATTCAGCAGTAGATTGAGCTATAAAATCTTTCTTTTTACTTAGCCATGAAACCAACTTTTTTCCAAGGAAGAATGCACCACCACTAGTACTCTTCTTATCATCAATATTTCCTTCCCAATCAGCATTAGTATAAGCATGAAGTTCAAAATAATAATTTATATCATACCATAAGCCATATCCAATTGTCCCTTTCAAATATCTAAATATTCTTTTCACAACAGCTAGGTGTGTCTCTTTAGGTTCTGACTGATATCTAGCCACAATTCTAATAGCATTAGCAATATCCAGTCTAGTGTGAGTCATATATTGTAATCCTCCACCATTGATCTATACTTGGTCTAAAAACACACTTTGTCTCATTACTTGATAGTTTATGACCAGTCACAATGGGTGTACCAACTAGTTTACAATATTCCATTCCAAACTTTTTCAACATTAATTTAAGATACTTAGTCTGAGAAATAAAAATGACATTCTTGCTCTGATTTATTTGTAGTCCTAAAAAGAATTTCATTTCACCTATCATGGACATCTCAAATTAATTTTCCATCTCTTTATAAAATTTCTCACACAATTCATCATTGCCTCCAAAGATAATATCATCAACAAAAATTTCTATTATCAAAACTCCATCTTCACTAGTTCTTAAATATAAGTTACTAATAGCATTACCTTTTTTGAATCCAAGGTGAAGTAAGTATTTTTCTAACCTTGCATACCAATCCCTTGGATCTTGCTTCAGTCCATACAGTGCCTTCTTCAACTTGCATACCTTTTCTTCATCTTCGCATAGAGGAAATCCATCTGGTTGTTCTATATAAACTTCTTCTTCAAGATCTCCATTCAAGAATGTAGATTTTACATCCATCTAATATACCTTGAAGTCCTCATGTGTAGCATAAGACAAAAATAATCTCACAGCTTCTATCCTAGCAATAGGAGAAAATGTCTCCTCAAAATCCATGCCTTACTTTTGTGAATAACCTTTACATACCAATATTGCTTTGTTTCCTACAACAACTCCTTCTTCATTCATTTTATTTCTAAAAACCCACTTAGTTCCTATAATATTTTTATTTCTAGGTCTAGGAACCAATTCCCTAGTATTGTTATTTTTTATCTGATCTAACACTTCCTTCATATCTTTTATCCAAGATTCATCTCTACAAGCTTCATCTGTAGTCTTTGGTTCAACTTGAGAAATCAAACAAATTTCTTCTCTAGCCTTTGATCTAGTCATGATTCCTTGCTTTGAATTACCAATAATTTGATTTTCAGGATGATTATTCTTAACATACCTCGGAGTCTTAGGAATCTCAGTAGCCTCATTTGTGTCATCATCACAAGTCTCATTTTTGCATTCAGCCTCAACAAGCTCTTCTTCTTCTTCTATAGTAGCAGCCTCCTTGATCTTTGTATTCTAATTACAATCATACATTCTCTCTTGTATCTAAAAATTTTCATCTATCTTCACATTTTTACTTTCAATCATCTTCCTTAATCTCAAATTAAAACATTTTTAAGCCTTTCTCTTAGTAGAATAACAAAGGAAAATTCCTTCATCACTTCTAGCATCAAATTTCCCTATCTCATCATCTCTCTTGATATAGCATTTACTACCAAATATTCTGAAATATTTTACTATAGGAGTATGATCAAACCATAATTCATAAGGAGTCTTACTTGTGCCTTCTTTGATTTGAATTTTGTTCAATGTTTACATTGCTTTCGCAACAATTTCTCTCTAATGCACATGAGATATATTTCCTTCAAGCAACATTATCCTAGAAGCATCTAGTATTGTTTTATTCCTTCGCTTTGCTATCCAATTCTGATGTGGAGTCCTAGGAGAAGATGTCTATCTTTGTATTCTATGAACTTCACAATATGAATTGAATAGATCTAAATTAAACTCTCCACCTCTGTTTGACCTCAAACATTTTATATTTAATCCTGATTCATTCTCTACTTTTTCTTTGAATATCTTGAATTTTTCAAATGCTTATGATTTCTCTTTTAAGTAAGTGACCCACATCATTCTAGAAAAGTCATCAACAAAAAGTATAAAATACCTTTCACCATAGTATGATCTTGTCCCTGTAGGTCCACATAGTTCTATATGTACCAGATCCAACTTTCCTTTTGTTGTATAAGATTTTCTCTTATAACTACTTCTAGTTTGTTTTCCCATAACACATTCTTTGCATACAGTGTTAGATGGTTTCACAATCTTCAGTAGATCTCTCACTGCATTAGTCAAACTTTCCTTCACAATATTATCAAAGTTAACATGAAAAAATCTTTTGTTCCATAACCAACTATCATCTACCTTCACAACAAAACAAGAAGCTCTAGATGTATTTAACTCAAATACATTACCTCTAGATTTAGGACTGGTTGCCATCAAGTTTCCTGTCTTACCTCTGATAAAAAATTTCCTATCAAAGAACTTTAATTGAAATCTCTTATCCATCAGTTGTCCAACACTCAACAAGTTATGCTTAAGTCCATCAACAAGCAGTATATTGTCAGTATTAGTCTTTCCATCCAAAGTAATAGATCCTACTCCTATGATAGGTTTTGGAACATTGTCTCCAAATCTTACAACACCACCATCATACTTCATTAATTTAACAAACTTTTTTTTGTCTCCAATCATATGATGTGAGAAACCACTATCTATAATCCATTCATATTTCTTATCAACATGTGATACTAAATTTTTTTCCTCATGTACTGGTTTTTCATCTTTAATAGCAATAAATCCAATCTCCTCATAATCCAAATCATCATCATCAGAAATAACTTCACTAGCATAATAACATTCCTTATCCTTTGAATACTTAGACTTGAAAAACTTAGGTTTATGCTTAGGAACCCTTGTAGGACATCTAGATGCAAAGTGACCTATCTTATTGCATGAAAAATATTTCAAAGGTAACTTTCCTTCAAATTTACCCTTATCTCTCTTTTCTCTTCTAGCGATGAGTGCAACAAGTCCATCCATCTTTCTTTCTTCTTCTTGTATATGTTCCCATTCATAAACATATTCACCAAGATCTTCTCTTATGTTCTCATTGCTGGTCCTCGAAAGTGAAGACATTATCTTCTTGTGTGTAGACACTTTAAATGCAGATTCAACTTTAGGTACAAAATCTCCCATTTCTATAGCTTCAAAGGTAGTTAGATTTGCAATCAATATTTCTTTGCTAAAGTTCAGAGTCAAAGGTATAATCTCTTCTATATCCTAAACTTTGGTCTTGTAGATTGGTTTCAATGATCTAAGAATCTTCACAATAACTTCTTCCTCTTCATATGTGCCTCCAGAATTTATGATTCCAATCACAACCTTTGTAAATCTTTGTACATAAGCCCTAATGTTTTATCATCCTTCATTTGTAACTTTTCCATTCTTTTCTCCCAGTTTTGTAACTTCTCTTGCTTAGTAAACGTATCTCCTTCATATAATGCTTATAATCCTATCCAAATCTTGTATGTCAAATCCAAATCTTTTACCTCAGTAAATTCTCCTTCAAAGAGTGTGTTGACCAGTACTTCCATTGCGACCATGTTATAACAAAATATCTTCTTTTCCTCATCAGTAGCTTTATCCATTTCATCCTCAGTCTTCATAGTCACTTGATTCTTTGTAATCATCTAGCAGTCAATTCCCAAACATAGCAAATGAGTTCCCATCTTTTTCTTCCAACTATCAAAGTTTTCAGGATCAAATTTTGGACTATCCTTCGTATAGTATGACATCTTCTAAGATCACTTCAAGTTGTTAAGCTTTCTCTCTAAGGACTAGTAGCTCTAATAATTCTAAGGGTGGTTGGCCTTAATGGCTAAATTTATGTAACCTTATCAGACGGTGGAAAATTGCCTATATAAGGAAGGCCCGTAGTGTTTTCTAGGGAATTTCTAGATAGTGATTCAATGCTTGGTTTGATAGAATATTATAAGGAAAATGCCCGCATGGCTTTGCATATTGTATTTCTGAAATTTTTAATTCCACACTTGAGATAATAAGAAGCCCATTTTTTATTCTTGCAAATTATTTTTGTTTCTCTATTTTTGTTATGTGTTTTTGGTATTAAGGGGAGCACCCTTCATCAAGTGGTATCAGAGTGGGAGTTCCTAGGTGTGTAGACAAATCATCGACTGTGAGGTGGTTTACACCAAGACTGTGGTTTAGGGTTTCAATGATAAGTGTGAAAATGCCTCCATGAAGGGAATGTTGCAAGAGAGCTAGAGGTGTGTCACCTAAGGTTAGGGCCTCTAGAGACAAGTGCAAAAATTGCAAGAAGAGATTGTTAGGAATAATATCCCACCAATACAATGGAGAAGGGGGGGTGACTCAGTTGTATGACAGATTATTAAACTTGAAACTTTGAATAGCATCAATATCAAATCCAATGAACACAATGAATTCCAAAACAATAACACAATATTTTTTTGTCGAGGAAACCCTGTTAAAGGTAAAAATTTAGTAATGATGTACTAAAAGTATAGTATCCTTGTTACAAGATCTAGCCCTATTAGGAGCTGATTAAAGCATTACAATACATAGTCCTTGTTAGAGGATAGACCCTATTAGGAGTAAAGAAAATAAGGGTAGGCTCACTGCCCAAAGAAGGTTAAGTGCACCTTTAGAACTCACTATTCACAACACAAGTGTATATATATAAATACATAATCTTTTGAATTTTCTGGTAGCAACTATCTTTGCTTGATCAGTTCCAGTGAAGTATACAATTTATTCTTTACTCTACATCCAGCAGACTCAAGCTCGCAGCTTCCACAATCCTCTTTTACATCACATTCATTCTCACCATATATTTTGAAAAGAAAAGATCTTACATATATACCCTATTACATTCTACATGATCAAGTCAGCCAATTAGGCTTTCCTAACATACAAACAATTACATAACTCCTTGCTAAGATACACATGATATCTAAAATAAGTAAAAAATAATTACATTATAACAATTAAGGACTGACATCCTTAATTCAAGTTTTCCATCCATAATACATGCTACATCTCTGAAGTTGGCTTCCAAATAAGTCTTCTCCAGAACACATGCCACAAATGACATCATCCTACTTTCCGTACCTTGCACAGACTATTGAACATTCTTCAATACTCTATCAGTCATATCTTAAGCTTGCATACATCGAATCCTCATTTCTTGTAAGGTATACACAAAACATAGAGACTCACTCTGTTAACTTCCATTGTCATTTTCCAGAAACCAGTCTTCACCAAATCTTTGATAACTCATCCAATATGAAATATTACATCATGTGATCTTAGATATAAGATTACAACACCTTCCTATACACACAACTGACTTTGCACATTTTGAAACATTTGTATAGTATTCATACACTATAATAACTAGCCTGTTATCTTCATAGAAACATATGTTGACATCAGTGACAAAACATGAAAGACAACAACAACAATTCCAACATCACTCAACGTACTGATTAAACATATTAAATGTATCCATAATCTCCCCAATGTATTAGAAATATCCAACATAGATTTGTAGAGGCATGAATCTTGCCATAAGAGAGGAAAGTGAGGATAAAGCCAAAGAAGAAGGAAATTTTGATCAGGAAGGAGAAGGAAAAATTTTGAACCAAGAGGAAGAAAGGCTTTTCCAGACCATTTCCAAGATTGGGAAAAGACCTAAGATTGAGGTTCCTACATTTTAATGAAATCTTAACTCAAAAGAGTTGATCAAAGTGATCAATGAATTAGAAGAATATTTTGAGTATGAAGATATTGAGGATCTTGATAAAGTCAAGTTTGTGAAGGCCAGACTGAAGGGTCATGCGAAGATCTGGTGGTAGGAGATTCAATTAGAGAAAAATAGAAGAGGAAAGGAGAAAATCACAAGATGGGATTAGATGGTGGATAAATTGAAGAGACAATCCATTCATGTTAATTATGAGCTTGATCTATTGAATAAAATGCAAGGTTTGAAGCAAGCAAGGAGATCTATTCAGGAGTATACAAAGGAGTTCAATTGAATCCTCATCAGAATAGGCCATGTAGAAGATGATAAGGAGAAAGTTTCTCGTTACCTTAATAGATTGAGGCCGAGAATTTAGGAGGAGTTGAATTTGGTTCAAATGAACAATATTGAAGAGGCATACTAGTTTTACCTAAAAGTAGAGGAAGATATGAACAACAAGTTTGAAAAAAGACAAAGCAAAAGAGGTCGTGGCAGAAGATCCAATGAATGGTCTTATGGAGGCCAAAATAAAGATCAGAAAAAGAAGGATGAGGAAAGTAGTGGTCAAAATCAGAGAGGAAATAATTTTAATCATTTCCATGATCATAATAATAGAGATCAGAGAGGAAGGGAAAGAGGACAAGGATCTGGAAGAGGAGGCTTCCATGGAACATGTTTTCCCTATGGAGAAGAAGGTCATAGGGCATATGAATGTCCACAATGTCAAGGAAGGATAGATAGGAGAACTAAAGGCCAGGCTAGAGTTGCACATGTGGATGAAGATGCCAAATCATCACATTTTGAAGATGTTGAAAGAGGAGAAACACTAATAAACAAAAGATTCTTGTTGAGTAGTGAGAATGAACCTAAGAAAAGGAGGAGCTTGTTTCACACTAGGTTCAAGTGTGAGGATAAATGTTGTGATGTGATTATTGATGGTGGAAGCACTAACAATTTGGTTTTAGAAGAGATGGTCACAAAGGTAAAGCTCAAGAGGTAGAAACACCCACATCCATAACAGATCGCCTAGGTGCAGGATGACCATAATGTCATGGTCAATGAATAGTGCCTAGTGAAGTTCAAGATTGGGAGATACCATGATGAGGTACTATGCGATATCATACCTATGGATGCATGTCATATGTTGTTGGTTAGGTCATGGTAGTTTGACAGGTGTGTTGTACATAATGGTCATGTGAATACATATTCCCTGACAAAGGATGGAGTGTAACATAAGCTAAAGCCATTGAAGGACACAGAAGAAAAGGTATTTAGTAATGCTAGAATAAGTTTTGTTGATGGAAGAAAGTTCCTAGAGGGTATGAGGCATGAGCATATGTGTTTTTCTTTAATTCCAAAAGTTGGTAAAGAGGAAGTGGAAGATGTACCTACAGAAGTTGTAGATCTTTTAAATGAGTTTCAGGATATTGTATTTCATAATTTACCTGATGGATTACCACCAATAAGGAAGATCAGTCATTAGATAGAATTGATCCTAGGATCCAATTTTCCAAATAAGATAGCACACAGAATGACACCAGCAGAAAGTGAAGAGTTGAACATACAAGTACATGAATTATTGCAGAAGGGGTTGATTCAAAACAGTTTGAGTCCATGTGTTGTACCAGGAGCACCAAAGAAGAATGGAGAATGGACGATGTGTACAAATTCTAGGGCTATCAACAAGATCACAATCAAGTATAGGTTTCCATTACCATGGATGGATGATATTATGGACTGTTTGAGTGGAGCTGTGTATTTCTCAAAGATAGATATGAAGAGTGGATATCATTAGATTTGGATCAGATAAGGAGATGAATGGAAGACTTCCTTCAAGAAAAAGGAAGGACTGTATGAGTGGTTAGTCATTCCTTTTGGGATAACCAATGCACTGAGGACTTTCATGTGGCTCATGAATGAGGTTCTAAAAGAATTTTTGGGTAAGTCTGTCACTATTTACCTAGATGGTATTTTTACCTTTAGTAAGACATTAGAGGAGCGTATGATGCATATTCATATAGTGTTTGAGAAGTTAAGGGAAGAAAAATTGTTGATTAATTTGAAGAAGTACAATTTTGTGAATAAGGAATTAGTGTATCTGGGATTTTTAGTTTTGGAAGAAGGTCTAAAAATAGACCAAGAGAAAGTGAAGGCTATCCTTGAATGGCCTAATCCAAGGAGTGGTACTAAGGTAAGATATTTTCATGGTTTGGCTAGCTTTTACAAAAAATTTATCAAGATTTTTAGCAATATTTTTGGACCCTTGACTGAAACAATGAGAGGGGATAGGAAAGAGTTTAAGTGGACTATAGGGGCATATAAGAGTTTTAAAGTGTTGAAACAAAAAGTTACAGAACAATCTATTTTAGCACTTCCAAATTCTAATAAGGTGTTTCAATTAGACTGTGATGCTAGTGGTATTGCAATAGGAGTTGTTTTAAGCCAGGAAGGTAAACATGTTTCTTATTTTAGTGAGAAGTTAAATGATGCCAAGAAAAAATATTATGTTTATGATTAGGAATTTTATGCTATAGTTCAACCATTGAAGAAGTGGAGACACTATCTTCTTCCTAAGGAGTTTGTTTTGTATACTGATCATCAAGATTTGCAATATTTGAATATTCAAGGAAAGTTGAATTAAAGGCATTTGAAATGGGTTGAGTTTTTGTAGAGTTACACATTTGTTTTGAAACACAAGAGTGGAAAGTCTAATAGGGTTGCAGATGCTCTTAGTAGAAGACAACTTTTGCTAACAGAGATGCAGATTGAGGTAGTTGGGTTCAAGGAACTCAAAAAATTTTGTTGATAGAGATGTAGATTGAGGTAGTTGGGTTCAAGGAACTCAAGAATTTGTATCCAGAGGATCCTGATTTTGGTGAAGCTTGGAAAGCTTGCACAGAACCTGTTACTCTAGATAGAACAAAGTGGTTGGATTTCACCATCCAAGATGGTATGCTAATCAAAGGGAGTTAATTGTGCATTCCACAAAGTTCTATGAGGGAGAATCTCATCAAGGAGAAGTATAATAGAGGATTGGATGGATATTTTGGTCAAGATAAACCCTTGCTTTGGTTAATGAGAATTATTATTAGCCATAGTTGCAAAAAAATGTCAAGAAGTTTGTATAGAGTTGCAGAGTATGTCAAATGGAAAAAGGAGAAAAGTAGAATACAGGGTTGTATAGCCAGGGAAGCCATGGGAGGATACTAGTATGGACTTTGTTCTTAGATTTCCAAGGACTCAGCAGGGACATGATTCAATTTTGTGGTGGTTGACAGATTTTCAAAGATGGCACATTTCATTCCCTGCAAGAAGACTAATGATGCAATTCATGTGGAAGAATTGTTTCTCAAAGAAGTGGTGAGACTACATGGTCTATCAAAGAGAATAGTTTTAGATTGCGACACTAAGTTTTTTGGATATTTCTGGTGCACATTGTAGAAGAAGTTAAAGATAGATTTGAAGTTTAGCTCATCACATCATCCACAAACTGATGGACATGAGAGGTGGTGAATAGGAGTTTGGGGAATTTGTTGAGATGTTTGGTTGAAGATAAGCTAATGGGATGAGATTTGATTTTACCATAGGTGGAATTTGTATACAATAATTTTGTCAATAGGAGCACTGGTAAATCACCATTCAAGATTGTATATGGAAGTAGTCCTAGAAATACTTTTGAGTTGAGGAAGATAGACAAAGGAGAGATAAGAAGTGCTAAAGCTGAGGATTTTGTAAAACATTTGAAGAACATCCATGAGGAGGTGAGCATATTACCAAGATGAATACGCAGTATAAGGCTAAGGAAGATGAGAAAAGGAGGCATAAGAAATTTTAGGTTGGGGATGAAGTCATGGCTCATTTGTGGAAAAGGAACTACCCAGAGGTTTACTTATAGGGAGAAATTCATGAGCATGAGGGAGGGGATTTTTGGAGGCTAGAGAGAATGATTTCTAAGAGAGAGAGAGAGAGAGAGAGAGAGAGAGATAGAGAGGTTTACTTATAGGGAGAAATTCATGAGCATGAGGGAGGGGATTTTTGGAGGCTGGGGAGAATGATTTCTTAGGAAGTTGCATAAGGATTGGGAGAAGGCTAGGCTTGGGGAAATTGTTGTGTCAGGAACCTCCATCACAGGATCCAAGTAGGCTTTTGAATCTACAAAAGCCTCTCTCTCTCTCTCTCTCTCTCTCTCTCTCTCTCTCTCTCTCACTCTCACTCTCTCTCTCTCTCTCTCTCTCTCTCTCTCTCTCTCTTTCTCTTCCCATGTGTTTAATTATCTTTGTTAGGTTAGAATTAAAATTCTTAAAATAAAACTATGGTAACCTTAGCAATAATCTACATAAAATGAACTAGAAAACCTATAGTTAGGGGATGAGTTTTTAATACTATATTTATTCTAAATCTAGGAGGGAAAGGTTTTAGTATTAAAAATTATGGAGCCTTGCTCCATTTGGTTTTTTGAATTTTAGGACTAAAAATTTATGCATAGGCATAAGTAAATTTAAAAATAATTAAATGTATTAAATTGGATGTTGTTTTAAGGTTCTAAATTATTTTAATATTTAAAGATTATCATGTTTAGCTTTATAATATTTTATTTTGATAGATTTTATTTAATAATTTATTTGTTAAATTAAATAGGGGAGATTATTAGATTTTAAATTTGATAATTTTATATATATGATAAATCTTTTTGGCAAAAAAACTTTAAACTTTTAGTAAAAACATAGGAGAAATTATAGGAAAATAATAAGAAAGAAAGATAGGAGAAAAATAAGGAGAGATTATAGGAGAAAAATAAATAAATAAATAAAGAAGAGATCAAAAGAAATAAATTAAAACTGGAACATTACTTTATAACATAAGGTATTAAAAAAATAGAAGAAAGAAAAGGGGATTAAATAAATAAAAGAGAAATATATTTTTTTTCATTAAATTTTATTTAAATTATTTCAAGTTTTAATTGTTTAAAATTTTTAAGTTAATTAAATTATAATATAATAAATTTAGCCCATTTATTATCATTATTTTATTTTATTCTAGATGATGTGGAAATTAATGTTAACTTTAGTTTATATTAAGTTTGAATGTAATTAAAGCTTTAACTTGATTAATAATGAACAATAAATTAAGTGTATTAAGTTTGTAATAAGCCTAAATTTTATAAAGATTAGTTTATGTTAAATTAGGAATCTATTTTTGGATATCATAATTAAACAATTCATAGATATGGATGATAGGTCCTATGTGTATATTTTGATGTTTGTTAATTCTGACTTTACCAATTTTTTTGTAAGGATTATAGTGTTACCTTGTATCTTGTAGGTGTGTCTAGGAGTTGTACCTCCCTCTACACTTACCTTTATACTTTTATATTTATAATCATTATGAGAGCTCTAATTTTGTTGTATGTCATCTTTTATCTTGAGGGTTAGGGTTTGTCTAGGTGGTATGGGCCCCAAGAAAAAACCAAAAGAAACCCTAAGGGAAGGATTTCTATGAGAAGGTATAAACTCTAGATAGCCTATTTTGTTGAGTAAGGTTCCTAGGTGCCATAGGTGAGTGGCTCACAACAAGATCTGACTGAGGAGGCCGAAAGGATAACCTTTGGGTGAGTTTGGAAAAGAAAACCTAATATAATTCAAAATTGGTTGGGAATGGGGAAGGGATTTAATAAAATTTTAAAAAGATTAAAAAAAGAGATAAGGGCCGCATAGGTCCTATTGGAGTACCAGGTTTAGTGTAGCAACTGGGGCAGGCCGCATGAGGGTGCCAGATCACATGACTACTAGGGAGGATCCCAACACATAGGACTATGTAATGAAACTCATTTGGTCAGCATCCTAGGGAACTCCTCTCTTGGGATTTTGTTTCGTGTTTCTTTGTTTCTTCTTGTTTCTAGTTTTTGGTAGTTTTACCTCAACCTTAGACTACACTAGTTTCCCTGTGTGAAAAATTTTTCTATCTCCTCGCATGGGGGAGTGGACCTTTTTGGATCCACATGGTTGGGTGGTGATCCTTTTGATGACCTACAACTGATTGAATATCTAGATGAACTAAAGAGAGAGTGATTAGAGATCATCGAGCTATCAAAGTGACATGTAAGATGATTAAATCAATCAATATGTTGTCACTAATGTCAACTAGTTTTGACTATACTTATCAAGGTAGTTACAAACATCTAAACATCTGTAGAAGGAAGAAAAGATGAAGAAATGAGATATCTACATAAGGAAAAGATGGATATGACAGATAAGGATAAGGTATACATTGGGTAACTTATTGATGAGTCTATGGCTTTATATTGTTGACTTGAGCATGTTACATTAATCTATTATGAAGAAGAGACCAGAACTAAACAAGTAAATGTGGTCAGTAATTGAAGACTTCTGTATATATTGAGTCATCCCGTGTATACCAAGTGATAGTGTTAACCGAGTGACAGTGTTAATTGAGTGATAGTTTACATCGACGCATTTTAGTATTAACCGAGTATGGATGAAAACATTAAATGCTAAGAACAACCAACTAAAATTGTTGAGCTAGAAATTATTATGATTTCGAGGTAAAGGATGAAGTTAGTTATAAGATCCATGGCTGAAAAAATTAAGAGAAGATCTCAAGGATGAGATTGAAACATGTAATGGACACATCTCTCGAGGAAGGTTTAAGCGTAAAAATGGATGAAGGTGATTAAGAGGCAAAATCTTATGGCTGATATGAAAATGGTTTACTTGTTTATTTAAGAGACATGAGTTTCATTATTGAAACATTTCGAACAAATTGATATTGCAAAGATTTTGTGTGAAGACTTTATTCATGCATTCTTGATCAAACTGGTTATAGATAGAACTGAGCTACAGACATTATCGAGTGCTAGAGAACTATTTACCGAGTGAAGTAAGTTGAAGGAAATTGGGAAAGTGAATTGATTAATGATCAGATGAGTTTTATGAGATTAGCATAGATCTGAATATTTGTAATTGAGTTGTATTTGAATCATATTAGAACTGTATCATTTTAACCATTGATTCAGCAAATTCTCTTAACCAAGTAGACTTGACAATCTTTTGTATGACATTAAATGAATGTTAATTGTTATCTTGTTGACCCCATAGTGAATGATGGTCAAAAGTTAACTATTAGTGATAAATCCTTTAACCAGGTCACACCTAATAGTGTGCATTGTAACCTTTAATAGGGTTGGCTCCTAACCGAGCTCACTTTAGAAGAATGAAATATTTTGGGTTACCTGTCCCATGTAGTTTTTCGCTTAGCAGGGTTTCCACGTTAAATCATTGAGTTATGCATTATTTGTTATGATTATTTTTCTATCATAATTTACATACTGCATAGTTGATTTAATTGGTAATCATAGTTTGGATAATTTATGGTATTCGGTGAATGAACAAATAGTTAGATATTTTATCTTACCAAGTTACAAAGATTATTGAAAAAGTTTTTAAAAGTACACCTAGGAGTTTGGGACTATAGGATAACTAACTTAACTGATTCCCCCCCCCCTCTCAATTATTCTAACAATTGGTATCAAAGTATATTGGATTCTTGGAGGAAAGTTTCAAGGACTTGAGAAAAAGATCACAAGATGTATAAAAGGGAAGTGCCTAAGCTAAACAAAGATAACTTCTCAACATGGAAAAGAAAGATGAGGCTTCACATATCTAGAATTGGAGAATCTTATATACCTCTACTAGAAAATGGATACTTACAACCAAATATTGGACCTTTGATAGTTGATCAGTTGAGAGATAGACATGAATACAGTATAACTATGATAGAGATTGTTGTTGCTCTATCTAATGTTGAGTTTGAAGATATTAAAGCATGCACTATAGTAAAGCAAATGTGGGACAAACTTGAATTAGTCTATGGTGGTGATGTGAATGTAATGAGAGTCAGAGCTAAAAGCTTAAGAGGTAGATTTGACGACATAAAAATGGAGGAAGGAGAAAATATTACACAATACTCAAACCGAATCAAAGATGTTGTCAATGCTATCTGAGGAGCAGGAGATATTATTTCTGAAGATACCGTGGTAAGTAAGATATTGAGAACCTTGTTTCTTGTCTATGCAATTAGAATATCTACTATTCATGAAATGAGGTATGTCGCTAATAGCACTCTTACTCTTGATAGTCTGATTGGAAAGTTAACTACTTTTGAGTTGAATAATTATGACAATAGTATTGTATCGAGTGTTGATTCTGCTTTTATGTCATCTCTAAAGATTGGTAAATCTAGTAGTAAGCATACTATAAGAAGATGAGCTTGATGAGCTTGAAGCACTTATGGCCCGGAGACTACAAAAAGGTAAAGGAAGGTATAAGGAAAATTTACCTTTAGCTTGTTTTAATTGTAAAGAGATTGGCCATATTGCTAGTAGATTTCCTAATAGGAAAGAAGAAGATAAAAATAATGACCAATCTGGTGATGGAAAGTTTGGTAGAAGAAATAATAGAGGTTACTGACACTATGACAGAAAGGAAAATAGAGACAACCGAGATTATAAAGACAAAGGAAAGAAGGCATGTTACCTTGTTG
The DNA here is from genome assembly GCA_027943335.1 of Chamaecyparis obtusa. NCBI lineage: Eukaryota > Viridiplantae > Streptophyta > Pinopsida > Cupressales > Cupressaceae > Chamaecyparis > Chamaecyparis obtusa. The sequence goes on along the minus strand of BSBK01002122.1, from coordinate 854,742 downwards.
ATGATAATGAAAATGACACCAACATCGACACTGATGATGAAGTTGAAGTGGTATTTGTTGCAATGAAGGATGATTCAGAAGAAGAGGAAAGGTATGTAGAAACAACACTCATATCTAAAGTTAGAAAAAATGATACATGGATTATAGATAGTGGTTGTACCCATCACATGACTAGTGATGAAGATAAATTTGAACATCTTGAGCACTATAATGGAGGATTAGTAAAAATGGGAAATAACACACTTTATCAAGTAAAAGGAAAAGAGTCTATCTTATTGAATGATAGGATTAGATGTGATAATGCATATTGGTTAAAAGGACTTAACTACAATTTTTTGAGTGTAGCACAGCTGAATAACACAGGTCACCGAGTTGAATTTGAAAGAAAGAAGGTGAAAATCTATGATGAAACTGGAAAGATGGTCAGTACTGGAGGACAATCAAAAGGTAATTTATTTTATCTTGAAAATGCTAAAACTTCTTGTTTATCGGCAAAGAATGAAGATGTATGGTTATGGCATAAGAGACTATGTCATGTGAACTTTGATAACATGGTTAAGATTAGTAAAAAGAAAAGAGTTAGAGGATTAGGGAGTCTAACCAAACCTGATCATGTTATGTGCAATCAATATCAGAAAGGAAAGATGACCAAATCTAGTTTTAAAAGTAAAGACTATTCATGTAAAGGAATTTTGGAGTTGGTTCATACCGACTTATGTGGTCCTATGAGAACTTGTAGCTACTATGGTAACAAATATTTTATTTTATTTATTGATGACTACTCTAGGATGATGACAGTCATGTTCTTAAAAGAAAAATCTGAGGCATTCAAATTCTTTAAGTGGTATAAGGCTAAATTTGAAAAAGAAACTGAGAAAGAACTAAAATGCTTAAGATTTGATAGAGGTGGTGAGTTTATTTCTGATGAGTTCACTAATTTCTGTAATGAGCATGGTATAAAAAGGCAAGTTTCTACACCTAGGACACCACAATAGAATGGTATTGCTGAAGGGAGGAACCTATGTATTATTGATTGTTAGCAGTGATATATACACCTTGAATGAGTTCACCTGAAGAAAAACAAAAATAAGACACCCTATGAGTTGTGGTTTGGCTATACATTGAATGTAAGTTATTTTAGAATCTTTGGAAGTAGGTGTTATATTCTGAAAGATGATAGGAATGGAAAATTTTCCTCTAAATGTGATGAAGGAGTATTTCTAGGATATTCTACAAAGAGTAAAACTTATAAATGTTTGAACAAGGCTACTAATAAGATGGTTGAAATTGCTAATGTAAAATTTGATGAGTTTGTTGAAAAGAATGATGAAGAAATATGGAAGGAACCAAAATACTATGGTAGATTTACTTATATTGATCATCAAGGCTTTCTACCAAAGCCACAAGAAAATTCTACTGAGCATCACCAAATGCAAACTGAGAATCAGGAAGAAGCTATCGAGAAAGAAAATGAACCTGAACTAAATGATGAGCAAAGAAGAGAACAAGTGCTAGCAAGATTTGTTAGAAGACACCATCCATGAAATCAAATCATTGGTGACAAGAAAGCTAGCATGATGACCCAAAGTAAGTTAAGACAAAACACATGCTTAGTTTGTGAATTTGAGCCTAAGAATGTTAGAGATGCACATGAAAATGAAGAATGGATTAAAACTATGAATGAGAAAATTGAACAGATTCAAAAAAATAAGACATGGACATTGGTACCAAGACCAAAAGATAAAAATATGATTGGTACTAAGTGGATTTTTAGAAACAAGTTAAATCAGAATGGCGAGGTTACTAGGAATAAGGAAAGACTTGTGTGCAAGGGATATGCACAAGAAGAAGGTATAGATTATGGTGAAATTTGCACTAGTAGCAAGACTTGAAGGAGTCTGAGTATTACTTGCATATGTTGTACATAAGGGATTCAAAGTATATCAAATGGATATGAAATCAACATTTTTTAATGGAATTCTTGAGGAGGAGTTCTACATAGAACAATCAGAAGGCTTTGTTGATCCAAATCAGAAGAATATGGTATGTAGACTGCACAAAGCTTTGTATGGACTTAAGCAAGCACCGAGAGCATGGTATGAAAGACTACATGCTTATCTAATTAGTATTGGTTTTGTAAGGACAAGTGATAATAGTAATTTGTACATGAAAGGAGACAATGATGATAATTTTTGATTGCTTAAATTTTTGTTGATGACATAATCTTTGGAGGACATGATATGATTTACAAATATTTTGCTGATGAAATGAAAAAGAAATTTGAGATGTCAATGTTTGGAGGGATTAAATTCTTTCTAGGCTTACAGATTATACAACAGCATGATGGGATTTTCATCACTCAATCAAAACACATTAAGGAAGTGTTAAAGACTTTTGGCATGGAAGATTCAAAACTGGTAGGAACACTGATGGTAATAGGATGTAAATTGACAAAGGATGATGGATCGACTGAGGTAAATCAGACATTGTATAGGTTAATGATTGGAAAACTGATGTATGTGGTACATAGTAGGCCTAATATAGCACATGTAGTTAGGATTGTGGCAATATTTTTTTCCAAACCTAAAGAATCACATATAGTTGCAGTAAAGAAGATTATGAGGTACTTGAAGAAGACTGAAGACTATGGTTTATGGTACTCTAAGGAAGGTAGTTTTGAACTCTGAGTGTACACTGATGCAGATTGGACTGGAAACATTGATGACCAAAACAACACAACTGGTGGAACATTCTTTTTAGGAGAAAGGCTTGTGACTTGGATAAACAAGAAACAAGCATGTATTTTTCAATCTACTGCTAAAGCAGAGTATGTTGTTATTGTTGCTAACTGTTCAAATATTGCTTGGATAAAATAGTTGTTGGAAGGAATGAATGAGGTGATCATTGAACCAGCGATTATATATTGTGACAACACTAGTGCCATAAATATTTAAAAGAATCTGGTGATACATTCAAAAACAAAGCACATAATGATTAAGTATCACTATTATGATTAAGTATCACTATTTGAGGGAAAAAGTACAAGAGAAGAGGGTCAAACTAGAATTTGTGAAATCTAAAGAACTTGCTGACATATTCACCAAACCCTTACTGAAGGACACATTTGAGTACTTGAGGACTAGGCTAGGGGTCCATACCCTATCTATCGATCACTAAGGTGATCAGGATGTTGCATCACCCTATACTTCATCAAAAAATCATTCATGTTGATGCACATAGCTCACACTTTAGGTTTTCTAAGGTTGTGAAAGATTGTAGAAGGTGGAATAGAAAATTGCTTATCAATAAATGAAGGTACTTGATCTAGACCAAACAAAAGAGAATTACTTGGTTGCTGAAGAGTTGTATATTTTCTTTGGTATTGTTGTCAAAGGGAGAGAGATTGAATATGAAATATCAGTTAAAGAGAACACAAAAGGGAGAAGTAGTTCTATGAAATAAAGGGAGAGAGATTATATCTGTTGATGAGAACATGAGAAAGAATCAGAGAGTTGAAGAAGATCAAATCTACATGGAGAGTTTGGATGGAATGTTGTTTTGTAGTGATTAAACATATTAAATATCAAGCTAGAAAGAGCTTACCAAGCTACAACATTTACCTATATAGTTGTAGAATACATGTTTGGTATGGTATGGCATATTTCATATTGTTTGTGTTGCCATCATTGCTAAAGGGAGATATTGATGACCTAAAACTGATTGAATATCTAGATGAACTAAAGAGACAGTGATTAGAGATCACCGAGCTATCAAAGTGACATGTAAGATGATTAAATTAGTCAATATGTTGTCATTGATGTCAACTAGTTTTGACTATACTTATCAAGGTAGTTACAAACATCTAAACATCTGTAGAAGGAAGAAAAGATGAAGAAATGAGATATCTACATAAGGAGAAGATGGATATGACAGATAAGGATAAGGTATACATTGGGTAACTTATTGATGATCTATGACTTTATATTGTTGACTTGAGCATGTTACATTAATCTATTATGAAGAAGAGACCAGAACTAAACAAGTAAATTTGGTCAGTAATTAAAGACTTTTGTATATGATGAGTCATCATGTATATACTGAGTGACAGTGTTAACCGAGTGATAGTTTACACTGATGCATTTCAATATTAACCGAGTACGGATGAAAACATTAAATGCTAAGAACAACCAACTAAAATTGTTGATTTGGAAATTCTTATGATTTCAAGGTAAAGGATGAAGTTAGTTATAATATCCATGTCTGAAAAAATTTAGAGAAGATCTAAAGGATGAGATTGAAACATGTTATGGACACATTTGTCAAGGAAGGTTTAAGTGGAAAAATGGACGAAGGAGATTAAGAGGCAAAATATTATGGCTGATATGAAAATGGTTTACTTATCTATTTAAGAGACATGAGTTTAATTATTGAAACGTGCCAAACAAATTGATACTATAGATATTTTGCATGAAGATTTTGTTCATGCATTCCTGATCAAACTGGTTACAGACATAACCGAGCTGCAGACATTATCGAGTGTCAGAAAGCTATTTATCGAGTGAAGTAAGTTGAAGGAAATTGAGGAAGTGAATTGATTAATGATCAGATGAGTTTTATGAGCTTAGCATAGATCTAAATATTTTTAATTGAGTTGTATTTGAATTAGATCAGAACTGTATCAGTTTAACCATTGATTCAGCAAAATCTCTTAACCGAGTAGACTTGACAGTCTTTTGTATGACATTCAATGAATGTTAATTATTATCTTGTTGACCCCATAGTGAATGCTGGTCAAAATTTAACTGTTAGTGATAAATCCTTTAACCAGGTCATACCTAACAGTGTGCATTGTAACCTTTAATAGGGTTGGCTCCTAATCGAGCTCACTTCAGAAGAGTGAAATATTTTGGGTTACCAGTCCTAGGTGGTTTTTCTCTTAACAAGGTTTCCACATTAAATCATTGTGTTATGTGTTATGTGGTATGATTGTTTTTCTATCATACTTTACATGTTTCATAGTTGATTTAATCGGTAATCATAGTTTGGATAATTTCTGGTATTCGGTGAATGAACAAATAGTTAGATATTTTATCTTACCAAGTTGCAAAGCTTGTTGAAAAAGTTTGTAAAAGTACATCTGGGAGTTTGAGACTATAGGATAACTAACTTAACTGATTCCCCCCTCCCCCCCTCTCAATTATTCTAACACCTTTTTGAGGTATTGTTCATGCTTGTGCTATTCATGGAGCATACTGAAGTTGTTGAAGGCATTCTCCCTATTCTGCATGTTGTATCTTGGAAATATAATTGTAAAGATATTGTAAAGTGTTATTCATATTCATGTAAGCCTATAAGGCCTTGTATTGTAGAAGATATATTTTAAGCATTCATATAATTGGGAAGGGTATATCTAGGAAAATTATGGGGATGGAAATAAATATGTATTATTGTTGTCGGAAGAAAGTGATAGTTTAGAATATGGAAAGTGTAGTTGTTGAAAGAATATGAATTTAAATGTGTTAATGTTATTTCATCCTAAAAAAGAAAGAAATATTTTCTTGTACACTTGTCTCTCTCTCTACTTTCTCTTATGTGGTTAAATGGATTATAAGAATTCTATCTTTAGTTTATGTTAAATCTTAATGCACTATGAAATGTGTTTCGAAAGGAATAATCTTGTAAGGGAACCTGTTAGGACTTAAATACCTAGTTAACTTAAGTAAATAAAAAATAAAAAATAAATTATACTTTTCTCTTAGTTTTTCCTTTTCCTTCTGGGTTCCCTAGCAGGGCATGACAGTATGAGCATCCCAAAAGAGATAAAATAAGTGTTAGAATCAAGTATTAGATGTGTTTGTGTATTTAAGTGTTGTTCCTAGAAAGTTCTTCTCATATATTCTAAACACACATGTTACTTAAGTCTACTTAGGGACTACATGGGAACATTTCCACCTTGTAATTTTATCACTTTTACACTTTAAGTGTAGCTACCACCTCTAATGGGCATATCACATTATCACTTTTCCACTTTAGATTGGCAATCCACCTTTAGTGGATGTATCACACTATCATTTTTTCAAACATTTATGGACATTGGGGTGGGGGGGAGAGGGGGGGTGATCAAAATATACTTAAAATATTAAATTTATTACTAATCATTTATTCATTTAATTATTCCAATTATTTAGATGCACATGTAGCACCTATGGCTCCTTTGTCATCCATTTTTAAACCATCTTGTAATTTTACATCTCTTTCTAAATCTTTTCATAATGTTATCTTGAAGTTGATTAATTCTAATATTTTGAAACTTCCTACCATAAAACTTATTGACCCTTCCAAACCATTTTAATCTTCACGTGATCCCAAAGCCTTTTGCCAATGTCATCGTCAACCTATCCATGATACTGATAATTTTTATTGCTTAAAATATATTATCCAAGACCTCATAGATTCCAATACCATAATCTCTCCATTTGATCCTAAGAGAACTATTAAGACACACAATGCTCATCATTATATTTGTGCAAAAATTAATATTAAATTCTCTCAAGGAATTTTTATTGATCCTAATTGCATGGTGAATGTTATAACTATAGAACATAATTTTATTAAATAATTCCATCAAGAATCTAATGACAAATCTAATGTAATAACTAAGATTTTTAATAGTTTTAGTTTCCCTACCCATGGTTCTATCACCTTGTTGGAGCTCAAAACTACATGTTGGGCTCTAAGAATAGGTCAAATTCTAAGATTAAGCCTAACAATTAGTTTTGGAAAACAAATAGAAGGAACCTAATTATAGTTATAGTTCCCTATATTTAAGGCTTTGCTAATGCCTAGGAAGATTTTCCTTTTATTAGATGAGAGTATATTACTGGAATATAACAAATTAGTTATGTTTATAAATATAGCTTTTCCATTCAAAGTAATCTAAAAATTCCTAATCCTATAATAAGATTTTAAATGAACTGTAAGCTATCTAGATAGGATCGGTGCCTTATTACTATTAAGTATGGAGTCAAATAATACTTATCCTACTTGTATAATACTTTTCCAGACAATTCTTAAATTCAGAGATAATATGAATCTATAAATTATCTATTTTATAGATCATAACACTTGGCTACTATTTTTATGATCTAGTGAACATATCTTCCCTTAAAAGAATTATCCACATAACCACACGAAGATTAATTTAATTCAGCCTTGATGAATAAATCAATTAAACAAAAAGTGCATAGTTGAACATAAAATACTTGAGATAACAATGGTTACTCTAACCAAATAGAAAGTAAAATAGAATTAAAGTAATGAATTGATATTACATGTATGATAGTAATAATGTCTTTCTATTTACTAAAGTAGAGTATTGCAAAAGATGTGAAAGCTGTAAAAATGTCTTGCTTGTAATTGAAAAGTATATATGTTGTGGTAATAATAATCTATTTTTAAAATTTTAAACACTTCCTTGTATAAATAAGGACTATCCTACTTGAAACTAAACATCCCTTGGTGAAGAGACATGTCTTAATTACAATGATTTATTTAAAAATAATAAACTTCTAATTCCTTAAAAGAAAGAGATTAACAACTCATATATGTTCCATGTAGACCTACTCCTTGAAGGTGTTTATGTTGGTGTTCAGGTGCAGTGTAGTTTACTCCCTCCTATATGATTTATCTATAATAACTTGCACATTATGTAGAACATGAACTTTATCATTGATGTGCTCCAAAGCCTGGGGAAGATCCTTCACCAGCATATTTTTAAACTATTCTAAGGAAATTAGTCATCCATCATCACTACTTAGTATGGCTGAGAGTTACCCTATGTCTTCCTTATCCACATGGTCCATGTCCTCTACCAGTTCCTCCTAAAACTACTGATAATTCTTGAGAGTATTTTTAACCTTTTTAGAATCATCCAAGTATAGAGAATATTTGAGCTTCATATCATCAATTTTTTCATTCATTTTGTCCCTAAGTTGAGTGTTCTCTTTGAAATCTCTCAAGGTACCTACATAGGTTCTCAAGAAACTATCCAAATATGCCATCATTACATTGAAATTGTGTGTGATTATCTCAGACATCAGATCATATACAACCTCTTTAGTAGATTGGCCTTTTTCCTCAAGCTTCTTCTCAAATTTGTGTGATCTCAATATCTAGTAGGTTGTATCCTATGGAGATACAACTACTCTCTGCTCATGTTCATATGAATGTTCTCCTCCTTCAAATATGTACTTAGCCTTTTCCTATAATTTTTTTTCTTATTTTAATCTTTTATATCTGGCTTTATAAGCATATCTTTCTCTAACCATCTATTCTAGTTGTGCTTTGTTAAAATTTACAACATTAATACACCCAGGTCTGCAATGTACGAAGGATCTTTTTCTCTGACTATTTGCACCAAGATATTGCCAAAAACCTTTTGAGTGTCTATGAGAGTAGTTATTTTTTCTTTTGGGTATAATTGCCATTGCAACAAGATCTTATTTTCTAGGTCATAGCCCAAGCCAATATAGATTCTATCCACATATTCTGGTAGCATTTTCTTTGTTATGTCTTGATTATTCACAAAGCCATTAAAAATAATAGCTAAACTCACATTACATCAAGGAAATATGGCAATAATTGCTTCTTGTAATAGTTTCCTCCCTCTTTCAAGAGTTATATTGATCATTTATCCTTCCACATTTTCTAGTAGCTCTTCTAGAAAATCATCTTCATTTACTTGAGTGATTTCATTCACCCTTTATCTCAACAACCTTATTTTGTACTTATACAAAAATTTCTTAAACTTAGTAGTATTCAAAAATTCATTATCATAAATAAAAAAATTTATAAGACAACTACCACACATCATTAGTTTCATCGATCATAGGTTGTCCCACCATAATCTCTCTGTCATGATCAGATTTATGGCTCACTTTTTATGTCTGATCAAACTGAGTATTAACCTTTTCTCACAAAAAAATATGTTCAATGTCATATCCTATCTATGGGGTTGGTTGTGGTGACAGATGCATAAGAGGAGTTATAGCTCAGACACCTCTTCTCCTAGTCCCTTGGGACCTCTTTTTGAATAAGTATTATTGAACACCATCAATCACCTCCACTATGTGAGATATCATTTCATTTTTATTGGTAATAGGATCTTCTATGGTTGAAAAAACATTCAATTATGATAAGTTATGATTTATTTTCTCCTCTTTAGCTTTTTTTACTCTATCAAAAGAATCTAATTTCTCAATATCCTCTAGATCCTCTAAATTCTTGATGATATCATCCTGCACTAGTGGCACATGCTCATATGAGCACAATTTTTGGGAAGCTTTGGCTTGGCTCATGAAACCCTCAAGGTCAAAAAACTTCCTAGGTCCATCTTGTGATAGGTTTTAATGAGCCAATTTGGCATCAACACGGTCATCAACATTGGTACTTAAGAAAAAAACTATCCAAAGCATATAGATCCTGGCATAAGATATTACTTCCCATATGAACTAAGATGCATAGAGTTGGAATTTGTTAATTGTGTGATGATCTCTCAATATACAATCCTATTGTATATTTTTCTAGGAGGAACATAATAGATTCCATCAAACACATATACCCTTATCTTAGTGTAGTCCTTAAAAGCATACCAGTCTCCCCAATTATGAACCACTATATTCATTTCATCATTATCCTTTGGCCTTAAGATCCATTTGATCTCTAGTGTCAATGTGTGATCATACGAATGGCCAAGGAATTTAATTTATGGCTTAACAAAATTATCCTCAAAATTTACATAATGGGACAAAGGAAATATGTTATCCTAAAGAGGTGCCAATAATTTCACTAGTTTTATAAACCATTTGTTATCATATTCCATGAGCCTTATGTCACTAGTCCATAATCCAATTTATTGACCTACATATAAGATCATATGTAGCAGTAAAGAAAAGTGTTTGAAGTACACATTTTTTGGTTTATTATTCATCATCTCCAATCCATTGTTAATTTATATACTAGATACAAATTATAATCAAAGACTCAAGAATCTTGTGTTTGGATGTATGTTGTTAGCACCATTGATGTGATGTCCATGAGAGGGGGAGCCTTTGTGCCCAGTACCTAGCCTACTGAATAATAGGTAAACTTAAGATATTCCTTGAAAAAGTTAATATCATATGGGGATTTATCATTTTCATCAAATACTCTATGTTTCTTATCATCCCTAATCTTATGGACAAGTAACCTCAACCTTTTATATATGGTTTCTAGCCTGTAAGACACATCCTTCAATTCACTCACAATAATCAATTGATCATGCTCTATGTCTAGGTCAAATGCTCAAGAGATGTATTCCATGGTTATTATAAGTAGGGGTTCTCCATGGGCATCATAAATGCCTTTTATTTTAAGACCGTAGTTTTTCAAAATTGTTTTCATTAGGTCTACATTTACAAAAACATTGAGGACTACCAACTTTCCTAAATTATACATCCATGGATTGCATATTGGTTTGGATCTGAATTGTCCTTTGTAATGGTACATAAATAAATTATAGCCCCTTTGTTTCTAGTCCATACACCCCAAAATTTTTAATGTCAGGCTTATTTTGTACAATCCTCTTCAACTTGGGGCTAGTGGTAGGAAATTGGTCCATAAAATCCTAATTCAAATGCCTTCCTTCTCTCTTATGTCTCTTTTCTTTATTCTCCTTAGTGGTTTCTGGTTGTTGTGATTCATCCTTTTTTTCTTTCCCTAGGTTTCTTTAATGTTCCTTCCACTTTTGTTTTATTTCATAGAAAAGAAACTAGATAAATAATAGTTTCGAAAGTTACTTGTATTGTGTAGATAATTCTAGAATGATTTTCTACATTTCACCTTCAATTCTTTGCATTGTGCTTCTTGCCTTTGTCAAGTTTTCTCTCAGATGTCAATTATGTAACATAGGTTGAAATGATGGTCTTAAATCAATGCGGAGAAATTTTGTTTGTGTAGTCTTTAAGTTGTATCAAAATGGTCATTAAATGCTCCAATTCAAAAATCCATGTTGACATGACACTTATCGACCATTGGTAGTTTTTTTTAGCGCCACATTATTTTATTTATTATTTTTAGTGTCGATAAGACTTATAAATTCTTTCTTTGATTTTTTATACCCTTCACTTTCTCCTTTTGATACCCAGTGATGGTTAATCAAAGAGACCTGGCATAAATTTATCGATAGATATTCTATTCTTCAAGTAATCGGCAAGAGATATAGAACTATAATTGAAATAATATTTCCTTGTTTCTTTATTGTTTTTAGAAAAATTAATGTGGTCTTGGTGAAATTAGGTAACTCTTGAATGGATATTTTTTCTTTAATTGGCATTATCAATGAGATGATGTGATGCCTCATTGATAACTATGTTATCAATGCGACATCATAATTCAACAACAGACATTTTTGCTTTCCTAGATCCTTTATATTTCTTTGAAAAAGGGAGTTTTTTTATGTGACATTAGTGTGTCTTGTTACTATAACTGATAGTGATGATGATAAAGACCAACCAAGATTAGAGGAATACAAGATTGTAGAAAGGTTAGATCAATTATTATCTTGTCATTGATTTCAGATTTATATTATGTTGCCATATCATTCAGAGTATGATATAAGTTGAATGAGTTAAGGAGAAGAAATGAGATGTTGTGAAGATGAAGAACTTAAATGGGCAACCAATATAGATCATAAAATGCTAAGATTATGTTGATATAATTTTTTTCTACATAACATATGATTATATCAAGTCGGTAAAGAATGGTAAAGAAGATTTGACAAGTAAATAAAATAGTTTTGGCTACTGAGAAGGAAAAGTGATTTGGTACGAGAAAAGTAAGTTTCAGTAAAGGAAAAGGAATTCAAGACACCAAGAAGGAGGTTTTGGGCACCGAGTGAAGTTAACTAAAATTTAGAGTTATCCACCAAGAAAGGAACATAAATTAAATATGAAGATCAAAATGACATTTAATGATTAGCTATGATGAGCTAGAAGGTTATGATGATAAGGAAACTTAGTTAAAGAAATCTACGATTAGTAAAATTCATGATGATGATCTATGACTTAGATCTAAATGGTTAAAAGAGAAGGAACAAGTTTCAAGAAAGTTCAAGTTCCAAGGTGAAGGTAAAATGTGTTACCGAGATCTAGATGCATTGAATAAGTTCATGAAATGAATTGAATAGATAAGATTCATCAAAGGAAAACCTAATAAAGGAGATTAAGAGGAAAAATAGAGTCCATATAAAGGATGAATTTGTATGAACAAATGGCTGGAAAACTGAAGGGTTGATGTTAGAATAATTGAGAGGGGGGTGAATCAGTTAGACCAGTTATCCTACAGTCCCAAATACAAAGATGTAACACTGTAAAAAATTTCAACAAATTATGCAACTCAGTAACATAAACTATTAAATTGTCTGTGCCTTTTACTGATTACCAGTTAACCAACTCACTGTAATTACCGACCAAATCAAATATTTAGTATGTAAAGTATCACAATAAACAAATCATTACAGAAACACATAACACAATGATTTAACATGGAAACCCTATTAAGAGAAAAACCACCTGGGACCGATAACCCAAAATAATTTTCACTCTTCTGAAGTAAGCTCGGTGAAGAGCCAACCCTGTTAAAGGTTAAAAACACACTATTAGGTGTGACCTTGTTAGAGGATTTAAGACTAATATTTATCTTTCGACCAACATTCACTATGGGGTCAATTAGATAACAATGTACATTCCTTGAATGACATAGGGGCATAACATAAGATGATTAAGTCCACTTGGTTAAGAGATTTTTCTGTATCAATGGTTAAACTAATACAGTAGTTGATCTGATTACAATACAACTCAATTTTCAAATGCTCAGATCTATTCTAAGCCCATAAAAATCCTTTAAAAAATATATCAATTCACTTCTTCAACTTACTTTTACTTGGTAACAGCTCGCTGACGCTCAGTGTTGTTTTGCAATTTAGTTCTTCTCCAACTAGTCTGATCAAGCATGCATGAAACTGTGTTCACATGAAATCTCTATAGTCTTCTTTCTTCTAGCATGTTTCAATAAAGAAACTCATATCTCTTATATAGATAGATAAACCATTTTCATATCAACCATCAGATTTTTTTGCTTATTCTCCTTCATTGATTTTTCCTCTTAAACCTTCCTCGACAGATGTGTCAATAACAAATTTCAATTCCATCCTTTAGATCTTCTCCAAATTTTTCAGTCATGGATCTCATAACAAACTTTATCCTCAATCTCAAAATCAGAACAATTTGCAGCTCATCAATTTCTCTCAGCTAAACTTAAGCATTTAATACTTCCATCCATACTTGGTTAACAAAGAAATGCGTCGGCGAACAAAAGCTTGGTTAATACTGTCGCTTGGTATACACTACACTGGCTCGGTGCATACTGAAGTGCTTCATTTACCAACCACATTGCCTTGTACATTTTTCTTCCTCCTTCATAATAGATTAATGCAACATAATCAAGTCAACAATATGAAGTCATAGACTCATCAATAAGTTACCCAAAGTATTCCTTATCCTCATCTATCATATCCATCTTTCTCCATGTAGATATCTTAGTTCTTCATTTTTTCTCCCCTCTTTACAGATGTTTAGATGTTTGCAACCAACATGATAAACTAGATATGGTTACAAAGATACCACAAACAGAATACAATATATCATGAGCCCAATGGTCAAACAGGAGTGATAATCAAATAAAGTACACTCACACCAAACATAGCTGAAAAAGGAACATCTGACCCATACCCCAGCCTCTGTATCCTCCTAGGTCTTCTAGTACCCAACAACCCATAGCGTAACAGAAGACATGAAGAATACAACACTCACGCCATTTCGAACTGAAATAAAACTATAATCAAATACATTCCTTATTCATCATATTTGAATTCAAGTATATAAATAACAAGATCTACTAGGAAATTATGAAAATAATCATTCTAATAACAACCTAAGTAAAGCAAATTTCCCTAGGAGTACCTAAAAATCCAACATAATGAATACGCCCAATTTCCATATAAAAATTACAAGTGTTACTTATGAATGTCATTAGGTTATAATTTGAAAAGTCTGATTTACAAACACTACACTGACATTCTTAACATTACAATCGATTAATGTATAAAAAAAAAATTTAAAAGATTCATATAAGGTTTAAGTACAATTTTCCCCCTTATTACAAATACCTAATAACCCTGAAAATATACAATATGGAAAAATTTGTATAATTAAAACCAACACTCATTTAATAAGAACTTAAAACAAATTAATCTAAAATTAACTCATAATCATTAATCTACTATTAAATAAATTATGAAATAAATAAAATATAAATTAAATAACTTATATATTAAAAATAATATAAATTAAATAATTCATAAATTAAATATAATATCAATTAAAATATTCATAAATTAATTATAATATAAATTAAATATATTATAACTTAAATTATTAACAAATTAAATATATTAAAAATTAAAAAAACATATTATAAATTGCACATTTACAAAAAAAAGTTTTAATAACAAAAAGAAAAGCTTTTTTTTTTTTTTGGGGGGGGGGGGGGCTGGGCCCCACACCTCCCCACTCCTCTGCACACATCCCTCTAAGGGGCACCATCAAGGACCACTGATGGTCCCCCCTTGGAAGACCGTCGATAGTCTCTATCGTGCGGCTCCCTTGGGGAGATCGCTGGCAAGCTCGGCCAGGGGTACGGGCTCATGTCCCGTGCCCCCATAAAATTTTGATATTTTTTTTATATATAATTTGTTTTAATGAAAACTTCAATGCAATTTTTAAATAAAAATATATTTTTATTTTTTTAAAAGTAAATTTATAATCAAAGCATATTTCTATTTTTTTTTAAATAACAAAAGAATAATACAGTAAAGGCTATGTATTTTTTAAAAAAATAGAATATATATATTTTTTAAACAAACCCCTTATACAGATTCTTTAAAGAAAGAATATATTCTTTTTAGAAGAACAATTATTTTAACAAATTCATGCATCATGCCCTTGCCTCAATTTTTGAACTTTGACTGGTAATTGACTGTGTATTTATTTATTTATTTAACAGAGAGAATAATTTATCCCAAAATTGGATTTTTGTAACCAAATTGAGTTTTTTATTCAAACTGAATTTTCTTCTCAAGGAGAATTAATTTTCTTTCAACACTATAGTCTAATTATGTAGCAGAATTGATTTTTTGATTTATAAGAATATTATATACAAACTATTGACAAAATTTTGCCAGCATAATGGTACAATGCCAAATTATCATAAAAATATAAAATAACAAATCTAAGGTTTCTCTAATACCAAGAAACACATAAATCATACAGATCTAATGAGACAAATCCAGATCCACTCAACATAGAATTTTTACCAGATAAAATAATATAAAGCTTACAACAAGAATTTCAGATCCTACTTTGGATCCAATGCCAAAAACTGTAATGAAACCACTGTTGAAGATCTGAAAGTGAGATTTCTTCTAAATCCAAATTCACATGAAGGAACTAGATATGGTTACAAAGATACCACAAACAGAATACAATATATGGTGAATTGCTTCTTCAACTTGTCAACCATTCGGTTCCACTTAGTGATATTTTCTTCTCCTCTTCTACCTCTTTCCAACTAAACTTCTCTCCACAAAATATTTGCATGACCCTTCAACTTAGTCTTTGCAAATCTAACCCTATCAGGATCTTCTATTTCTTCATACTCAAATTATTCATCCATCTCATTAACCCAATCAATCAACTCTTTTGGCCTAAGGCTTCCAACAAATGCATAAACTTCAATCTTAGGTCTTTTCCCAATTTTAGACATAGCTTTCAAGATTCTACTTTCCTCAGGATCTCTAGCTTCTTCTACAACTTCTTCAAAATGATCTTGCTCAGATTCATCATCACTATCCTCTTTTAAGGTAGTCTTATTCCTTCTCAACTCTTCTTGTAGGTCTTGCACTTGTTTCTACAAAGCCCTAAAATCATCAAGACTTAATTCTCCAGCAGCTTCCTCCTCTAAGATCTCATGATTTCTCCTCGGAGGCATCTTCAATCCAAGATCTAAGTGAAAACACACAGGATCAACTCAGCTCCAAGAGGAACAAACTTTTCTCAAATAGGAACAAACATCACTCTGATACCACTTGATGCAATCAAGGTTGGAGAGTCCAATGAAGGATAGTCTGACCTTGCAGCCAAACCAATGCACAATGGAATTACATAATTTGAACACAAGATCTGATATAAAATAGAAGTCTTTATTCATCAAATCACTTATTACATGCAATGTGTTGGGTTGTAAGGCCTTCCTAGTTACAGCCAATTACAAAGCAAGTAATAATCTACAAGATCTCATAGGATCCAAATCTTCTCCACCACTTCACCACTCAGCTAGTCTAGGTCTGCAACATGATAGGACACTAGTAGGAATCCCAGGAAAGATCTAAACTTGTACTCACAACTTCCAAGCAATCTTCCTAATGCCTAAGCTTGCAAGATACTAACTTCTATTTCCTTGGTGGTGCCCTAAACAACCACCCAAACATCTACTTAAATACTAAATCCAAGCCACAAGTTGGCTCTACAAGATATATAAATATTAAATGCCAAAACATCAATCGGCTCTCAAATATCCTTACAATAAATAAACTGTCCAAGATGGCCCCAAATGGTCATCAGATCTACATAGAAGAATGCAACACACTAGATCTAGGTCCCCACACATCCAATGGTCAATCCATAACTTGAGGAGCATGACCCAAATCAACAGAACCAGTTGTCCAAGCCAATCCAACCAAACAATCCAGTTGGTAAGCAAGAAAACTAAGCAACAGTGGAAATAACCAAGCACTAGTGAACCAACCACACCAAGCATGATTGAGCAATGCAGTTATCACCGAGCACCAGTGAACCAACACCTTTAGTTACCAAGCATTCTTCAGAGACCGAGCACCCCGGTAACCACTGAAACTGAGCAACCAATCTCCCAAACTAAGAAAGTACTCTATCAAACTAAGATCAAAACTATCAATCTACCTTCAAAGACAAACATATTTTGGTTGATACAATATTTCCAAGAAGTCTAAGATCCTCCTACATCAGACACCCTAGGTTAAGAAGATTTTCACATAAGGAAATCAGGAACATCTCAAGGGAATCAGAACAGGTATGCTAAATCTATTCTTAACTCATATCTGCTCTTGTCCCTCATTCCAAGTTATCTTCACTTCATTTACTGTTCTTTGCAACAAGTTCTTATGCTTCTCATTTCTCTTATCTTTTTGATCAGCAACTGATAGCAACCAACTCTGACCACTACCGATCACATCAGTGCCTCGGTAAGGTTCATCCTCTCCAGACTCAATCAACTCAGTATCATCTGCATCTCTCTGTGTCATAAAAGTTGTCATCTACTGTACTATCTCTATCAAAAAGACCATCTACCTCTTAATCTCAACAAACTCTTTAGATATATCATCCTCCTCCTTCAAACTAGACTTTATAGGAATAGGTTCATCAACCCTATGCTCCTAAGGTTTGTCACCATCACATGGATAACATCTAATGACTCCATACTCCTTAGTCCATGTTTCTTGTAAAGGTATTAGCTTATGTCGAGCTCCTTCATTCCTAACTACATAGGTGTTAGCACAACCATCAAACAACACATTTCTATCAAAATGCCAAAGTCTACCAAGCAATAGATGATAAGCATCCATAGGCAATACATCACACAATATATCATCCTGGTAAGATCCAATCTAAAAATTAACCAAGCATTGTTCTTCAACTCTAACCTTAGAAACATCTTGTATCCAACTAACTTGGTAAGGATTAGGATATTTCCTCCTTTCCAAATTCAACTTACTAACCATATCTTCTGAAACAAAGTTTTCAGAACTGCCACCATCAACTATGACATTACATACCTTATTCTTGCACTTACATCTAGTTCTGAACAAATTTCTTCTTTGTACCAGTTCATGGACACATGCAGCTAACCTCCTAGTAATAAGAGATTCGCCCTTTTCTACAACATTCACAATGTCTTCTTCAGTAGCTAGTTCCACTCTCTTCTTAGGGCATTGAAAACTTTTATAACTTGCTTCACCACATTGATAACAAGTACCGGTGAACTCATTTTTCCACCTTCCTCTCTGTGCACTATTGAAATTCTTAGTGACTTGACCACTACCAAATCCCACATTAGTCTTCATAGGATTCTCTACCACATTACTTTCAGCAACCGTTTCACCAGTCTTACCTACTTGGTTCCTACTATTTTGTCTACCTTCAAACTTCTTGTTTAGCTTCTCTTCAATCTTTAATGCCATCTAATAAGCATCTCCTATTGTTGTCATCTAAATAGTAAGTAATTATTTTAAATACTAGGTCTCAAACCATAGACATACCTAGCAACCTTCTCTTTATCAACTTTAGAATGACCAGTCCTAATCAAGATTCTGTAAAACTCCTCGGTATACTCCTGTACTAATTTGTTAGTCTGCTTCAAAGCTTGCATCTTCTTATACATATCCAATTCATAATCCACTGAAATGAATTTCTTCTTCAACTTGTCAACCATTCGGTTCCACTTAGTGATCTTTTCTTTTCCTCTTCTACCTCTTTCCAACTAAAATTCTCTCCACAAAATATTTGCATGACCCTTCAACTTAGTCTTTGCAAATCAAACCCTATCAAGATCTTCTATTTCTTCATACTCAAATTATTCATCCATCTCATTAACCCAATCAATCAACTCTTCTAGCCTAAGGCTTCCAACAAATGCATAAAACTTAAATCTTAGGTCTTTTCCAAATTTTAGACATAGTTTTTAGGATTCTAATTTCCTCGGGATCTCTAGCTTCTTCTACAACTTCTTAAAATGATCTTCCTCAGATTTGTCATCACTGTCCTCTTTTAAGGTAGTCTTCTTCCTTCTCAACTCTTCTTCTAGGTCTTGCACTTGTTTTTGCAAAGCCCTAGAATCATCAAGACTGAATTCTCCAGTAGCTTCCTCCTCTAAGATCTCATGATTTCTCCTCAGAGGCATCTTTGATCCAAGATCCAGGTGAAAACACACAAGATCAACTCAGCTCCAAGAGGAACAAAATTTTCTCAAATAGAAACAAACCTCACTCTAATATTACTTGATGCAGTCAAGGTTGGAGAATCCAATGAAGGATAGTCTGACCTTGCAGCCAAACCAATGCACAACAAAATTACACAATTTAAACACAAGATTTGATATAAAATAGAAGTCTTTATTCATCAAATCACTGATTACATGCAATGTGTTGGGCTGTAAGGCCTTCCTGGTTATGGCCAATTACAAAGAAAGTAACAATCTACAAGATATTGTAGGATCCAAATCTTCTCCACCACTTCATCACTAAGCTAGTCCAAGTCTGCAACATGATAGGACACTGGTAGGGATCCCAGGAAAGATCTAAACTAGTACTCACAACTTCCAAGAAATCTTCTTGATGCCTATGCTTACAAGTTGCTAACTTATATTTCCTTGGCGGTGCCCTAAACAACCACCTAAACATCTACTTAAATACTAAATCCCAGCCACAAGTCAGCTCTACAGGATATACAAATATTAAATGCCAAAACATCATTCAGATCTCAAATAGCCTTACAATAAATAAACTCTCCAAGATGGACCCAAATGGTCATCATATCCACATAGAAGAATGCAACATGATAGATCTAGGTCCCCACACATCTAAATATCAATCCATAACTCGAGGAGCATGACCCAAATCAACAAAACCAGTTAGCCAAGATGATCCAACCAAACAATCCAGTCAGTAAGCAAGAACATCGAGCAACAGAGGAAATAACTAAGCACCAGTGAACTGACTACACCAAGCATGACTAAGAAATACAGTTATCACTGAGCACCATTGAACTAACCATGCCAAGCATGAATTAGAAACATAGTTATCACCGAGTGCCAGTGAACCGAATCCTTCAGTTACCAAGCATTCTTTAGAGATCGAGCACCCCGGTAACCACTAAAACTGAGCAACCATTCTCCCAAACTGAGCAAGTACTCTACCAAACTAAGATCAAAACTATCAATCTACCTTCAAATACAAACATATTTTGGTTGATATAGGATTTCCAAGAATCCTAGGATGCTCCTACATCACATTGACTACCTCCTTTACTCAGTTTGTATATTGTACTATGTTTTCTCCTTCCTTCATTTTCATATCATCAAACCTGCCTCTTAGGCTTTCAGCTCTGGCTCTCTTGACATTAACATCACCACCATAGACTAGAGAAATTTTATCCCACATTTCATTTGCATTAGTGTAATTCTTAACATCCTCAAATTCAGCATTGGATAGAGCACTAGCAATCTCTATCATAGTATAGTTGTGTTCTTGTCGGTCTCTCAATTGTTCAAGAGTCAAAGATATAGATAGTGGTTGTAAGTAGCCATTTTCAAGTAGATGTAAGGCAGAATCTCTGATTTTGGATATGTGAAGTTTCATTTGACTTTTCCATACAGTAAAGTTGTCCTTATTTAGCTTCAACACTTCCCTCTTATACATCTTGTAATCTTTCTGCTAAAGTCCTTAAAACTCTGTTCCAAGCAACCTGGCTCTGATACTAATTGTTAGAATAACTGAGAGGGGGTTGAATTAGTTAGATCAGTTATCTTATAATCCCAAATACAAAGATGTAACACTTTAAACAATTTCAACAAATTCTACAACTCGATAACATAAAATATTAAACTGTCTGTGCCTTTTACCGATTACCAGTTAACTAACTCACTGTAATTACCGACCAAATCAAATATGTAGTATGTAAAGTATGAAAATAAATAAATCATCATAGAAACACATAACACAATGATTTAACATGGAAACCTTGTTAAGGGAAAAACCACTTGGGACCGATAACCCAAAATAATTTTCACTCTTCTCAAGTGAGCTTGGTGAAGAGCCAACCCTGTTAAAGATTACAAACACATTGCTAGGTGTGACCATGTTAGAGGATTTAAGACTAACATTTATCTTTCAACTAGCATTCACTATCGGGTCAATTAGATAACAATGTACATTCCTTGAATAACATAGGGGCATAACATAAGATGGTTAAGTCCACTCGGTTAAGAGATTTTTCTGTATCAATGGTTAAACTGAAGCAGTAGTTGATCTGATTACAATACAACTCAATTTGTAGATGTTCAGATCTATTCTAAGTCCATAAAAATCCTCTAAAAAATATATCAATTCACTTCTTCAACTTACTTTTACTCAGTAAAAGTTCTCTGACGCTTGGTATTGTTCTGCAGTTTGGTTCTTCTCCAACCAGTCTGATCAAGCATGCATGAAACTATGTTCACACAAAATCTCTGTAGTCTTCTTTCTTCCAACATGTTTCAATAAAGAAACTCATATCTCTTATATAGATAGATAAAACATTTTCATATCAACCATTAGATTTTTCTGCTTATTCTCCTTCATTGATTTTGCCTCTTAGACCTTCCTCAGTAGATGTGTCAATAACAAGTTTCAATTCCATGCTTTAGATCTTCTCCAAATTTTTTCAACCATGGATCTCATAACAAACTTTAACCTTAATCTCAAAATCATAACAATTTTCAGCTCATCAATTTTTGTCAGCTAAACTTAAGCTTTTAATACTTTCATCCATACTCGGTTAATATTGTCTCTCGGTATACACTACACTGGCTTAGTGCATACTGAAGTGCTTCATTTACCGACCACATTGCCTTGTACATTTTGCTTCCTCCTTCATAATAGATTAATGCAACATAATCAAGTCAACAATATGAATTCATAGACTCATCAATAAGTTACCCAAATTATTCCTTATCCTCATATGTCATATCCATATTTCTCCATGTAGATATCACAGTTCTTCATCTTTTATCTCCACTTTATAGATGTTTAGATGTTTTCAACCAACATGATAAGTACTTTCAAAACTAGTTGACATCAATGACAACATAATGATTGATTTAATTATCTTACATATAATTTTAGTAACTCGGTGATCTCTAATCACTGATCTTCAAGTCATTTAGGTATTCAATCAGTTGTAGTTCATCAGTTGATAGGTCATTGACTAATGTAGTAAAGAAGGAAAAGATAGATTCAGAGTCAGAAAGAAAAATTTGATGAAGTGTTGAAACCAATGGAAAGTGAAGGATTTAAGAGAACATAAAGAGCACAAAAAGGATTTGTTATGCAAAGGATAGTTTTGAATCTATAGGTCAATTTATTTACTATTTATTTTTAGCATTTGTAATGAAGAAATCTCTTAACCGACTGGACTTAAAATTCTTATTGTAAAATCCTTGCAAAAGGTAATGTTCTAAAGAGTGTTCAAAGCCCTTTTATCAGGACACTCCTAACAAGGTGAAGATCTTAACATATTTGAGATAAATCCCTTGACTAGGTCACACCTAATAGTGTGTCTAGTAATCTTTAACCAGATTGGCTCTTAACTTGGCATACTTCAAATGAGTATTTTCTTTAGTGGGTGACAATTCCCATAGTGGTTTTTTTCAAAACTGGGTTTACTCATTAAATATGGGTGTTATATGTGATGAATGATTTATGTGTTTAATTTGTTGATTGTTAAATTTTGTTTATTTTTGTCAGTAAATAATGAATTGTGTTTGACCGATTTAACACCGAGTTAATCAGAGAAATTTTTTGAGGTACTGAGAATTAGGGATTACTGATTCACCCCACCTCTTCATAATCCAACAATTGGTATCAGAGATAAGTACTCTAAAGGGATAAATTTGAAAGACTTGAGTAAAATATATGAAGATGTATAGGAGAGAAGTACCTAAGCTAAACAAGGAAAGTTTCTCTAGGAAAGTTTCTCTACATGGCAAAGCAGGATTACATTGTGCCTATCTTGGATTGGAGAATCTACATTGAATCTTTTGGATAATGACTACACTCCATCACCTCTTAGACCTATGATATTTTCTCATATGAGAGAAAATAAGGAACACAACTTGTTAATGATTGAAATTTCTTCTTCCCTGACCGATGTTGAGTTCAATGATGTTAAGGAATGTAATACTTCAAAAGAAATGTGGGATAGGCTTACACTTATTTATGGAGGTTATTAGCATATACAAAAGGATAAGATTGATAGTCTAAGAGGAAAGCATGATGAAATGAAAATGAAAGATGAAGAGAACATTTCTCAATATAATTTCAGAATCAAGTTGTAAGTGCCATCAGAGGTTCTGGTGGAACATTGACTAATGAAGAAGTGGTAAGTAAAATTCTAAGAACTCTTTCATCCAAGTATACTATTAGAGTATCTGCTATTCAAGAACTGAGATCCATACCAAATAATTTTGTTCCTCTTGAAGCCTTAATCGGTAAGATGACTTCATTTGAGTTTAGAAATTATGATAATAGTCTACCAACCATTAAAAATGCCTTCAAATCATCTTTAAGTATTTGAACTTAAAAAAGAGAGAATCATAGTAGTTTATGTGGAAATGAAGATGATAGTATCCTAACCAAAGAGAAAGAACAAGAAGAGTTTGAGGCACTGTTGGATAAGAAACTACCAAGAGGTAAAGGAAAGAATAAGGGAAAATTACCCTTGAAATATTTTAATTGCAACAAAATTGGCGACATTTCATCTAGATACCCTGAAAATGGTAGGAATGATAAATGTGATAAGAAGGAGAACAGATATTGAAGATGTAGAGAATACAAGGACAAAGGTAAGAAGTCTTGTTACCTAGCTGAGGAAGGTGTAACCGATGATGAATCTGATGATACAAAAGATAGTTATGAAGTTGTCTATGTTGCTATGAAGGAAGGTTCTGACGAAAATGAAAAAAAAAACTTATTTCTCATGTAAGTAAAGCTGACCCATGGATTATTGATAGTGGATGTTCACATCATATGGCTCATGATATTGATAATTTTGAGAACCTAGAAGAGTATGATGGAGGCTATGTCAGATTTGGCAATGATGCTCCATGCCTTGTTAAAGGTAAAGGATCCATTAAATTGAATTAAAAGAGGAGATGTGATGATGCATATTGGGTTAAAGGACTAAACTATAACTTGTTGAGTGTTTCACAACTAAACAATACTAACCAGCAACTGGAATTTCAAAATAGAAAAGTGAAGAATTAGGGCCCGTTTGGTAGCGGGAATTAGCCTAGAATTGGCATTTCCTAATTTTGATTTTGTTGAATCCTCAGTTTGGGAGTGCAATATGAAAATAGAATAGGAAGATGTAAATGCTCATTTTTCCCAAAATGAGCATTTACATCTTCCATCTGAAAAGGTGGAATTGGAATTGGAGTTGGGGGCAAAGCAAATTTTTAAATTTTTCATGTCTACACTTAATTTTTTAATTTTTTATTTGTATGGGGAGGGATTTAATTTATTTTTTATTTGTTTGGGTGGTTTGTAACTTTGTTATTTATTTGAATTTTTTTATAAAAAAATTCAAATTTTTTGCCGAATTTTTTTTCAAATTTTTTTGACGAATTTTTTTGTCAAATTTTTTTTCAATTTTTTTTTGAATTTTGGTTGCGATAGTGATTGTAACTTGGTTGCCAGCCACCAACTTTGGCTGCCTAAAATGGTATGCGATTCGATTTTAATTAATAAAAATGAATTATTAAATTCAAAAATATTAAAACAATTCAAAAAAAATAATTTTAAAATCATACTCAAATTCTGATTCCAATTTCAAAAAGTGGAACCAAACGGTCCAAACATAAACTAGAAATGGAAAACTAGATTATCAAATCCATGAGTTGACCATTTCCAACATTTGATCAAATCTAGCATTTCCTAATTCCCGCTACCAAACGGACCCTTATGGTATTGATGGAGATATAATTGGAACTAGAAAACAATCTAAAGGTAATTTATTTTGTTTCTCGATGTCCTTGATGCTTAATCCCCCATCCTCCCTTGATTTACATATTTTTTTCTATTCTATAAGTGTCAATATTTTTTCCCATTTGATCCTTTCCACAAGAAATTCCTTATCTTTTTTATGATTTCCTTGTTGACTCCTTCAAGCATACTATAACACATCATTTGGTATATCAAGATTTTTGATAGGACCGATTTGATCATGGTTATTTTTCCTGCATTTGTTAGCCATTTCCCTTTCCAAGCCTCCACTTTTTGTCCAGTTTATTCATTACATTTCCCCATAGGCTAGTTGATCTATTTCCTTTGTCCAAGAGCAATCCTAGGTATTTGCAAGGGAGATCCCCTTCTTTAAAATTGAGGATCCTACAAATCGATATTTCTAATGCTCTTTCCATATTAAAGAAGAAGATTTTTTATTTATCTTTATTCATGTTTTATCCTAATGCTTTTGAATATTCATCTAGAATTTTTTTAATAGTTTTTTCCTCCTTTATACTAGCTTCTCCAAAGAGCATATTGTCATCCACAAACCATTGGTGGGTAATTGGCTCCAGTTCATTAGTAATCTTTATGCCTTTCATTTCCCCACTACTTATAGCTTGGGTAAAGGCCCTTCCAAGGGCCTTTGCCATAATTATAAAGAGGAATGGTAATAATGGGTCTCCTTACCATAGATCCTAAGAAATGTTAAAGAAGCCCTCAGGTGATCCATTTCCTAAAATGGAGACTTGAGGGATAGAGATGCATTCATAGATTAAGTTAATCCATTTATTTGAGAACCCAAAGACTGTTAGAATTATTTAGAACAATGGAGAGGGGGGGTGAATCAGTTGTTCTTAGGTCTAGATATACCAATTGAACTTTCTAGCACTTCAACAATCTTAGATCTAATCAGCTATTTAACTTAGTCTCTATAGCATATATCAGAAACATAACATACAATTCATAGTCCAAAATTAATTAACTTACAAAATATAACAACATCAAAACATTCACACAAGTATAACACCAAGATTTATAGTGGAAACCCAACTTGGAAAAAACTACTTTGTAACATGCTACTGATATTTCACTCTTCTAAAGTGAGCTCTGTGAAAAGCCAACCCAATTAAATATTTACAAACACACTATTAGGTGTGACCCTATTAAAAGATTTAATCACCCTATTAGGAGTGGCCTGGTTAGAGGACTTAAGAACATCCCATTAGAATTTTACCTTGATTAAAGGATTTATACAATGACTATTAGGTCAACCTTGATTAAAGGATTTAGACTGATATAATGGTTAGAAAGTAACAGTAGTTTCTGATCTGAAAAACATACAACTCACTTTGCAAATACAAATCCACTTCGCACATATATGTTGATTTACTAACTAACCTCCATTTCCATCTCCATCTCTGATATGCTTGAAATTTTCTTCAAGAAATCACAACTCTATTCACCTCTACAATTTCACCTACAACCTTCTGCTTAGACTTATTAGTCAATAACATCAACCTCTTCCTCATACTCCATAACCTCATAATTAGGTTTTCCTTTATATCCCTTTGGTTAGGTAGATCCATCTTTTACCGCTTAATCTCCTCCA
Organism: Chamaecyparis obtusa; assembly: GCA_027943335.1. Classification (NCBI taxonomy): domain Eukaryota; kingdom Viridiplantae; phylum Streptophyta; class Pinopsida; order Cupressales; family Cupressaceae; genus Chamaecyparis; species Chamaecyparis obtusa. The sequence continues at coordinate 828,124 of BSBK01002122.1, read as the reverse complement.
TAGATCTTAGGTTTAGGTTAGATTCATCAAATCCTTCCATCATTATGTTCTTCTTCCTCCCTTATATATACATCTCCAAACTTCCCTTTGAATCCATAAGAAAATGATTTACTATGTATTAAATGCTCCATACAATTCATTAATAATGTCAACACATTTTACACATCCCAAGAATTCAACTATGTTGGCCAAAAATCTCAATTCTTTCTCCAAATGTAAATTACTGACACTCGGTCAATAATGTGTTCTTCTCTTTGATCATCACTGTGTATCTCGGTCATCTCTACAAACTATCTTCCTTGGAAAACATTGTCTTTTCTCTCTAATTTCATGTCGCTCGGCATTTACTGATGTTCGCTCAACACTAGATTTACTCAGCATATACTAGTGCTTAGTCGACACTAACATCACTCAGCTTAAACTAGATTTCTTCACTTTTTCTAGGTTAAGCCTACCTCTTTAGTATTTCTTCTTACTTAGATAAACAATACATTATCTTATCAATGTGCCAACTAATCAAGTACCCATTGAAGTATCAAATAACTCAACCTTTCCTTAGGTTCTCTTGTTATCTCCTTTCCCAAATCCTCTTCATCAATCAATAGATATGATACTCTCCTAGATAGCAACTATCTTACCAGTTAAGGTTTGACATCAATGACAACATAACAATTGTTTCAATTGTAGTTTCCAATAATCTCCCTCTTTGGCATTGATGGCAATGCCACATGAATAACACATGATTTACCAAACAATCCAAAACATTTGTGCATCATATTTTTATAATATCCTTAGCTTCATTCTGATTCACAACTTCCTTTTCCTTACCTGATCACATACATAATTACTCCCTCTAAATCTCTTATGTACCTCTCTCTTAGGTTTCATGAATCTTCTTTGTGTTTTCCTCTAAATCTCTCCCTCTTTGACAACAATGCCAAAGTTGTATCTATCACTTCCATCTTCCACATGTAGATATCTTCATGTCAGTTTAGTATTTTGTATTTCTCCCTATGTCATCTTACTTATGAATGATTATCATCTTTGCTTCACTTCTCACAACTCTAGGCAACTCCTAAAGTATGACCTTTTATGCATCAATTTGTCAAATATTTTGTTTAGCACATTTTGATAAACTACAACTGATTGAATATCTGATGAACTAAAGAAACAATGATTAGAGATCACTGAGCTACTGAAATTATATGTAAGATGATTAAATCAGTCAATATATTTTCATTGATGTCAACTAGTTTTGATAGTACTTATCATGATAGTTGCAAACATTTGAACATCTGTTGAAGGAACAAAAGATGAAGAACTAAGATATCTACATGAGGAAAAGATGGATATGACAGAGAAGGATAAGGCAAACATTGGGTAACTTATTGATGAGTCTATGGCTTTATATTGTTGACTTGAGCATGTTACATTAATCTATTATGAAGAAGAGATTTAAAATTGGACAAGTCAATGTGGTCGGTAATTGAATATTTTTGTATGCACCGAGCTAGTGCAGTGTATACCGGGTAATAGTATAACTAAGCTAGTTATCACCAACGTACTTCTATATTAAGTGAGTATGGATGAAAATATTAAATGCTAAGAACAGTCGACTGAATTTGATGAGCTAGAAATTGTTATGATTTTGAGGTTAAGGATGAAGTTAGTTATGAGATCCATGACTAACAAAATTTAGAGATGTTCTAAAAGATGAGAATGAAACATGTTATGGACACATCTACCGAGGAAGGTTTAAGTGGAAAAATGGATGAAGGAGATTAAGAGGCAAAATCTAATGGATGATATGAAAATGATTTAATTGTCTATATAAGAGATATGAGTTTCATTATTGAAACATGTCAGACAAAAGGAGACTGTAGAGATTTTTCTTAAAGATTGTATTCATGCATACCTGATCAAATTAGTTATTGAAAGAACCAAGCTGTAGACATTACCGAGCATCAGGGAACTATTTACCAAGTGAAAGTAAGTTGAGAAATATTGAGGAAGTGAATTGATTAATGATCAGAGGATTTTATGAGCTTAGCATAGATCTGAATATTTGCAATTGAGTTGTATTTGAATCAGATTAGTACTATATCAATTTAACCATTGATTTATTAAATCTCTTAACCGAGTGGACTTAACAGTCTTATTGCACTACCCTGTGACATTCGTTGAATGTAAAGTGTTATCTTTTTGACCCCATAGTGAATGCTAGTCAAAAGTTAATTGTTAGTGATAAACCCTCTAACTAGGTCACACCTAACACTGTGTATTATAACCTTTAACAGGGTTGGCTCTTCACCGAGCTCACTTTAGAAGAGTAAATTATTTTGGGTTATGTGGTTTTTCCCTTAGCAGGGTTTCCATGTTAAATCATTGTGTTATGTGTTATTTTTTATGATTATTTTGCTATCATACTTTACATACTGCATAGTTGATTTAGTCGGTAATCACAGTTTTGATAATTACCAGTAATCGGTAAAGTGGATAGACAAATTGATATTTTATGTTACCGAACTACATAATTTGTTGAAATTGTTTTGTAAGGTACATTTTTGTATTTGGGATTGTTGGATAACTAATCTTACTGATTCACCCCCCCTCTTAGTTATTCTAAAAATTGGTATCAGAGCTATATTGGTTGTTTGGAAGAAATTTTTAAGGACTTGAGTAGAAAGATCACAAGATGTATAAGAGGGAAGTACCAAAGTTGAACAAAGATAACTTTACCACATGGAAAAGCTAGATGAGACTTCACACATATTTGGAATCAGAGATTCTTCTTTATATTTACTAGACAATGGCTACTTACAACTGAATGTTGGACCTTTGACTCTTGATCAGTTGAGGGACCGACATGAACACAATATTTCTATGATAGAGATTGTTGTTGTTCTATCTGATGCTGAGTTTGAGGATGTCAAGGATTGCACTACAATAAAGAAAATGTGGGATAAGATTTCTCTAGTTTATGGTGGTGATGTGAATGTGATGAGAGTGAGAGCTGAAAGCTTGAGAGGCAAATTTTATGACATGAAGATGAAAGGAGAGAACATCACACAATACTTAAACTAAATCAAAGAGGTATTCAATGCAATCTGAGGAGCAGGAGGTACTATTGATGAACATATTGTGGTAAGTAAAATATTGAGAACCTTGTTGCATGTCTATGCAATCAGAATATTTGCTATTCATGAAATGAGGTCTACACCTAATAGCACTCTTACTCTCGATATTCTGATTGGAAAATTAACAACTTTTGAGCTGAATAATTTTGACAATAGTGTTTTACTGAGTGTTGAGTCTTCTTTTATGTCATCTCTTAAGATTGGTAAATCTAGCAGTAAGCATAATATAAGGAATGAAAGTGATAGTAACACAAAAGATGAGCTTGATGAGCTTGAAGAACTTATGGCCTAGAGACTATAGAAAGGTAAAGGAAGGTATAAGGGTAAGTTACCTTTAGCTTTTTTTTAACTATAAAGAGGTTGGCCATATTACTTCTAGATGTCCTAGTAGGGAAAAGGAAGATAAAGACTGATCTAGTGATGGAAAGTTTGGTAGAAGGAATAACAGAGGGAACTGATAGTACAATAGAGACAATCAAGATTACAGAGGTAAAGGCAAAAAAGCATGTTACCTTGTTGGATAAAATGAATATGACATTGACATCAACACTGACACTGATGATGATATTAAAGTAGTATTTGTTGCAATGAAAGATGATTCAAAAGAGGAGGAAAGGTATGTAGAAACAACACTTATTTCTAAAGTTAGCAAGAATGATACTTGGATCATTGATAACAGTTGTACACATCACATGACTAGTGATAAAGATAAGTTTGAACATCTTGAGAATTTGGCACAAGGACAGGGAGCAAAAGGGGCCAAATAATGGCACACCCTAAGGATCCAAGCCTACTCAACACATGCAGAAGTAGACAAACACAATAGAGAGAGAGAATGCATGATCTTTTATATATTTTCATCAAATAGAACCATACATGTCAGGCTGTAAGGCCTTCCCAGTAAGGGCTTGATATTACAATGAAATACAAAAGTCCTCAAACATTGGAGGATCTGTCAAAATCTCTAACTCTATCTTCTACCAATTCCTATGCCAAAACTGCCAAAACAAACTACCCCCTAAACTCTAAACCAACAACTACATTTATACAAGAAGCTACCAAACTAAGTCGGCCTTCAGATCCACAATCAATGAAAGGAATGGTTAGATCTAGGACCACATGCTTCCCAATGATGGATTCCAACATTAAACCTATGATCCAATATAAATGCACAAGTCGGCCACAACAAAAACTAAAAATAAACCTGTCGGTGAGCAAGATAACCGAGTAGCAAACAGGCAATGCCAAGCACTAGTGAAGCAACCAACCACCCAAGAGATAATTACCCACACTCAGTAACCAAAGGAAACCAACCAACTCAGTCAAAATAGAAACTGAGTAACATAGACAAACTCCAAATTGTTTTTGGTGATGCAAGATTGCCAAGGACCTGAGATGCTCCTGCATCAGACACCTGGAGTTATTTTGAAATGATTCTCTGAATCATTTGGTAGGTCTAGTCTGAGATGCATCCAACTTAGACTATGAAATCCAAGAAATATCTTCCATCGCTCTATTCTTCCACTTTACCAGATATTCCATATACTATTTTCCTCTTGTACTCTTGCCAACTCTTTCCTTCAAAATTTGTTCAATTTCTTCATTCTGCTTCTTAGGATATTCTGTCAGTATTGCCACTTCTTCATTAGGTTCATGATACTCCTAAAAATCAGCAATTTTGAAGATCGGTGATATGTCCATGTCATCAGGTAACTCAATTTCATATGCATTTCCACTGTTAAATTTCTTCAAAATTTTGCATGGTCCAAACTTCTTCATCTTCAGCTTCCCATAAGTTCCAATAGGAAATTGACCTTTCTTCAAATGAACCATCACTTCATCACCAACATCAAAAAATTTATGTCTTCTAGATCTATCAGCTCTGTCTTTGTATTTTTTATTACTGTCTTCCAGCTTTAGCTTCACATCTTCATGCAATGTCTTCATGTATTCAAAAAATTCTACTCCTTCAGCACTTTTCTTATTCTCATTAGCAATGTCTCTAAAATCAAATATTCCTCTTAGTTGTATGCCTTTCATAATCTCAAATGGTGTCTTTCCAGTACTCCTATTCATTGAATTATTGTATGCAAACTTTGCTTGTGACAACACAGAATCCCAATTACTTAGTGTGTCTCCAACTAAACATCCCAAAAGATTTCCCAAACTTCTATTCACAACTTTTGTCTATCCATCAATTTGTGGGTTAAATGTAGAACTATATTTCAACTCAGTGCCAAATTTATTCCAAAGGGTTTTCCAAAAGTATCCAACAAATTTACTATCTCGGTCAAAGATAATACTCCTCGGTAATCCATGCAATTTGATAATTTCCTTAAAGAAAAGATCTAATACATGTACTGCATCTGATGTCTTTCTACATGGTATAAAATGTTCCATCTTAGAAAATCTATCCACAACAAAAAATATAGAATCATTACCTCTTACTTTCTTCGGTAAGCCAAGAACAAATTCCATACTAATGTCAATCCAAGGTTTCTTAGGAACAACAATCGGTGTATACAATCCAGTATTCTGACTTACTCCTTTTGCAACTTGACAAATTCCACAACTTTTCACAAACTTTTGAACATCTTTATACAATTATGGCCAATAGTACTTCTTCTTAAGAAAATTCCATGTTTTATCAATACCAAAATGTTAAGCCAAACCACTACTATGTTTCTCCTTTATCATATTAGTTCTCATTACTCCTCTCCCTATACACAACTAACAACTAAATACCTTTAAACAACATACCTTCCTGAATAAAATATTCATCCCATTTAGTGTCTTGTTGATCTTGAATAGGTGTTTTGCACTTTCTCCATGGCTCAGAAAAATTAGGTTCAAACTCATAAGAATCTCTCATCTCATCAAAACCAAGAACTTCAATTTTCATCTCGATCATCAAAGATATTCTTCTATGCAATGCATTAGTAGCTTGGTTAGCGACTCCACTCTTATGCTTTATCATAAATGTATAACTCTGCAAATACTCAAACCATTTCATATGTCTCTAATTCAACTTATTCTGACTACCCAAATATTGTAAAGCCTTATGATCAGTATACAACACAAATTCACTCAGTATCAATTAATGTCTCCATTTCTTTAGTGCTTGAACAATAGCATAGAATTCTTGATCATACATAGAATATTTTCTTCTAGCATCATTCAAATTTTCACTAAAGAAAGCAATAGGTTTACCTTCTTGACTCAACATGACCCCAATTGCACTTCCACTTGCATGACATTCTACTTGAAATACCTTACTAAAATTAGGTAATTCCAAAATAGGTAATTCAACAACTTTCTACTTCTGAGTCTCAAAAATTTTGTCAGCTCCATGTGTCCACTTGAATTCTCTTTTGTCTCCTCTCATAGTTTCATTCATAGCATTACAAATTGAACTGAAATTCCTTATGAACTTTCAGTAAAAACTTGCCAATCCATGAAATGATCTTACCTCACTAGCATTCGCAGGTGTAGGCCAATTCAAAATAGCTTCAACCTTTTCAGGATCCATCTTCAAACCATCAGCTGAAATAACAAATCCCAAATACACAATCTCCTCTTTAATGAACAAACACTTTTTCAGATTTATCAGCAACTTTTCCTCTTTTAATCTCTATAAAACTTGTCTAACATGCAACAAATGTTCTTCTCTAGTCTTACTAAATATCAGAATGTCATCAAGATATACAATCACAAACTTACCCAATAATTTCTTCAAAACTTCATTCATCAACCTCATAAAAGTACTCGGTGCATTAGTTAAACCAAAAGGCATAACCAGCCATTCATACAAACCTTCTTTTGTCTTGAAAGCAGTCTTCCATTCATCACCTTCTCTGATTCTGATCTAATGATACCCACTTTTCAAGTCAATTTTGGTGAAATACTTTTCTCCAGTCAAACTATCCATTATATCATCCATTCTCAGTATTGGAAACCTATACTTCACTATTATCTTCTTTATGTTAGGAATGGGAAAATAAGTGTTCACTATATTTTAACTTTTCACTTTAATATTAATACTAAACTTAAATTCTTAAGTACTAAATTAAACATTCACATAAAAATGAAACATGAAATCAACACATGACACCAATATGGTTACGGGGAAACCCAAATAGGTAAAAACCCCGATGGGACTTGACACCCACTAATATTTTGCACTAGTGTTTTGTGATCCTTGTTAGAAGATCCTTAACCCTATTAGGAGTTTCTTTACAATGCTTTAAGTATAGTAGACCTTGTCAAGGGTCAGACCTTGTTAGGAGTCTTTTACAATAGTCCCTATCAGGGGAGTGGATGCACTGTCCTAGAGGTCACTGCTCAAGTGGTGAAGTCTACAACCTTCTGATGTCAGATACACACTATATCCCCTGGATGAACTGTCACTATGACACTCCTTGTTAGATTAGTTCCTTTGATGCATTGATGCTTTAACCTCTAGTAAAGCTCTAATACATCTTATAGTGTCTTCACACACTTCTACTCTTCTTATCACATCTCTCTATCAACTTCCATACATAATACAATGGGCACATCTTATATTTATACGCGCATACAAAATAAACAACTAGGTCAGGCCTTAGACCTATTACATACAATGCTTCCAAATGAATTGGCTTAAGTGTGCTTACAAACAAACAAGTATACACGTCAGAAACCTAAATACAATAGGCACATAGCCTTTACAACATTACATTATATCCACAAACCAAAATACTAACTTTCAGCTGCTTACTTTATTCTTCACTGGTACATACTGGTTGTGCAACTTCAATTGACTGTATCTTTCTCATCCTTGCACATCTAATCATGTGCTCATATACTAAGCATGAATATATTCTAACCAACTTAGCTTCTATGGTGCATACCATAATTCTTCCGTACACACATGCGTTGATTCTCTGAGCTACAGGAACTCTATACACTATCCAGTCTTCAACACTTAACTAATTTCTAATCTTCTCTTCAAGTGCACTGACTTCAAACTACTATATGACTTTTTTTCCATAATGAAAACACTATATCAAGTCATATACATCAGTATAGACAAATTTCCAACAATCTCCCCAATTTTCATTGATGGCAACAAAGGAATATGGCCAAGTTGCTAACTATCCTTAATACAAAAATCTTTTTGTCATCTATGCATATACTTATATCTCCCTATACATACTATGATCCATATTCTATACACAACTCCCCCTTTGACATTAATGACAAAGGTGTTACAAAAACTATATCTATACATACTTACTAAGGGAAAACATCTGGATATGCAACCGTTAGGTTCTGGATCTCCTTCTTCCAGAATGTGATCAAAGAGTTTACTATCTGGAGATGGGCTCATAATGCATACTAAAGCTTCTCCATCTTCTTCAAATCTATCGAAGGACCTTCATCATAGGTTATCATGGTGGCATCAATCTCCTTGATGTTCTGATTTAGAATGTCTAATGAAGGTGCAAGAGCATTCCTCAACTGAGTCTGTCTAGCCCTTAACTTTGTCATCTCCTTTTCTACCTTCTTAATTTTGTCTATCTAACTTTGGTAGAAATTATTTCACATGTTCACATATGTGGATGTGTCTTTCACTAAATTCTTCACTTGCTCAATCATAGCTTCAGCCTCTTTTATTTTCTTAAAATGAGCATCGGTGAGCTTATCTTGATCTATGCATTTTACAATAATTTTTCTTCCTTAATCTACAAATTCTTTCAAGGATGCTTGACTGGTCTTGAGTGAGCTAAGGTCAAGTAAAAAGTTATTCACCAATTCAATCAATCTTTTCTTTAGATACTTTTCTTTTGCTACTACGGATGCAGATTCTTCAAGTCTTGAGAAATTACTTTTGAAATGTGAAATGACTGTACTCACATTATCAATCGAGTGTATTTTTGACACTTTCTTATCCTCTGGTAACAGATTGTTCAAAATGCTTACTGATTCTACCAAGAGGGGATTCCTCATTACTTTCTTTTTTTTGGCTTTCTCCATAGCTAAGATGCTGAACTTAATCAAGTCTTCTTCTCTCCATAAGTCCAAATAGGATGTGTCAGGTGTCAAACTTGACAACAATGCTATTGAAGGAGTGATGGGAGTGTTGTCCAACACTTCTTGTTCTACTACCATTTCATCCTTTTTCTCACTTTGTTTTACCTTTTCTTCTTCTTTTTCTATTTTTTTCTATTTCAATTTCTTTTTCTTCCATCTTTTCTTCTTCTTTGTCCTCATTAGTCAATGCTTCTTCTTGATGAGTGGGCAGTGTGTTGTTGCATAACATTTCAGCTTCTTGTGTGCTCACAAAATCTTCTTCAAACTTATCCAAGTCATTATTTGTGGCCGCCATTGAAATCTCTACATTGTCAATGAAGATTGTATTATCTATTTGTGTATCTGTTATAGGTGCAGACTGTACTACCATTGTAGGTGTTACCACTATAGGTGTTGAATCCTAAGGACCTATAAATAGTATATTTGAGGTCTCTATTGCTTTATCTTTCTCACTAGGTGCTTGAGTGATGGGCATAGACTTAGATTTCATATGATGCTCTAAGAATACCTTCTCAAAGGCCTTCTTTGTTTCCTTAGATATCAGCTCATAGTCTTTGTTCATGAGGTGTAGTGTTCTCATCTTTTCATTAAGTGTGGCTTCACTAAATTCAATAATAATGACTTTTCTTCAACAGAACATACTGAAAGAGTGGAATCAAGTGTTTGTTCCCTGATTTTGTAGTCTTCTTCAGTGGCTTGTCTCTTCAAAGTATCCATAATCTGCCATACCTTATTAGGGATAGCTATTTTCAATTCAAGAACTATCTTCTTGAACTTTATCATGTGTTTGATCAGCATCTCATGAATCTCTGATTTATCAATTTCATGATATTTTTCATAAAACTTGGCTATCTGATCTAGCCTTCCTTCTTCTACTACTCTAGTCCTTAACACTTGAAGACTAGGTATGAATCCAACTTCTAGAGTTGACTGTACATTTTTCAATTTGCTTCTTATGGCTGCACTTATAGCTGAAGGGTGATTTGTGGTGATTTGTTTTCTCCTCTTGGGTATTTTAGGAGATGAATCTGTGGATTCAGTATAAACTGTAGTAGTGGGCGCAAGACTGATATCATCATTTTTACCCTACTTATCCTTTGGATCATCAGTCTTCTCAATCTTTACCTTTTTCATCTTAGGATCATCAGACTTAGCTTCCACTATGGATGCGCTCTCAATTTCCAAAGAAAACTTTTCTTCCCTTACTTTGTCTAGGTCTGCTTGTGTTACTCAATGAATTATGAGTATCTCAAATGTAATCTTAGAGGCTTTCCTTTTAGTTGTTATGTTGTTTAGGTTTACATCTATCTATCTTGTCTTCTCCGCATAAGTTCCCCATCTAGGTTCATTAGGATCTTTTGGGGATGATAGTAGAACCTGTGCATATGCTTCAAGGACCTATTCCTCTACCTCATAACCAAGTGGATGAATCCACTTAGTTCTTGACTCAATGGCTTCCATACAAGTTGTGTATGTCTCTACCATAAAGTAAATAGTATCCTTATACTTTTCAACAATGTTTTTTGGAATTCTATACCTCATTTGCATCTTGACTCTGAAGGTCTTCTACTCCAATGTTATATAATCTCTCAATGTGCTCTCAGTGGATGCTTTGTTAGATATATGTGGCATGGTTGGAATGGACTTGTCCAAATACAAATCTGATACTTTCCCTACTATATGAAGGTACATGTAAATGATCAATGACCCAAAGTTGAATATCTTTGTTTTGTCATGTTTGATTGCCTTGATGTTATCAATCAACTATGCGCACAAGATCTCACACAAGTTGAACTCTGTATCTTCCTTTACAAGTCTAATGGCTGCTAGAATTGTGCCCACAGACACACTATTCACCCTTCTGGTGTGATGAAACTTGTATCCAAGTATCATAGACATCAATTTGATGTCTGCTTGCTCAATAGGCTCAATTGTCATCCCGTGCCTATCACTCCTTGACTTACAAGTTTTCTCAACTATTTTCTTGACATCCTGCCTACTAGAAGGATGGCACCTAACTTAGATAGGCCTATCATCTCATGTATTAGGTCACTAGTGATTCTGACCAACACGTCACCTATCCAAAATAGGTCATCATGAATTCTACTCAATAGTACCTTAATCCATTCAGTCTCATAAAATTCATATGTCGTATCATACTCAACTATAGGGTGATCATTCCACATAACATATTCATCCATGAATGTTTCATCTAGTTTCAACATGGTATCCATGTGCGCCTTTAACCTATCCAACCCTACTGGTTCTTTCTTGCAGTAGATGTAAGCCCTAATGTCTTCCACATGCATAATACCCATAGGCGTATGGGAGAATCCTCCCTCTAAATCATCTAGGTTTGACTTAAATGGATGCTTCTTAAATACATATCTCTTATTCTCTGCAACATCAAAAACTATGGGAGTGGCCATGACTTACTTGTTTAATCACTTTCCAATTGTACTCTAAGATGATCCGAAGACTTATGAATCAATGTGTCAAAATTTGGTTTCTGCAACCGACCAAATGCACTGCTAATTACTATAAATTACTGATAGATCAATCTCCAAGTCTTCACAACAACTTTCAAGGCTCTTTCTACTCTCCTATCACTCTGAATTTGAATGCAATGAGTAATCAAATAACTTTCTGTGTACTTAAAGTGAAAATTCCACCATTAATGCTTGTTGCGTAAACCAAGTTGTCACTTAAACATTTCAAACTTGAGTTCTACTAACAATCAGTATGTGTGCTCTTGCACGAAGGTTCCTTTATACTCCAAAAGCTTAATTCCAAAGGCACATACTCTAAGAGTGAGTATACCAACCACGAAGGGGTCTAGAGCTAAATTAGCTCCCCTTATGACCTTGGGGGCCATTCATCCAGATGTAGAGGGTGCGTCCATTGTGGATGCATTCAATACATATTCATCAGTCTTGTCCTTCTTTTTCTCTAACCAAATTAAGCTTACTTCATCTAAGGCTTTGACAAAATTAACTTCTCCTTCAGGATCCAATACTAATTCTTCAGCCTTTTTAGAGATTTCCTGACCTTGCCTACTTGATCTAAAAAACTTTAAGATATGTCCAGCCTTGTTACAAGAGTGAAAAATGACTGGAGGTCTTATATTTCTTGGTGCATTGACATGAGTCACCATTCTACATTGTCTAGCTAAGTGACTATCATAGTTACAGATATGGCATGTAACATTCTGAGAACTTCTTAAATTTGTCTGATTTTGATTTCTCTGATCATGTTGAATCTTGTTCTTCTTACTAGTCTTGCAATTCATAGCTCTATGACCAAATTTATTACATGAATAATAGTAACCATTAAAATTTCTTACCTCGGTATAGTTCCTTGCAATGTGTCCATTCTTGTTGCAAGAAAAATGAGTGCGGTATATAGGCTTGCACTCATTCTTAGGTGGTTCACCATTATCTTTGGTTTGATCTTCAGTATCCTTAGCATCAGTAGAGTCCTTTTGTGAATCCTTTCTTTCTCACATGTTTTCAATCTGATTTTGTGCTTTATTGTATCCAATATAGCTAGGGTCTCCTTTGGCTCTCCTTGCATACAACTGAGATTCTATCAAATCAGAACTAGTGTGTAATTTGTCAATGTGATTCTTTGCTTCTTTCAATTCAGATTCCAAGATTTCTTTTCTATTCCTTAGCTCCAATATTTCCACATTTTCTTGCCTCAATTATTCATTCTGTTAAAGGTTCTCTTTGATTTTTTCATCATAGACTTCCTAATTATTAGTTAGCTTATCATCAAACTCTTCAAGTTGTTCTTTTAAGGATTTATTTTCTTCATTCAGCTTCTTGACCATTGTCCCTAGATCACTAGTAGAGCATCCTTTCAAATCTTTCCTTAGCCTTTTGATGACTAATTGAGCATCACTAATTTTATTCCTTAGTTCTTCAGTTTCTCTTTCAGACTTGTCTAGGTCTTCAAGAGCAGCTTCCAGATTTCTTTTCAGATGTTTCATTTCTTCTTTGTCCATGATCTCCTCAAGTGGTTAAGCTTCTATGTTGAGGACCAGAGCTCTGATACCAATTGTTAGGAATGGGAACACTAAGAGGGGGGGTGAATTAGTGTTCACTATATTTTAACTTTTCACTTTAATCTTAATACTAAACTTAAATGCTTAAGTACTGAATTAAACATTCACATAAACATGAAACATGAAATCAACACATGACACCAATATGGTTATGGATAAACCCAAATAGGTAAAAACCCCGATGGAGCTTAACACCCACTAATATTCTGCACTAGTGTTTTGTGATCCTTGTTAGAAGATCATTAACCCTATTAGGAGTTTCTTTACAATGCTTTAAGTACAGTAGACCTTGTCAAGGGTCAGACCCTGTTAGGAGTCTTTTACAATAGTCCCTATTAGGGGAGTGGAAACACTGTCCTAGAGATTGTTGGAAATTAGGCTGAGTTATATTCATATATTTTTTTATTATGGAAACATATGATCTACATGAAGATCACACAGGTCAGAGAGCAAGTATGTTAGAGCACAATGCAAAATTGTCTAAGTATGAGACAGTGTTTTTGCCAGTGTACCTGATGATAGTTTTGATTACCGATGTTGATTGGAGTAAGTTCAGTGCTTGTGCACTTGAACATAGATACTATGGTGACTATAGAAGACTCACCTAAGAATGCAAGTTAGTACAACATGTACGGAAGAAGTTATGACTATTTTACTGAAGATAGTGTTAAGCTGACAGGATAGAATATGAAGATAGAATTGGTAAAGAGTTGAGGGATTATTTTGTTTATCAAAATAATGTCTTAACAATATAAAGGGATGACATCCTGGATGTTAACACTTGGATAAAGATATTTTCTATAATGTAAGCTGATTGAAAAGAGTTATTAGTCTTAATAACTTGTATAAATGTAATGTATGAAGAAGACGTAAAAAAGAAATTGTACATGATATGAATGTAATAGAGATAGTGGAAAAGGTAGAGAAGAGATATTGATGTGAAGTTGCAAGTAGTATAAGGTTATGTACCTTGACCTATTTTGTAATCAATAAATATTGTATATTACTTGTTTGGGCAGTGGGCTCATTTGGTAATCATATTTTGTACTACCAACTCCTAGCAGATTTGAGGCTTCTAACAAGGCCTATAGTCCCTTAATCAGGACTGAGACACTATATGCATGTAATAGGCTCCTCACAGGGTCAACATCCTTAACAAGAAACTTTTGATTTGTGGATCTTTGTGGGTACCATCCCCATCAGGGTTTTCCCTTGGCTAGGCTTTCCTCGAGAAAAAATAATGTGTTATGAGTTCTTTTGTTTTGTTTCTATGCATGTTGTTTAGCTTCTTATGTTATGCATGCATTAATATAATCTGTTATATCCATAATTGGGAAAAATTAAAAGTTTGTAGAATACTGATTCACCCCCCCTCTCAGTATTCCCTATTTCTAACAATTGGTATCAGAGCTTAGTTACTCAGAAAAGAATCATACAAGGAAAGCCTAGCAACTTGAGTAAGATCTCTATGGATATGGATCAGCTACAGAAAAATCTTGAAGAAGCTCTTGAATAAATTGATATGCTTACTAAAGAAAGAGACACTCTGAAATGAAAATATGATGATGCAAAGAACCTCATTGAGAAATTGAAAAAAAAGTTTGAAGATCTGAAATCAGAAAAGGAATCTGAAATTCAAATTGAAGATTGTGATGACAACCTAGAAAAAGAAAATGAGATCCTTAAACATGAATTGAAGATAGAAAATCTGAAGCTAAGTCTAAAAGATGGAAATGGAAAGAATCAAGAAAATCTGAAGCTTGAAAATGAAGGACTAAAATATAAACTTAGTAAAGTAACATCTAAACTTGAGAAAGTCAATTTGCAATATACCAAACTTGAGAAATACAATACAATTGTGAAAGGTGAACTGACTTGATCTAAGCAGCAACTTGAAAGACTATATTTAACTAGTGAGAAGATTGATGAACAAATGTCTTATCAAAAACCATTCTATGATAAATCTCATCTTCGATTCAACACATCTAAAGCAAGTGAAGAAAGCAAGGAACCAGATCTGAAAATGTCTGAAAGCATAGATGAAAAGAAATCTGATGAAATTGACAAATCTAAAGATACACCTAAAGAAGAAGAACCATTGAAGCAAGAGGAATCACCTAAAGGTATGCAAAGAGAATTTAAAGGTAGATGCTTTACTTGTAATACTTTTTTCCATATGAAGAAAGATTGCATAGGTAAGCAATTTAAACCTCTTAATGGTTATCATTATAATTGTCATGGTTTTGGACATAGAGCTATTGAATGTAGAAAACCTAAATTTTTTGAGAATAATAATAGTAGTAGAATGTTTAGGAATACTAACCATGCAGATAAGAAACCTACTGAAGATATGAACAGGAGAAATGGAGTAGTATGTTATAGATGCAACAAAGTTGGACAAATTTCTAGAAACTGTAGATCATAGATCAATCAGTCTGGACCAAGATATGGAAAGAATGGAATAGTTTGTCAGATATGTAACAAGATTGGACATACAACAAGGTTTTGCAGAATGAACAATAGAGTTTTTCATCCTAATCCTAACCCTAGAAGTCATGCAAGGAGAAATGAAGATGCAAGTAACAGTTAGAAAGGATGTTGTAGTAATTTAGAAGAAGTGAAATTTGTTAAAAGCACAAATCAAGGAGACACATTCAGCACTGAAGGTAACCAGAAAGGTGAAGTATCAAGTGGTAAGAATGAATCTCTACCTAACCCATCTCAAAGTACTTAATTCATGAAAATTATAGTAGAATAGGAACTTAGATTAGTGTAGAAGTAGATATATGATGAATTGAGTCTTACGCAGTTAATGCAAGGTAGTATATGATGTATTGATGCTATGGTTAAGAGCGCATAGATAAATATTATGTTTTGCAAGATCGCAAGAAGTTTTAAGTTTTGCAGGTAAATAGAATCAGCTTTTTGGAAAGAAGCAGCAAAAGAATTGAATACGATGTCATATCTATGTAAGATTGAAATGATAAAAGGTTATGATTAGTATTATTTGATCATCTAAGTGAATACAAGTGCTAAGGAGATCGAAGAGCAGTGATTAAAAGCATTTTGCAAGGATTTGGTGAAGGATTTTTATGTCGAATCTACAGAAGCCCTAAATCACAAAATCAAGGTATTTTACTTGGTAGATCTCTAAATCAATTAAGGAATTAGTAGAAGTCATGGATATTTCATTGATTCACAATGTCAAAGATAAGAATAGACCTAAAGTTAAAAGGGAACTAGTAGAACCCTTGGAGGAAGACCCTAAGTTAGCTTTATCATCTGTACCAAATGGAGGTTTACATCTAGAAAATATTAGAAGTTATTTGGGATGTAAGCTAGAGACTCTTAGTGATGGTGATTTTACAAAAGAATATTAGAAGATTTACAATCGGGATATGTCATTGAAAGTAGGGTTTGAGCATTTGGAAAATAATGAGATTGTTAAGTATTCACTATAATATGAGTTTGACAATGAAGAATGTACCAATATAATTTTAAGAAGAATTCACAAAGGAAAGTTTTGGTTAGATGATAGAGTGATAGATATCATACCTAACTTAATTCATGAGCTAACTGGTCTATCTAAAACTGGAGCCATTCCTTTGAATGAGAAGAACATGAGGAAAATAGTTATAGACAACACAAATTCATCTTACAATGGAAGAGGAATAGTAATTAGCAAGATACAACAAGATGATGTTAGATATTTGTGAAAAATCCTTACAACTAAGTTTTGTGCTAACTCAAGAGAAGATGACATGGTAGCAAGAATGATACATGTAGCCTATTTGATGTGTGTTGATAAAGTACAAGTTGACATGTGTGAGATTTTGAGAATTTAGTTGTTTGAGAATTTGGAAAAGATAAAGAAGACTAAGTACTCTTAGTTTAGATTCTCATCATTGATCACGTATATATTTTTCCATTTCTTAAGAAGATTTCCTTACACCATTAGTGATGATTGGAATGATGGTCAAAATACTATGGAAAGGATTAACAAAGTGTACAGGAGACATCTTATTGACAAAGTCAATGAGAGTGTAGTGTTGGTGATTAAAACATTTTAGAATTTGATGTCAAGTAGATCAAGGATCCCTCAGTCTTTAGTAGAAAAGTATAAGAATGATATATGCTTTATGGTTGATACTGACTTTACATACATTGAAGCAGTAGAACCTAGAGTAGAGTTCATAAACCCTCTTGGCTATGAGATTACTAAAATTGAGATAGAAGAATATGTGAGTAGACTACTTAAGAGCAAGTTGGACATTCACAGCAATAGGTTTGGAACCTTTGAGGATAACTTCAACTCTGCAAAGATTATCCTTGAAGAGAAACAATCAAAGAAAAGAGTAGAGAGCACAATCAAGAAGATATTAAAGGACATAGGAATGACTGAACATGAGTTCTTAATAGCCAAATAGACAGTAGTAGTAGTTAGAGAAATTAGACAAAAGGAAGTTTTTTTTGTTCCACCTTTATCATTAGTTGTAGTACAGCAAGAAGAGACACAAGTCAAGGTGAAAGTGGAAGTAACTAAGAAAGATCAAGAAACAAGAAAATCTACTAGATCAACCTCCTCCACACCTAGTAAAAGAGTGAAAGAGATTGCTAATGGACCAAGTAGAAGGTAAAAGACTTTAGTTCCACCAGTTAAAAGAAAGATTGCAAAAATTAAAGATGATGAAGAGACCCTTGTTAAGAAGAAAACTTGGAAACCTAGAGTTGAAAAAGTTAATGAACAGATTATTCAAGATGGAGATTTCACAAAGATGAACAAATACTATGATCTCTATGATTATGCAGAGAGATTGAACCTAGAAAATGTACTGGTAAAGCACATGATATTGACTAACAAAAAGTTTGATACAATTCAAGGTAAGATACCTGATGATTTGTATGAGAAGCTTGTAAATAGGAAGAAAAGAGCACCAGATGAAGATATCAGAATTAGAGAAAATCTTGTTAGGAAGCTATGTGATGTAAGAGATGAAGAATAATTCAAACAGATCATGAAGGATCTGAACACCCTTTTGAGAACCAAGAAAAGAATAATTCAGATTATGGGAGGCAAGTATGAAGAAATCAACAAGGAAACAGAACTAGTAATAGTTAAGATAATGGCAGAGAATGCTGGAAAACCATTAGTTGTAGCAGAACCTGAAGAGAAAGTAGAAGAAGTAGAACAACAGGATATTCCCTCTCCACCAGCCATCAACATTGAAGATGAATCTATGAATGTTGAAGTAACAAAGATCACTTTGGACAGTGATGATAATCTATTTAAAAACCTTGAAAACATTGTTGACAATTTGGCTTTTGAAGAGCAGGACAGTGCCAAATGAGAAGAGAAGACAGAAACCAGAACTAAAGAATCTAAAGAGACAAAGAAACAAGTATCTGTCCCCACCCAAGAAGAAATCAGTCTTACACCTGAGACTAGTAAGAAAACTTAGATTGGTTCTATATTTGAGAATTTGGGAAAAGAAGTAGATGATGATGATCAGATGGATTTGATCACATCTTTGAATAAAATTATTGGAAAGAATAAGAAAGTGAAGAGCCTTGAAGGATGCCTAAAGGAGCTAACTAAGAAGTTACAAGGCATTGTAACCACACAAATTGTAGAGGTTGACCCAATGGAAAAAGTAAAGAAAGTGATGAATACATTTGATGATGAGTTTACTAACTTATCTGATGTAGCTAAGGTAAAGGCACAAGAAGCCTATGTGGCCAAAATAATTTTGGACATAAGTCAGAACATCAGGAATGATATCAACAATCTTGATATTTGTATAAAATACTTAAGAAGGAATTTAGACATAGGAAAATCTTTGTACATTCAGTGTACAAAATCTCAAATCCTTATAGCAGAGGAAGAGCAGAAGATTAAGATCAAGGAAGCTAAAATTCAGACTGAGATAAACCTTATTTCCAGCCCTAATGTGAAGGTACTTGATGTTGAGAAGAAAATCTATAAGATTTATGATGAAATAAGCATTTTACAAGATGACAAGGATAGGAAGCTAAAAAGATTATCTCTTTTAAGAGAGCATGTTTCTATCAAATTGGGCATTGCTGAAGGACAACTAGAAGAATTTCTTTCATCCAAGACATCTTTTCAAAAGTTCAGTTTTGTGAATCTACAAGCCTGTGAAATTGAAGCTTATGGATTATGTGCACTACTCAGTGTTGCAGATTCGATTAAGAAGGCATGGGAGAAAGAGTTAGAGAACATGAAGATTAACTTTGTAGATTGTGTTGCAAGCCTACTGGCTTTGCAATATTGAATCAAGGTATAACTTTTGTCTGAACACAGTTTTGTCACCCTCCTTACCTTTTTTTTGTGATTATTGTCAAAGGGGGAGAGATATACAATAGAAAATTGATAAGGATGTATACTCCTAGGGGGAGTATAGTATGTTTATAATATTTATGGATTCATAAGGATAGTAGATACATATTTTGTAGTATGGCCATCATTTTGATATTTTTGAAATCTATGACTTAGTCAATTTTCTCATATGTTGCCACCAATGACAAAGGAGGAGATTGTTGGTGATTTGGCTGAGTTAGATTCATAGATGTTGTCATTATGGAAACATATGATCTACATGAAGATCGCATAGGTTAGAGAGCAAGCATGTCAAAGCGCAATGCAAAATTGTCTAAGTATGAGACAATGTTTTTGCCAGTGTACCTGATGATAGTTTTGATTAGCGATGTTGATTGGAGAAAGTTCAATGCTTTTTCACTTGAACATAGATACTATGGTGACTATAGAAGACTCAACTGACATTGCAAGTTAGTACAGCATGTATGGAAGAAGTTATGATGGTTTTACTAAAGACAGTGTTAAGCCGACAGGACAAAATATGAAGACAGAATTGGTAAAGAATTAAGGGATTATTTTGTTTATCAAAATAATGTCTTAACAATATAAAGGGACAACATCCTAGATGTTAACCCTTGGGTAAATATATTTTTTATAATGTAAGTTGAATGAAAAGAGTTATTAGTCTTAATAACTTGTATAAATGTAATGTATGAAGAAGATGTAAAAAAGAAGTTGTACATGATATGAATGTAACAGCAATAGTGAAAAAGGAAACAAAGAGATATTGATGCGAAGTTGCAAGCGGTATAAGGTTATGTACCTTGACCTATTTTGTAATCAATAAATATTTAATATTACTTGTTTGGGCAGTGGGCTCATCTGGTAATCATATTTTGTACTACCAACTCCTAGCAAGGTTGAGGCTTCTAACAAGGCCTATAGTCCCTTAATCAGGATTGAGACACTATTTGCATGTAATAGGCTCCTAACATGTTCAACATCCTTAAAAAGATACTTTTGATTAGTGGATCTTTGTGGTTACCATCCCCATTGGGGTTTTCCCTTGGCCAGGATTTCCTCGAGGACATATAATGTATTATGAGCTCTTTTGTTTTGTTACTATGCATGTTTTTTATCTTTCTATGTTATGCATGCATTAATATAATCTGTTATATCCATAATTGGGAAAAAGTAAAAGTTTGTAGAATACTGATTCACCCCCCCTCCTCCTCTCAGTATTCCCTATTTCTAATAGAGCTCACTTCTCAAGAGGTGAAGGCTACAACCTTCTGATGTCAGATACACACAATATCTACTGGATGAATTGTCACTATGACACTCCTTGTCAGATTAGTTCCTTTGATGCACTGATGTTTTGAACTATAGCAAAGCTCTAATACATCTTATAGTGTCTTTGCACACTTCTGCTTTGCTTATCACATCTCTTTATCAACTGCCATACATAATACAATGGGGGCATCTCATATTTATACGTGCATAAAAAATAAACAACTAGGTCAGCCCTTAGACCTATTACATACAACACTTCCAAATGAATTGGCTTAAGCGTGTGTTAGTAAATGAATTTGTCTCTTTCAAAATTTATGCTCTATTGCCCACTATGAAACATTAACCCTTTACTAACAAATGGATTAAACTCAAGGTGTTTAACCCTCTGAATTATGGTACAACTCCCAAAAATATTTTCAATGAATTTTTATGCAAAAGAATAATGTCTTTCTACAAATATCAAACTTTTGACCAGAAAGTTGGTAAGGCTGAAACAATAACCCCCATCAATATTGTTAGGAATAAGGTGTCTCAACCTTGGATAATTCTTATTATTATTATTTGTTTTGTAAATGTATTTTTTGCAAATAATGAAATTAAGTGTGAGTGTACATGTCTATTTGGCATGTTGATGTGTCACTCCACTTGATGTGTCGACATCTTGTGTGTAAGGAGATCATGACTAAAATGGTCATGATGGATTCCTATGATGCATAAGAACTATTTAAGGAATGTGCTATGACAGGTGTAAGAGTATCTTATGACTTGGGCCTATTTTGGCACCCAAGAAGAAGTGGTTGGTGTGTGTAAGAGAATATGCCAAAAATGGGTTGGTATGACAGATTCTCTTACACTTCTTTTGTGACCATTATTTTTGGCAGATTCTATGACAAGCTGTCATAGTCTATTCTAGGGATGGATGCCTATTCTTGGGATTGCATGTAACAGCTATGTACATGTGGCTTTGTGCATGGGTCTTTGTGGTTGGACACCAAACTCCTTTTTTGGGTATTTGTTGGGTCCTAAGGAGTCTATATATATGATGTTGCTTCTATGGGAGAAATATAAGTTTTATTAGTCTCTCATCTCCTGAAAGAACTTGCATTGCAAGTGTGTTGTAGTCTTTGTGTTGAAGATAATACATTGTGTAGGTTTTTGAGGGGTGGGGTTGTTTTACCGAAAGGTTTTTACCCACCGGCATATCTTTGTGTTTATGTGTTTCAATCTTCTCTATCTATTTTCTAGATGCATGGTATATGGCTGAAATATCTTTGTTAAAGTAGTTAATGAATCTAAAATTGTAAGGATTTAAAAATAATTTTCATAATACTTTCCTTTAGAGATTAGTGTAGGAAGCTATTTCTGCACCTAAGTCTCCTTACAAGTGGTATCAGAGCTTGATCAACTTTTGATCCTAGTTGTTGGGTAGGGTTTTTTGAGCTAATCTCAAGTTTAGTGGGAGTTTTGTGCAGAGCATTATGAATCTTATTTGCAGATTGAGATGGCAAGTTCCTCATATAGTAGAATGGAGGTGGAGAAATTAAATGGCACTAATTTTGAGTTGTGGAAACTCAAGATGGAAGACATGCTTGAAGACTGCAATCTATGGGAGGCTACTTCACTTGATGTGAAACCTACAACAATATCACAAGCGGATTAGGAGATCAAGGATCAGAAGGCTAAGGGTCTCATTAGACTCTGTCTAGCAGATGTCATTCTTCTGAATGTTCTTAATGAGACTACTTCAAATTATTTGTGGCAATGACTCAGGTCTATGTATCAAGTCAAATCTCTGGTGAATAAGTTGTTCCTGAGAAAGAAGTTATATTCTTTAATAATGGAGGAAGGGGGATCTATAACTGATCATCTCAATGCATTCAATTTATTGATTGCACAGTTGGCATCATTCGGTGCCAAGATCGAGGAGGAGGATCATTGTATGACCCTACTTTGTTCCTTGCTGGATTCATGGGACCATCTTGTGATGGCTCTCAGAAGTACTATAGTCACATTTTATATGGATGATGTGGTGTCTTCACTGCTATCTAAGGAGATGCGAAGAAAGACTTCAGATTCATCTAAGGAAGCCCTTGATGTTCACGGGAGATCCAACGATAGAGGAAAGTAGAATGACAACAAGTCAAAGAAGGGTAGATCCAAATCCCATGGGAGTTCTAAGACTCCTGGAAAGTCCAAGGTGAAATGTTGGAACTATGATAAAACTGGGCACTTCCAAAGGGACTACAAAGAACCGAAGAAGAAGAAGAAAGGCTCAGATTCAGCTTCCAAAAAATCTCAAGAAGATGGAGATGCTTTTATTGCAGCTTTTCCAGCCCATGCATCTGATGATGTGTGGTTCATAGACTCGAGTGCTTCTTTTCACATGACCTCTCATTGAAACTAGTTCTCAAAATATGAAGAGTTCGATGGTGGAAAAGTGTACTTGGGTGATGATTCTCACCTAAAGATAGTTGGACGTGGAAGGGTCACTATCAGATTTCTTGATGGATGAGTAAAGGGAATCAATAGAGTTATGCACATTCTAGGTTTGGCATGAAACCTATTATCTGTAAGTATGCTAAATGATGTAGGTGTGCAAGTTGTCTTTTTGAAAGATGGATGCAAGATGATGAGAGGTTCTATGGTGCTCGCTAGAGGTACTAGGAGAGGTACTTTGTTTCAGCTTGAAGCATGCATTGTTCAGTGCAATAGTTCTTCTATTTCAAAGAAGAGAGTGGCTATCACTTCATCCCCACCATCTGAACAAGCAGTAAAGAAGACTATGGCAATGGGTTCCGATGGCAGTGCAGTAAGTGTACCTAAGGGTGCAAACACTTTGGAAGGAAAGCTTCCTGTAGAAAAGATGATGTTGTGGCATATGAGATTTGGCCACATTGGTGAGAAGGGTCTTAGGACCCTGAAGAATAAAAACCTCATTGAGGGTTTAAATGATTGCAATCTCAAGTTCAACTTCTACGAACACTGTGTCTATGGTAAACAAAATTGTGTTCAATTTTACTCTAGTTCTCACAAATCTTCTAATGTTTTGGATCTTATTCATTCTGATGTATTTGGTATTGTAAAAGTTCCTTCAATATCTAAGTCTATATTTTTTGTATCTTTCATAGATGATTATAGTAGGACTTGGATTTATTTCCTTAAAAGTAAGACACAAGTCTTTAGTTGGTTCAAGGAATTTAAAGCCCTTGTAGAGAATCAGACTAGTAAGAAGATTAATTGTGTGAGAACTGACAATGGTGGTGAGTTTTGATCAGTAGAGTTTGAATAGTTCTATAAAGAATGAGGTATCGAGAGGCATAAGACAACTCCTTATACCCCATAGAAAAATGGAGTTACAGAGAGAATGAACAGGACATTGATGGAGAAGGCTAGGAGTATGCTTAGTGGAGCTAGTTTAGAACAAAGGTTTTGGGTTGAAGCTATGGCCATTGCTTGCTATCTGGTTAACAGATCTCCTACATTAGCTCTTGTTGGTAAGACACCCATGGAGGTGTGGTCTAGTAAGAAGCCTTCAATTAGACATCTTCATGTTTTTGGTTGTGAAGCTTATGCACATGTTCCAAAGGAGAAAAGATCTAAGTTGGAAAACAAAGCTATCAAATGTATTTTCATTGGATCCAATGTTGGTGTGAAAGGATACAAGCTTTTGGATCCTATGACTAGTAAGGTGTTGTCTAGTAGAAATGTTATTTTCAGAGAGCTAACATCTTCTCCTATTGTGCTACAACCAGATGAAAAAAAAAAAGGGAAAAAGATGTTGTGCAATTGCCTCCTACCCCTGAGAAGACTGAACAGAGGGACCATGTTGGGTCTAATGATGAGGGGAGCTCTAGCAGCTCTGATAGTTTGGAAGAAGAGGAAGAACAACCTCAACCTCAGCCCTTGAGGAGATCCATGAGAGAAAGAAAGCAACTAGAAAGGTTTGGTTATTCTATGTTAGATTCTAGTTGTGCTTTTGCTTTGATTACTAACACTGATGAGCCTAGATCTATGAAAGAGGCTTTGGGCATGGAAGATGCAAGTTCCTAGATTGAGGCTATGGATGATGAGATGGCTTCATTGGAGAAAAACAAAACTTGGGACCTTGTACCTTTGCCTAAAGGGAGAAAATCTATTGGCTGTAAATGGGTGTTCAAGAAGAAATTCTATGCAGATGGTAGTGTTGAAAGGTACAAAGCTAGATTGGTTGCAAAGGGGTATTCATAGGTAGAGGGAATAGATTATGGTGAAATATTCTCTCCTATTGCAAAGTTGACATCTATTAGATTTATGTTATCTCTTGCTGCATCATATGATTTAGAGATAGAACAGATGGATGTGAAGACAACTTTCCTTCATGGTGATTTGGAGGAAGAGATTTATGTCACAGCCTGAGCACTACATTGTTAAAGGTAAAGAATCCTTAGTTTGCAGATTAAAGAAATCTCTATATGGTTTGAAGAAATCTCCTAGGATGTGGTACCTTAAGTTTGATGCCTTTTTGTTGTCAATTGGATTTGTAAGATCAAAATTAGATCATTGTATTTATTTTAGAGTTGAAAATGATCACCTTCTTATTGTTGCATTATATGTTGATGATATGTTGCTATTTGGGAAGGGTAAGGGTATGATTTCTGATTTTAAATCTCAGTTGTTAGAACAGTTTGAGATGAAAGATCTTGGGGTAGCTAGGTACATCTTGGGTATGGAAATCAATAGAGACAGGTCTAATAGAAAACTTTGGTTAAGTCAGAGTAAGTATGTGAAGTCTGTGTTGGATAGGTTCAGCATGGTAGATTGTAGACCACTTTGTGTTCCTATTTTTGTGGGAACAAAGTTATTTGTAGATGATTGTCCAAAATCTCCTAGTGAGGTGGAGGACATGAGTAGAGTACCTTATGCTAGTGTAGTTGCTAGTCTTATGTATGCTATGGTCTGTACTAGACCAGACATTTCCCCAGCAGTGGGAGTCCTGAGTCAGTTTATGGCTAACCCTAGACGAGTACATTGGGATGCAGTTAAGCGAGTATTTAGATATTTGAGGGGTACATCAAATTACTCCATATGTTATCATGGTAACTCTTCTAGATATCCACATTTAGTTTTTATTCATGGGTTTGTGGATTCAGATTGGGTAGGTGATATTGATAGTAGGAGATCCACCAATGCTTATGTGTACACTATGTTTGGTGGTGCCATTAGTTGGATGAGTAAGTGACAACCTATGGTTGCTTTGTCCACTACAAAATTTGAGTACATGGTTGCTACTCATGCTTGTAAGGAACCCATTTGGCTTAGGAGATTGTGTTCTAATGTTGGTATTGATGCAGAATAGATTACTATTTGGTGTGACAGTCAAAGCGCTATTTGCCATGCAAAAAATCCAACTTTCCATGCCAGAACGAAGCACATTCATGTGCAGTTTCACTTTGTGAGAGATATGGTGGAAGATGGAAAGGTAAATTTGGAGAAGGTAGATACTATGAAGAATGTTGCAGATGTATTAATGAAACTAGTGGGCATTGAGAAGTTTAGATGGTGTTGGGAGTCTATGGGCCTTTTGGCCTATAGCGGTTAAAGTTCCTGTTATGTTCCTATTGCTCTTAAAAGGTGTTCGACAAGTGGGAGAATGTTAGGAATAAGGTGTCTCAACCTTGGATAATTCCTATTCTTATTATTTTTTTTGTAAATGTATTTTTTGTAAATAATGAAATTAAGTGTGAGTGTACATGTCTAGTTGGCATGTTGATGTGTCACTCCACTTGAGGTGTCAGCATCTTGTGCGTAAGGAGATTATGACTGAAATGGTCATGACAAATTCCTATGATGTGTAAGAACTATTTAAGGAATGTGCTATGATAGGTGTAAGAGCATCTTATGACTTGGGCCTATTTGGGCACCCAAGAAGAAGTGGTTGGTGTGTGTAAGAGAATATGCAAAAAATAGGTTGGTATGACAGATTCTCTTACACTTCTCTTGTGACCATTATTTTTGGTGGATTCTATGACAAGATATCATAGTCTATTCTAGGGATGGATGCCTATTCTTGGGATTGCATGTAACAGCTATGTACATGTGGCTTTGTGCATGGGTCTTTGTGGTTGGACACCAAACTCCTTTTTTGGGTATTTGTTGGGTCCTGAGGAGTCTATATATATGATGCAGCTTCTATGGGAGAAATATAAGTTTTACTAGTCTCTCATCTCCTGAAAGAACTTGCATTGCAAGTGTGTTGTAGTCTTTGTGTTGAAGATAATACATTGTGTAGGTTTTGGAGGGGTGGGGTTGTTTTACCGAAAGGTTTTTCCCCACTGGCATATCTTTGTTTTTATGTGTTTCAATCTTCTCTATCTATTTTCTGTATGCATGGTATATGGCTGCAATATCTTTGTTAAATTAGTTAACGAATCTAAAATTGTAAGGATTTAAAAAGAATTTGCACAATACTTTCCTTTAGAGATTAGTGTAGGAAGTTGTTTCCACACCTGAGTTTCCTTACAAATATGATATAATTACTGTGAATTGATAGAAACTAATAAACCTAAAGCTCACAGACTTCAGTGAATAAACACTATACCAATATAAAACACAACTTTAAATTTAGATTCAAAGAAAAACATAGACATTCAATTAAGAAATCTCATTCAATGTAGAATACCCCAACAGAGATCCACTCAAAAATATAAATCAAAAGATCTATACTGATAAGTTTCTTTCATTCACTAATTTAGAAAAACTTAATTAAAGTCCTTACAAAAAATACTAAAATTTCAACTATGCTATTACTTAAGCGGAAATAAATTAACTAACATCCCTTTCAATAGTTTTTTGCTGGCTTTATATAGCCATTAATTACAATTATCAAAAATAATAAAGTCTTTGAAACTCCTTGAGTTTCGGATGCCAACTATTTAAGATAACCATAAAATGCTAAAAATAGTAAACTAGAAAATTGAAAGACAATGACCCATAAAGCATGGATAAAGACCACCAATCTTGTCTAAGTTGGATGCTTTAGATTCAACTCTAGGATGACTCGAGCGCACATACCTTCTTCTGCTCCTCATGAGCCAATGATGCACTGATAACTGTAGCATGATATGGTAGCCTAATGAGAGAAATTCTTTGTTTGAGAACCTTCCCATCCTTGCATATTTAATTCAGCCTTGATTTATGAGACTCAAGATGATCTACACAGATGACCAACATAGCTTCAGTGTTAGCTATAGAGGTAAGATCTTCTGTCGTGAGCTCTTCGCTATCTCTAATAGTTGTTATACCTACCTCCAACTCCTGAGTTATCTTCTCCATTTTCTTTATATCTTGAGTTCCCTCATCTATTAGAATAATGTTCAGGCATTTAAGATCTTTTTGCATGGTATTGATCAATCCCTTAAGGTCATTGAGTAGGCGAGTCACCCCATCACAACCATCCTTAATAATTGAGTTTCTCCACTCAATACTCTTCATGAAAACATACAAGACCTCCTCATTTAGGCCATGAACTAGCTTTTCCAAAAGGAATTAGGCACTCCATAGTGATCAATCTCCGTCAGCTAATCGGCTATATGAGTCCACTTTTTCCTTTCCTTCCTCTATTCTGTTAGTTTAGCCAACAGTTCTGAGATGAATTTGGTCACAACTTCATGAGTCTCAATTAACTGAGTGATGTAATTGCCTCCCCGTTGGATCATGTCTGCGACCCATTTGTTAAAAACTTCTACTACCATTTTATTTCTTTGAATCTGGTCCAACATTTTACAGACTTTAGGTGAACGAGGGTCGAACGTATAAGGCACCTAAGCTAATAGAAGTGGACTAGGCTCTTGCACTACTTTAATGAACTCATCCAATCTCTATATGGTAGCCTTTAGTTCTTTCTTATCCTTCTCATCCTTGAAAGTCCTGTGTAGTATCTTCCATGTAGAAGACTCCAAGTGGTTTGCATCTATCATCCTACTTGCCACCCCTAAGTCTATGTTTTCAATAGTGAAGTCTTCAACCCAAGCTTTAGAAACCTACTTATCAGACTTAGGTATTGCTCATTCTATTTTCTACCTCCCAATTTTCTCATCTACATCTATCATTGACTCCATCTTAATTATTTTGGGCTTCACTGAAGCCCCCAAGCACTTACTAACCATGTCCTCTACCGGAAGAGATATCAGTAAGACATTCCTTTTCTTGTTGTTAATAGAACTTCCCAACCAACTGAGAGTAGGAGATGGAGTTTACAAAGTGTCACTCACTACGGTTATCGAGGGTTCTCTAGAATCTAGCTAATTTCTCTTCGAGGTCATTGTGTCTCCCTCCATAATATCTAAACCAGCTTGCTCTGACATGTGAGCATCCATGAGATCAAGATCTATGACCTCTTTTTCATTAACTAGCTTATCACTCTCTTTATCAACTCTCCCTCTTAAGCTTCTTCTTATTAGGTGAAGAGCTAGGAGAAGCTTGTTTCACCAAATTAGCTGAAGACTTCTTATTTCTAGCTTTGGAGGTACCTACAATAGAAATATTTTTGTCAGCAGTAACAATGGGTTTGACAATAGTTTCACCATGTGCAGCTCTTCTTGGATTATGTCTTCTTGAAACAGGGGGCCTCTTACTATTAACCCATTTCTCAATTCTTTACCACATTAAGAGTCTTGATTATTAGGCTCTCTCTCTCATCAATACCCCAATCTATTTCAAGAAGTGGTGTACCCCTAACTCTAGTTTCGTACTGCTCATCAATTACCTCTACAGCATCATCTTCATCTATTGCTTAGATGTCAATCTTAATATTTAGGGTAACAATTTGTCCTAAGGTAAACCTAGACCAAGTCCTCCTCCTCACTTCAAAATCATCTGCACAGCCCTTCTAGTAATCCTCTATTTGGGGAATGCATTAAAATTCAGAGGGCAAGTTGAAATGTTGAGTAGCGTATCCCCTACTATCAAAATATTTTTTGAGTGCAAATGTCTTCAAATTTAATTTCCTTAATTCATGCTCTAGATTTAGGGCATCTAAAGAAGTTTTGCAATTGTAATACCCTAATTCAATTGGGAAGCTGGACTTTGCTCTGCCCTGCCTTTCCTTGACCCCTTTATGCACATATGCCAATTGGTGAGCTACTTTTGCAATGATTAAACTGTCGAAAGCGTATCTGGGTAATTTAAATGGTTCCCCTTCAAAACCACCCACTCTGAGATATGTGAATCTTCTAAATTGGCTGAAGAAACTTCCATAAGTATTGATGAATGTTTTTTCCTCTTTTGACATTCTCTGCTCAGTGTTCCCTTGCAGTTCATATGTCAACCTTCCAAAGAAAACCCCATTAACTTTTAGAAAACTATCAACATGATACTCTTTTTTCAGGTGAGGGTAGTAATCATAGACCTTCATATTTGGGAGAGGTTGTTCATGGAAAATTCCTTTCCACTCTCTAGTATAGGCTAAAATGTAGAACAAGTAAGAGGACATGTGGAAATTACTACCCAATGAGAAGTTTGCCAAATGATGATTGAGTTCATTGGCAATTGCTTTGGCCCAGTCAATATATTTTTCCCCTTCGAGAGTGACCTAGATATAGAAGTACATCCAGTCATGTCAATAATAGGCATGCTGGTTACCTTTAATTCTATTGAGCAATATGACAGGCTTGGCTACCTTGGGTTTAAAATGATCTATAGTGAGTGGCTTTGGGAGCCTGGACCCTCCTTTTTTAGCTTTGAGCAGCCAGTATTGGGCTATTTCATTCTTGTAGACTTGTCTCTTGGTGGAAAAAATTGAATAGGATGAGGGGATATTCCACCCTTCATACGAGTCTCTTTCTGGAACCCTTATTGCCTTCAAGATGAAATCTCTTCTTATGTATACCAGTGGACTCCCATTAACCTTCTTGATACACTTTTCCTCAAAGCTATATCTTTTTGCACATTCAACAACTAGCTCTCGACAAGGGGCTACTATTGGGAAAGCTGCCACATCAGTCAGACCACTCTGAATGGATTTTTCTAACATGGAACCTAGAATGGGTTCTTTAACCTAGTTCATAATGTCCTCTAAGGCTCTAGTTTTGATTAGGGTATCTTCATAGCTGGGCAAGGAGCACATTAAAGGAGAGGTATTTCTAAAATTTGGAATTGGGTTCTTCATTTTGGGTTCTCGGGCTAGGAAAAACAATACAGAGATGCAGCAACTTCAAAGGAATTCAAATTTGACAAAGGAAAGAGCTTTAACTGAAATAAGGGAGGCCAGAAGGGAGACTCACCTAGTTTCTTATGCATTGAACTAAGCTCTGAGAGGAGGAGAGGATGCCTTCTTCCACACTGACTGCATGAGATTTCTTGAGCATTATGAATAAAATAGGCTAAGCTTTCCAATTTATCATAAAATAGTTTACAAAATCCTGGGAGATTCACAATAATGGAAAATTATGTCACATAAGGTTTAATTAATGATCATCAGGTAACTCGCACCACCTTAAGCATTGATTATTGTACTTTCCCACACTAAAGTGACACTTAAATGTCATTTTGATTAATTACAATATCCTCACCACACGTGGAAGTCATAATCAATTTCTAGTTGTCCTTTATGTCAAATCACCACTTTGTATTTTTGCAACTTACAGGCACACATTGAACCTCGAACCTTGAACTATGAGAGTTCATGGTTCAAGTTCAATGAGAAGGTAGAAGGACTATCCTTTGGCATGACAATAAAATAAATCAAAAATAAATAGTGACAAGGAAGAAGGCAAAGAAAAGTGATTTACAAAAAGGTAACATCCATTGAACTTTGAATCTTGAACTAGGAGAGTTCACAGTTCATAGTTCATCAGATGAGTGTGCGCTACAAAGATGAAATGCCGCTAAGCTAGCAAACAAAGAGGAAAATCATACCAAAGGATGTTATTGAACATTGAATCTTGAACTAGGAGAGTTCAAGGTTCAAGTTCAACTAACAGGGTTCGTATGCAAAGGATTGGAACTTTGAGTGAACAACTCCTAAAATTATGGGGTGATTTTGGGAAAATTAGAGCTTGAGGAAATTAAACAAAATCTATTGATAACAATGGCTATGACTGGGGATGAGACCTCTTGAGGGAGAAGGATGAACCTTTAGCTTTGGTTTCACAGACTAGAAAAAACTTAGAATAGGAAAGAAAGGGAACAGACCAAAAAGGAAAAATAGAAAATAGCACAACAAAAAGGTATGTACAGGATTAGGACTAAACCTTCTTAAATCTTATACAACTTGAGGTCCTGACCATTAAAGGTTAGAGGTAAAATAGTACCATCCAAATGTTCTAGTTTGAAATAATTACCTCCCAATACTTTACTGGTGATGAACGGGCCCTTCCAAAGTGATTCAAACTTTCCACAAGCACCTTTGGGTTCCCATCTCTTGTCCCATAACAGTACTTGATCTCCCTCCATAAAATTCTGAGGTCTGGCTTTTTGATCAAAAAATTTCTTGACCTGAGCTTGATGTGAGGCTATTTGACTTACCATTTCTTCTCTTTCTTCCTATATTTTATTGAGGTACAAAGTTCATTTCTCAAGGGCATCCTAGTAAACCTGATCTTCAATTGTTTTTTGTAGTTTCACAGTTGCTAGCTTCAGAGGTAATGAAAGCTAAGCTTCAACACCATAAACCAATTCAAAGGGTGACATGCCAATTTCTCTTTTCAAAGATGTTTGATTAGCCCAAAGATCTTCAAAAAATTTCTTATGCCAATCCTTAGCATTGTCACATACTAGCTTCCTCATTATTCTGATCAAGTTCTTATTTCTTGATTCCACATGTCCATTTCCCTAAGGATAGTATTTAGATGCATGGGATAGGTAGATACCATGATCATAGTAGAATAACTTTAATTTGTGAGAAGAGAAATTGGTAGCATTGTGTGTGACCAATTTGGTAGGAACTCCAAACCTAACCAGAATGTAATTTTTAACAAACTCACACACTACCTCAAATGTGGTCTTCTTAATAGGGACCGCCTCCACCCATTTCATGAAATAGTTTATTGCAGTAAGATGTGGGTGTTTCTGGCACTCAAAGGAGGATTGATTGGTCTGATGAAGTCTAGCCCCCATTGCTCCAAAGGTTCTTCTATGACCACTAGTCTTAAAGGAAGAGCTGCTAACTGTGGCTTTCCACCAAATATATTACATTTTTCACAACTTGCAACCCACTTATAAGCATCGCCAAACATTCCTGGCTAGTAATAACAATTCCTAAGAATTTTAAAAGCAGTTATTGTGGAAGAGAAATGACCACCGCATGCCTCATTATCAAAATTTCTGAGCAATTTTTCTTGTTGTTCTCTATCAACACACCTCAAGAAGGCTCCATCCAAACCCTTTTATATAGTATGTCATCAACAATAACATACTTTATAGCTTTTAGCTTGAGGTTCCTTCTTTCCTTCAGGGTTAAATGAGGAGGACAGGTGCCATAAGTAAGGTAGAATGCCACATCTAAAAACCAAGAATCGTGAAGATTGACAAAAAGAATAGAGGGCATGATGCTATCAGGATCCTACTCAGACATAAGTTTACATAATCCTTATCCCCAGACCAACTTTGTAGGATGAATCTCCAAGTCAAACTCTTGAATCCTAGAGATCCATGTTGCTCATTTGTTCATCCCAATCTCTTGTTGAGTTATGACATCTTTGACAGCAGAAGTGGAGACAAAAACAACTGAGTGAGACTGCAGAATATAGAACCTGAAATCTTTTACTGCTTTAACCACCACATATACATGCTTCTTGACCAATGGATAGTTTAACTCATGCTTCTTGATAGGGACAATTATAAAGGCAATAGACACCTCCTCTTCCTTGTCATTTTTCTACAATAATATCCCAAACACTGTATGTTTAGAGGCATAACAGTGTATTATGAAGTCCTTCTTGTAATTTGGGTTTATTAGTGTGGGAGCTTCTGCTATAGCTTTCTTGATGTCATCAAATGCTTTGAAAGCTTCCATGCTCCATTTGAATGGATTCTTCTCACTCATGAGACTCACCATATGCTTAGATGTATAGCAAAATCTAGAACAAACCTTCTGAGAAAATTGGTTTGTCCAAAGAAATATATAACACTGGTCCTATTCGAAGGTAAACCAAGTTGTTTGATTTCTTTAACTCTTTCTGGATCAATCTTGATCCCTTCTTTTGACACAATGTGGCCTAACAACTTCCCTTCCGTGACTACAAAGACCAATTTTTTGGGTTTAAGGAGATGCCATGTTCTCTGCATCTCTGTAGAACTAATCTTAAATCCTTTAGATGATTTCTACACCTCTTGGAAAACACCATCAAATCATAAAGATAAACAACTATCACCTTATTTAGCAGATGACTAAAAGAAGAATTCATTGCACGTTGAAACATGGCACCCACATTTATCAAGCCAAAAGGCATTTTGTTATAAGCATATGTACCCCATGGGGTGGTAAAAGTTGTTTTATGCTGATCCTGATCAGCCACCTTAATCTGGTTGTAACTAGAGAAGCCATCTAGCATGGACATCATCTCTGAACCTGCCACAATCTATAGAATATGGTCTATAACAGGGAGTCCATAGTTATCTTTTAGGCTATATTGGTTCAAGTTCCTAAAATCTACGCAGATCCTTATCTCACCATTTTTATTTCTGACAGGAACTATATTCATGATCTAGGTGGAAAGATGAATAGGGTAAATGATACAAGCTTGCAACATCTTTTCTACTTCCTTCTGAATTGCCTTAAAAACCTTTGGCTTATAATTTCTCAATTTTTGCCTAAAAGGTGAAGTACCTAGTTTGATAGGAATCTGGTGCTGGAACTTTCCTCCTTTGAAGTTTTTAAAATCATGATAGGACCAAGAAAAGGTATCCTGATACTCCTTCAATAGATTAACAAATCTATGCTTCCCATCTGAAGTACAACATCTACCCTGGTTTACACATTTAGGTTCCTCATCCTCCCCTATGTTTACCTTCTCATTGTCACTTTGATTTATATCCACTTGTGGGAGAGATGGAGATTTCAAAGCATCATATCTATCAAATTGACTTTCAAGAGAGACAAGCCCCTTAGGAATGTGATTCCCTTTTAATTGAAATATTCCTTCATCTGTTACACCATCTGGGAAAAACTCATCACAGGTTGATGAAGACCCTTCAAAGAAGGTAGTGCTAAAAACTTCGGCCAACTGCAAGAATTTATCAATTTGTTTATCATCTTGAAAGACCTACCAATGCTCAACATTATCTAGGACTTTTAGTTTGTACACTATTTCAATTTTATATGAACTTTTCCTAAAATCTGAATGCAGCAACAATAAGGAAGAAGAAACTTCTAGAGAATCTGCTCGGTTATTTTTCTCTCTGGGAACAGCTTCTATAGAGAAAGCTTCAAGCTCCTCAATCTCATCCCAAACATGATTTCTATAGTGTTTGAGTCTTTCATTTTTTGCTGAATACATTCCTCTTACTTGTTTGACAACAATTTATGCATCTCATCTTGCTCTGAGTACTTTCATACCCATCTTCTTTGCTTCTTCAATACCAAGCAAGAGAGACTCATATTCTATAGTGTTGTTCATGTTGTCAAATTCTAGCTTAAAAGCTCATGGGAAGAAATCTCCTTTAGGAGATATCAATACAACCCTTGCTCTAGACCCAATAGAGGCATAGCTACCATCAAACTCCAAAGTCCAAAGGCCATCAGACTTAGCAGTTGTTACTTCTTCATTCATGTCCAGTGTGGATGAGATCATATAATTTCCAAACTTAGATTCTTGGTAGAGTATCTAAGACTTGAGATCCTCATATGGGAATACTGTGTATTTTGATTTTCCCTCTAGTTGTAAGACAACCCTTGTTGGCATTAAGCATGTTTTTCATTAGTGAGAACACTTATTCAGATTATGTGTGCTTACCAAGCTTCACAGTGTTTACCAAGCAATTCAAGCAGACCAAGCTTTGTAGTGCTTACCGAGTTATCATTACCGAGTGATGAGATGAGCAGTGTTTACCGAGTGCCAGCATAGTAAACAAGGAATTCAGTTTCTACCGAGTGACACTATATCTACCGAGTCTCCAGTGTATACCGAGTTTGAAACTATGACCAAGTGGTTAGTATGGACTGAGCCTCCACTCCTACCAGGAGCATGATGATGCTAAGTATTGCAGTGGATGTCGAGTATCAAAAAGTCACCGAGATAGTTTGCAAGAACTTTGTAACTATATTTGGGCTGACTCAGTAATATTTGTGTTAGGGCCAACTTTGTAATTATTTTGTAATTATTTTGGATTGATATATAAGCAATGTTTTGTATCATATCAAAAAGTGTATTAATGTGTAAAAAAGAGAATAAAGGTAGAGATAGGAAAATTACAAAGGGCTATAGTAGTATAAGGAGCAGCGGAGACATATCTATCACAGAAAGTGATCAGTACATCAAAGAATCTTAATCAGCAAGTACAGTTGCAAGTAAGAGATCTCCTGTTTCATCCTAACAGGTGAATCAGCTTGAAATCCTTTAACAGGGTAGACTTAACAGTCTTTTGTAAAATCTCTTAACCGAGTGCATACTTCATTGTATGTTTGTAAATCCTCTAACAAGGTGGACCTAGCAGTCCTAATTGCTCCTAACAAGGAAAATCATCAGAACTGATCATTGTAAGCCTTAACCAGCCAACTTTATACTACAGTATTGAAGTTTTGTGGGTATCATCCCCACCCCAATTTTACTTTCTAGTTGGAAGGTTTTTGGGTAACCAAATCTTTGTGTTCAAAGTGTTATGAATGTTTTATTCTTTCTGTTACTCATGCATGTAGTTAGCTTATTGATCTAAATGTTATTTCGAATATTGTCAAGATCAGAAATTTGTAAAAAGTTTTGAAGTTACTGATTCACCCCTCCCCTCTTAGTAACTTGGCTAGTCTTGAATATTTCCAACAATTGGTATCAGAGCTTTGTGGTTCTCAAGACAAAGCTTGATAGCTTGAGCAAAGATTTAGGATAATGGAGATATTTAGACTTAACAAAGTAATTGAAAATGAAAAGCTAGATTTGGAAATGGCCATAGCTCAACTCAAGGAAGCAAAAGATCATCTTTCCCAATCCCTAAAAAGAAGGAAGGAACTTGCAAATCAGATGAATGACCACCAGTATGTTGAAGAAAAGATTGAATATTTTTTCCCTTCAAGCAGCTCAGATGAAGAAAACAATGCAATCAAAGAACTCCTAGAAAAGAATGGATCTTTGCAAGAAGAAGTAAGAAAAATGAAAAGAGAACAGGAAATTTAGTCAACAAGATTTTGTGAAATCTTGGAACAAAGAAATAAGATGAAAGATGAAATAGATGGAAAGAACAATGAAATCTAGAATCAAACTCTTCAGTTAGAAAACCTTATTGATCAAGTCTCCAATACAAATGAAGAAATCTTGACTCTGAGATTAGAAAATGAAAGGATAACAAAGGAGCTGAGATCTGAAAAGCAAATCAGTTTAAGATTGGTGAATGACCTAAACACTAAAAGGAAAATCAATGAGAGAATGATGAAATCTCAAGAAGATATGAATCAACTGCATAAGCAAAAAGGAAAAGTAGGACTTGGATACAAAGAGGAAGGTGAATCCTCCAATCAGGGTACTCAAAAGAATCAGAAACCCACTTGTAATCACTGTGGAAAATTAGGTCATACTTCAAACAAATGTTGGAGCAATGGAAAAGAAAAATTCAATGGAAAATGCTACAATTGCAATCAGCATGGTCATAAAGCAAATGAATGCAAGGAGAAACCAAGATTTGAAGGCAAATGTCACAAATGTAACAAACAAGGTCACAAGGCATCAGAATGCAAATCTAAAACATCCAATCTAGCAGAACAGATTGTGAATGCAATATTTGGTTGGGATTACAACACTTGGTGTAGGTGGCATTACTATGGAGAATATGGACACATTGGCATAAATTGTGTAAGGCATCACTTCAGAAAAAGGGATACTACCATAAGATGTTATACATGCACTGAACTTGGTCATATAGCTAAAAATTGTATGAATACAGGCAAAGTTGAAGATGAAAAGAAAGCTAAAGTAGATAGCATCAGGAAGGAGATGAGACAACAGTGGATTCCTAAACCTACCAAGAAAACTAGTCCAAGTAATGAAGTCACTCATGAAGAGGGTTGCTCTATCAATTCCAACTAAGTCTCCAAGAAAGCACTAGAACTGTATCTTCATAGACATATTCCAAAACAGTTCCAGAATTGAAAGGAAGAAAGATCCAAATTAGTATGCAAGATACAATAGGATCACTAAGAAGGTCGGTATCAGTTACCACCGAGCAAGGTCAGGAGTAACCAAATTTCATGTGGTTACCGAGTATAGTTAGAGTAGTATGAATTCTTATATTCACCGAGTTGCGGAGTCTTCAATTGAGCATAAGATTTTTGAGCAGGAGTAAAGATATATATTTGGATGAGCAGATAGAAACTCCACAATTAGATTTTGCAAATCTTTCTACAAATCAAATGCAATTGGTTGGTGAACTCCTCTAGAAGAAAGCAAAGCAGAAGAAACTAAAAGAGGAAAGAGATAAGGAATATAAGATCATTGAGGACGCCAAGAATATTTTGACAGAAACAATAGGTGTTGAAGTTGATTCCTCTCAACACATTTTGTTACAGTTGGTAGAGGCAGTCACTAAGTTCAATGAGGACTCTTATGGTCAAGAAAAGTTGCTTGAGAAGGCTGAAAAGAAGTTTGACAGTAAAGTGCTTGAGCATATTGCTCAGCAAATAGCTATAAATCAAGCCAAGTTATCTTCAGTTTTGACTAACATTGAATCCTCCTATTCTAATGTAACATCATTATTTGTCAAGCTATGTAATGTTGCTAAGTTTTCTAAGGAAATTAAGGACAAATTGAATAAAATTGATGAGGATCTGAAATTCAGTGCACAAAAGTTGCAACTTGAACCTAGTTCAAGCTTTGCACATCATATGAAAGTCAGATTCCTATCTGATAAGCAGTCAGAGTTATTGAGAGAAGATGCAAGGATCAGGTCAACATTAATAGATATTCAGAACATGATCCTTCCCATCATGGATACAATGTAGAAGCATATTGCACACTCAAAAACATTGATCCATGACAATCAGTTTTCAATTGCAAATCACATGATTGAACTCTCTACAAAAGTCCAAGTTGCACTCCATACATGCAAGATTCTGCAAGAGAATTGGGATAGAACTCTGGCACTGATTGGCTAGGTACATTCTGATTTTCTCTCACATTTTGGCATCTCCATGTAAAATATTTCTATATACACCTTTGGCATTATTGTCAAAAAGGGGGAGAGTATGTGGTGAATGGGGGAGATATGAGAAGAGATATGAGAATAGGTGATATATGAGATATAAGATACTTGTATATATGTATACTGTATGGGGGAGACATAAAATGTATATACAATAGATTGACAAAGACAAATTTTGAAAAATCAAAAACAGATTTAGCATGATTTTTGTATATAAGTTTTGGGCAATAAGTGTTTTTGTCACTAATGCCAAAGGGGGAGATTGTTGGCATTAAGTATGTTTGTCATTAGTGACAACACTTATTCAGATTCTATGTGCTTACTCAGCTTCGCAGTGTTTACCAAGCAATCCGCACAGACTGAGCTTCGTAGTCCTTACTAAGTTATCATTACCGAGTGATGAGATGAGCAGTGTTTACTGAGTGCCAGCATAGTAAACAGGGAATTTAGTTTCTACCGTGTGACACTGTATCTACCAAGTCTCCAGTGTATACCGATTTTGAAACTATGACTGAGTGGTTAGTATGGACTGAGCCTCCACTCCTACTGAGAGCATGAGGATGTTGAGTATTGCAGTGGATGCTAAGTATCAGAAAGTCACCGAGTTAGTTTGCAGGAACTTTGTAACTATATTTGGGCTGACTCAGTAATATTTGTGTTAGGGCTGACTTTGTAATTATTTTGGATTGATATATAAGCAATGTTTTGTATCATATCAAAAGTGTAGTAATGTGTGAAAAATAGAAGAAAGGTAGAGATAGGTGAATTACAAAGGGCTACAGTAGTATAAGGAGCAACAGAGACATATCTATCATAGAAGGTGATTAGTACATCAAAGAATCTCAATCAGCAAGTACAGTTGCAAGTAAGAGATCTACTGTTTCATCCTAACAGGTGAATCAGCTTGAAATCCTTTAACAGGGTAGACTTAACAATCTTTTGTAAAATCTCTTAACTGAGTGCATACTTCATTGTATGTTTGTAAATCCTCTAACAAGGTGGACCTAGTAGTCCTAATTGCTCCTAACAGGGAAAATCATCAGAAGTGATCATTGTAAGCCTTAACCGGCCAACTTTATACTCCAGTATTGAAGTTTTGTGGGTATCATCCCCACCCCAATTTTACTTTCTATTTGGAAGGTTTCTAGGTAACCAAATCTCTGTGTTCAAAGTGTTATTAATGTTTTATTCTTTCTATTACTCATGCATGCAGTTAGCTTATTGATCTAAATGTTATTTGGAATATTGTCAAGATCAACAATTTGTAAAAAGTTTTGAAGTTACTGATTCACCCCTCCCCTCTCAGTAACTTGGCTAGTCTTGAATATTTCCAACAACCCTTTTATCTCCAACTGGAATGATTGCTTGAGACCAATCAAGTTTGATCTCTCCTCCAAGATCCTAATAGAAAGTCTTGCTTAGAAGCATACCATAGCTGGCTGGAATATCAGCTACAAGTATAGTCAATTTAATCTTCTTATTGGGGTATGTTGTGAGGGCTACTTGAGCATCCTTGATTTTTCCAACGAAAGGGACCTATTTTTAATCTAGGGTATAACATTGACTAAAAGTTGCAGTAAGGGGAAGATCCAAAGTTTTAGATACTAAAGTAGGCATGATATTATCAGATGCCCTTGAGTCTATAACACAGTTGCTCAACTTAAAGTCATGGATAAACAAGGACAAATAGAATGGCTCTAGTTTTAATCATACAGGAGGACTCTTATCTTATGGAGGACTTTTATCTTTAGCAGCTTGGGTTTCTACAGTGGCTTGTTTTGAGAAAGAAGCATTATTGGTTTCACTAGTTGAGCGGTCTATAGATGATTGACCTGATTTGACATGTTTGACAAGTCTTTCCAACTCCTTTGGATTCATTCTAAGATATTTAGCAAGGGAAACTTGAATCTTAGAACTTTCACAGAAATAAATGATATCAAAAGAATTAGGATTATTTTTCTTTAATGATTCATCTTCTTTAGAAAAGGAGTTTTTAAAATTTGATGATTTTTGTG
Source organism: Chamaecyparis obtusa (assembly GCA_027943335.1). Classification (NCBI taxonomy): domain Eukaryota; kingdom Viridiplantae; phylum Streptophyta; class Pinopsida; order Cupressales; family Cupressaceae; genus Chamaecyparis; species Chamaecyparis obtusa. Next base: position 786,883 of record BSBK01002122.1, on the reverse strand, counting down.
AAAAGTCTTTACCTTTATCCCATCATTTTGATGTGGATGGCATATCATTGGCTTGAGAATTGCGGTAAATTCTAGTTAACATGGTGCATGTAGGGTCCTGAAGAGTTTCCAAAATACTTCCACCTCGCTCAGAGTCAGATTCATATTCTATATGATAATTTTTGTAGCCACCAGGTAACTGAGGACTCACTACATCATCAAGTGATTCTTCCATCAATTCTCAGTTCACATGCATCTGCATTGATCAGATCATCTCTAGACAAGAGGTACCATCATGATCATCTGTAAGATGGAAAGTGCACATATTAGCTCTTCTAGGAGGATCTTCCAATAAGTTCTTATCATATGGGGGATAATTTTGGGACCTGTGACTAGGCCCAGCTTATTCAGGCATTCCTCTAGGAATATCTTGATACAAAGGAGGGGGATTAGTATTTCTTTTAGGAAGCTACCTCTTGAGGGTAATCACATCATTTACTAATCTTTGCAGCATAGGATCAAAATAGGATGTATTTTGTGCATTGGGTACTTGGACATCCTTTCTCCACTTCCCCGCAGTGATCAAATCATCTTCTAGCTCAGTAGCTTGGCTTTGAGTAGTTGCCAATTCTACTGGTCTATTCCTCCTAAGATGAAAACCGATATCTGGGGGCATCAAATTTACAAAGAAATACTACTGATTTTCAAGGGTGGGCCATTTTGCTACAAGAATTTTATGAATGACCTTGTTATACCAAGCCACATAATCTCTCATGGGCTCATGGATCTCCTTTTTCATCTATGTAAGTTGAGCTAACAGAGAATGCTCATCATCTGCACTTTTGAATTGGCCTTCAAATGCAATTTTCATGGAATTCCAATTAGTTATGGACCCTATAGGAAGGTGTCCAAACCACTCTGCTACTCCTTCTGTTAAGGTTTGAACAAAAAGTCAGACTGCTACGTCTTCTTCTTGCACACCTAAAATGCCAGTGGCCACATTGAAGGAATTGTAATGTTCTTCTACGACTACTTTTCCATCCTTGGAAAACTTTGGAAGAAAATCTTTGGCTCCCTTAGAAAGAGCATGACGAGCTACTAGAGCTAGAGGTCCTACTGCACTACCCCACGGTTGAGCCATAATAACTGTTAGAAAACTAGTTAATAGAGAAGAGGCTTGAATACCTGATAAGGTTAAGGCTTGCCAATCACAGGTCTTGGTAGATGAGCAGAAATATTCTTTAGGAGGAGAAGAAGGTCTACTTTGAGCCTTTTTCTTGGAGGGGAAAACTCTTGTGGTTTCAAGATTTCTCAATTCTTCAAAAATACTGTCAAAAATACCCACCTCTTATTAAGACCTGGTGTAAGGTCTAGACTCCAACTTGGTAGTTCTATGGTCTCTAAATTTCTGTATCAACTACTGCAACTTCTCAAGCTATGGGGAAACCTCTAAACCATTCACCAATCTCTTCCTCTTCTTCTAACACCAACTGAACTTGTTGATATTGTTCATTACTTATTTTTACTTTCCAGGCCAAGTTTTTTAGGTCCACAATAATATCCTCTTGAGTGTCATGAAAGTCTAGACCAGGTTGTAAGATTTGGGGAAGCTCAACTTGACTAGGTATTCTATCAGTAGGTAATACCATGATTACACATTAAACCAAGCAAAGACACTGGTTTACCAATTCCTTCCCCAGTAGAGTCACCAAAAACTATTAGTAAATGAATTTGTCTCTTTCAAAATTTATTTCTAATGCTCTATTGCCTGCTATGAAACATTAACCCTCTACTAACAAATGGATTAAACTCAAGGTGTTTAACCCTCTGAATTATGGTACAACACCTGGAAATATTTTCAATGAATTTTTATGCAAAAGAATAATGCATTTCTGCAAATATCAAACTTTTGACCAGAAAGTTGGTTAGGTTGAAACAGTAACCCTCATCAATATGATATAATTACTATGAATTCATAGCAACTAATAAACCTAAAGCTCACAGATTTTAGTGAATAAACACTATACCAATCTAAAACACAACTTTAAATTTAGATTCAAAGAAAAATATAGACATTCAATTAAGAAATTTCATTCAATGTAGAATACCCCAATAGAGATCCACTCAAAAATATAAACCAACAGATCTATACTGATAAGTTTCTTTCATTCACTGATTCAGAAAAACTTAATTCAAGTCCTTACAGAAAATACTAAAATTTCAACTATGCTATTACTTAAGTAGAAATAAACTAACTAACATCCCTTTCAATAGTCTTTTCCTAGCTTTATATAGCCATTAATTACAATTATCAAAAATAATAAATTCATTGAAACTCCCCAAATTTTGGATGCCAATTGTTTAAGATAACCAGAAAATGCTAAAAATAGTAAATTGGAAAACTGAAAGACAATGACACATAAAGTGTGGAGAAAGACCACCAATCTTGTATGAGCTAGATGCTTTAGATTCAACTCTGTGATGACCCAGGCACACGTGCCTACTTCTACTCCTCATGAGCCAATGACATGCTGATAACTGTAGCATGATACAACAAGCTAATGAGAGAAATTCTTTGTCTGAGAACCTTCTTGTCCTTGCATATTTGATTCAACCTTGATTTATGAGACTCAAGATGATCTACACATATGACCAATATAGCTTCAGTGTTAGCTATAGAGGTAAGATCTTCTATCATGAGCTCTTTGCTATCTCTGATAGTTGTTATACTTGCCTCCAACTCCTAATTTATCTTCTCCACTTTCTTTATATCTTGAGCTCACTCATCTATTAGAACAATGTTCAGGCATTTAAGATCTTTTTACATGGCATCAATCAAGCCCTTAAGGTCATTGAGTAGGTGGGTCATCCCATCACAACCATCCTTAATAATTGAGTTTCTCCACTCAATACTCTTCATGAAAACATACAGGACCTCCTCATTTAGGCCATGAATTGGCTTTTCCAAAAGGAATTTAGGCACTTCTTAGTGATTGATCTCCTTCAATTGATCAGCTATACCAGTCCACTTTTTCCTTTCCTTCCTCCATTTTGTCAGTTTAGCCAACAGTTCTGAGATGATTTTGGTCACAACTCCATGAGTCTCAATTAACTGAGTGATGTAATCACCTCCCTGTTGGATCATTCCTGTGACCCATTTGTTAAAAACTTCTACTACCATTTTATTTCTTTGAATTTGGTCTAGCATTTTACAGACTTCAAGTGAATGAGGGTCGAACATATGAGGCACCTGAGCTAATGGAAGTAGACTAGGTTCTTGCACTGCTTGAATGAACTCTGCCAATCTCTGTATGGTAGCCTTTAGTTCTTTCTTGTCCTTCTCATCCTTGAAAGTCCTATGTAGTATCTTCTGTGTAGAAGACTCTAGGTTTTTTGCATTCGCTGCCCTACTTGCCACCCCTAAGTCTATCTATGAAGTCCTCAACTGAAGCTTTAGAAACCTGCTTATCAAACTTGGGTATTGCTCATTCTGCTATCCACCTCCCATTTTTCTCATCTACATCTATCATTGACTCCATCTTAATTCTTTTGGGCTTCACTATAGCCCCCAAGAACTTACTAACCATGTCCTCTACTGGAAGAGTTATTAGTAAGAAATTCCTTTTCTTGTTGTTAATAGAGCTTCCCAACCAACTAAGAGTAGGAGATAGAGTTTGCAAACTGTCACTCACTATGATTACTGAGGGTTCTCCAAAATTTGGCTGATTTCTCTTTGGGGTCATTGTGTCTCCCTCCACAATATCTGAACTAGCTTGCTCTGACATGTGAGTGTCCATGAGATCAAGATCTATGACCTCTTTTTCATTAACCAACTTATCACTCTCTTTATCAACTCTCCCTCTTAAGTTTCTTCTTACTGGTGAAGAGCCAGGAGAAGCTTGTTTCACTGAATCAGCTAAAGACTTCTTCTTATTTCTAACTTTGGAGGTACCTGCAAGGGAAATATTTTTGTCAGCAATAACATTGTGTTTGACAATAGTTTCACCATATGTAGCTCTTCTAGGATTATGTCTTCTTGAAATAGGGGGCCTCTTACTATTAAACCATTTCTTGGTTCTCTTAATCACATTGAGAGTCTTGATTATTAGGCTCTCTCTCTCATCAATACCTCAATCTACTTCAGGAAGTGGTGTACCCCTAACTCTGGTTTCATGTTGCTCATCAATTACCTCTGCACCATCATCTTCATCTATTGCTGAGATGTCAATCTAAATATTTAAGGTAACAATTTGTCCTAAGGTAAACCTAGACTAGGTCCTCCTCACTTCAAAATCATCTGCACAGCCCTCCCAGTAATCCTCTATTTGGCGGATGCGTTGAAATTCAAAGGGAAAGTTGAAATGTTGAGCAACATATCCCCTACTATCAAAATCTTTTCTGAGTGCAAATGTCTTCAAATTTAATTTCCTTAATTCATCCTCTAAATTTAGGGAATCTGAAGAAGTTTTACAAGTGTAATACCCTAATTCAACTAGGAAGCTAGACTTTTCTTTTCCCTTCCTTTCCTTGACCCCTTTATGCACATACGCCAGTTGGCAAGCTACTTCTGCAATGATTAAACTATCAAAAGCATATTTGGGTAATTTAAATGGTTCCCCTTCAAAACCACCCACTCTAAGATACGTGAATCTTCTAAATTGGATGAAGAAACTTCCATAAGTATTGACAAAGGTTTTCACCTCTTCTAACATTCTTTGCTTAGTGTTCCCTTACAGTTCATATGTCAACCTTCCAAAGAAAACCCCATTAACTTTTAGAAAACTATCAACATGATACTCTTTTTGTAGCTGAGGGTAGTAATCGTAGACCTTCATATTTAGGAGAGGTTGTTCATGGAAAAGGCATTTCCACTCTCTAGTATAGGCTAAAATGTAGAAAAAGTAAGAGGACATGTGGAAATTACTACCCGATGAGAAGTTTGCCAACTAATGATTAAGTTCATCGGCAATTGTTTCGGCCCAGTTGATATTTTTCACCTCTAAGAGTGACCTGGATATAGAAGTACATCTATTCATGCCAATAATAGGCATGTTGGTTACCTTTAATTCTATTGAGCAATATGACCAGCCTGGCTACCTCAACTTTAAAATGATCTATAGTGAGTGGCTTTGGGAGCCTAGACCCTCCTTTTTGAGCTTTGAGCAACTAGTATTGGGCTATTTCATTCTTGTAGACTTGTCTCTTGGTGGAAAAAACTAAATAGGATGAGGGGATATTCCACCCTTCATATGGGTCTCTTTCTAGAATCTCTATTGCCTTCAAGATGACATCTCTACTTATGTATACCAGTGGACTCCCATCAACCTTCTTGATACACTTTTCCTCAAAGCTATATCTTTTTGCACATTCAACAACTAGCTCTCAACAAGGGGCTACTATTGGGAAAGTGGCTACATCAGTTAGACCACTTTGAATGGATTTTTCTATCATGGAACCTAGAATGGGTTCTTTAACCTAGTTCATAATGTCCTCTAAGGCTCTGATTTTGATAAGGGTGTCTTCACAGTTGGGTAAGGAGCACATTAAAGAAGAGGTATTTCTGAAATTTGGAATTGGGTTCTTCATTTTAGGTTCTCAAGCTAGGAAAAACAATAGGGAGACACATCAACTTCAAAGGAATTCAAATTTGACAAAGGAAAGAGATTTAACTGAAATAAGGGAGGCCAGAAGAGAGACTCATCTGGTTTCTTATGCATTGAACTAAGCTCTGAGAGGATGAGATGATACCTTCTTTTGCACTGAATGCATGAGATGTCTTGAGCATTATGAATAAGACAGGCTAAGCTTTCTAATTTATCATAAAATAGTTTACAAAATCCTAGGAGATTCACAATAATGGTGAAATTATGTCACATAAGGTTCAATTAATGATGACTGGGTAACTCACACCACCTTAAGCATTGATTATTGTACTTTCCCAGACTGAAGTGACACTTAAATGTCATTTCAATTAATGACAATATCCTCACCACACATAGAAGTCATAATCAATTGCCAGTTGTCTTTTATGTCAAATCACCACTTTGCATTTTCGCAACTTACAGGCACACATTGAACCTCAAACCTTGAACTATGAGAGTTCATGGTTCAAGTTCAATGAGAAGGTAGAAGGACTATCCTTTGGCATGACAATAAAATAAAGCAAAAACAAATAGTGACAAGGATGAAGGAAAAGAAAAGCACTCTACAAAAAGGTAACATCTATTAAACTTTAAATCTTGAACTAGGAGAGTTCACGGTTCATAGTTCATCGAATGAGTGCGCGCTGCAAAGATGAAATGTCACTAAGCTTGAAAACAAAGAGGAAAATCATACCAAAGGATGTTATTGAACATTGAATCTTGAACTAGGAGAGTTCAAGGTTCAAGTTCAACTGACAGGGTGCATATGCAAAGGATTGGAACTTTGAGTGAACAACTCCTAAAATTATGGGGTAATTTTGGGAAAATTAGAGCTTGAAGAAATTTTAAAAAATCTATTGATAACAGCATGCTTAAAAAAAAAAAAGTATACATGTTGAAAACCTAAATACAATAGGCACATAGCCTTTACAACATTACATTATATCCACAAACCAAAATACTAACTGTCGGTTGCTTACTTTGTTCTTCACTAGCACATACTGGCTGTGCAACTTCAACTAACTCTATATTTCCCATCCTTGCACATTTGATCATGTGATCATAGACTAAGCATAAATATAGTCTAACCAACTTAACTTCTACTGTGCATACCATAATTCTTCTGTACACATGTGCAATGATTCTCTGAGCTATAGGAACTCTTTACACTATCCAATCTTCAACACTTAACTAATTTATGATCTTCTCTTCAAGTGCGCTAACTTCAAACTACTATATGACTTTGTTTCCATAATGACAGCACTATATCAAGTCATATACATCATTATAGCCAACTTTCCAATAGTTGATTTCTCTTGAATTAGTACACATTCTCCATTCTCCATTCTTCTTTGGTGCCAATACAACAGGTACTGCACAAGGACTCAAACTTTCTCTGATCAAACCTTTCTCCAACAACTCTTGAATTTTTAGTTCAATTCCTAATTCTTGGTAGGTTTCAACCGATGAGGTGCCTTATCTGGTAAACTAGCTCCAGCGATTAGATCCATACAATGATCAATGATTTTTTTGGTGGCAAACCATCAGGTACATTATCAAAAATGATTTCATTGTACTCGGTGAGTAACTTATCAATCTCCTTAGGGACATTATCCTCTATTTTCTTACTAAATTTCTTAGGGATCATAGCAAAACATAAATCATTCTTTTTCAAATAGTTAACAAACTTTCTTCCCTCCATTAAACAAACTTTTACAGATGTGCAAACATTACTAACAGGTTCTTCCATCAATGGTAACAAGATTTGTTTCTTTCCATCAGCCACAATAGTATACTTATGTAATCTCCCATCATATATAGCCAAGGTCTACCCAAGAAAATATGACAACAATCCATAGGCATGATATCACATAACACCTTATCATACTATTTCCCAATCTTCAAATTCACATAACATTGTTCACTTACCAGGAGTGTATTCTCATCTTTGATCCATGAAATCTGATAGGGCTTTGGATTTACAAATCTTTCCAACTAAAACTTTGTGACCATCTCTTCAAATGCCAGATTCTTCAAGCTACCACTATCAATGATTACCTTCCAAACTTTTTCAGAAACTCTACATCTAGTCTTGAATAAATTTTTCCTTACCGAATCTTCCTTCTTGCTCTCATTCCACAGTGCTCTCCTTACCATCAAGTTATTTTCTTTCTCAGGTCCATTTGGTGACTCTTCTTGTACCAAAGCATTTCTACTACTACCAGCCTTCTTACTAGCCTGCATACATTCAAAAGATCTATGTCCTTCTTCTCCACAATTGTAACAAGTTCCTTGAAAACTTCCTCTACTATAACCACCTCGATAGTTACTACCTCTACCTCTAGATGAACTTTCACCTTTCCACTCGGTCTTGCCTTTGTCCAAATTTGACTTTTCTAGTTCAGATCTACCATTTTCACCATTGGATCTACCTCTTCCTCTAGGGAATCTACCACCTTGACCTCTTTTTCTTTTCTCATGTCTCTTGTTCAATTTCTCCTCGGCCTTCAAAGAAAATTGATAAGCCTCTTCAATGTTCTCCAACTTGACCATACTAATTTCCTCTTGGATGGAAACTCTCAAACCATTCAGGTATTTACCAATTCTTTCCACATCATCTTCATCATGTCCAAATCTGATATCTAGTCTATAGAATTCCTCAATATATTCCTTTATCGAGCTATCTTTCTATCTCAAACTTTGCATTTGCCAAACTAGGTTAATCCGATAATCACAAGGTAAGAACTTTCCTTTCAATTTGTTCACCATTTTACTCCATACCTTTATTTTTTCTTTTCCTTTCCTCTTCCTATCCAATTGTGGATGTTCCCACCATAAGGATGCATGACTTTTCAACTTTGTGCTTGCAATCTTCACCTTCTTGTCTTTAGGGATGTTTTCATACTCAAAATACTTTTCCATCTCAGTGATCCAGTCCACCAATTCATCAGAATCTAGCTATCCACCATACTCAGGAGGATTGAAATGTGGTGTTGACTTTAGAATTGTCAAGGCCTTCAAAAATTTCTCTTCACCTTGATCCATAATAGGTGCAAGTTTTGCATTTGCCTTTTCTTCCTCAACTTCATCATCACTAACATCTTCAATATGTATGCCTCTTCTTTGGGCTGTTTCAATAGCTTCTAACCTAGTAGCAATCTGCCTTAGCATATCTACCAATCTTGGAACTAAATCTCACCTCCCATGAACCATCTTGACAACCCTCTACAATTGGAGGTCAAAACGCAATCTGCTACCCCACAACAATCAACTAGGGCTTCAAGAGGAACCTACAAACCTAGATCCGCAAACCTAGATCAAGATCTCACCTCCCTTTGATACAACCTAGTGCAAGGATGGGGAGTAAAAGGGGCCAAACAATGGCACACCCTAATAATCCAAGCCTTCTCAACACATGTGGAAGAAAACAAACACAACAATGAGAGAGAGAATGCGGGATCTTTCATATATTTTCATCAAATAGAACCATACATGTTGGGTTGTAAGGCCTTCCCAGTTAGGGCCTGATATTACAATGAAATACATAAGTCCTCAAACATGTGAGGATCTATCAAAATGTCTAACTCTATCTTCTACCAACTCCTATGCCAAAACTCCCAAAAAAAATTGCCCCCTAAACTCTAAACCAACAACTACATTTATACAAGAAGCTACTGAACTGAGTCGGCCTTCAGATCTACAATCAATGGAAGGAACAGTTAGATATGGGACCACACACTTCCCAATGATGGATTCCAACATTAAACCCATGATCCAATATAAATGCACAAGTTGGCCACAACAAAAACTAAAACTAAAGCCATCGGTGAGAAAGATAACTAAGCAGCAGACAGGCAATGTTGAGTGCTAGTGAAGCAACTAACCATACTTGGTAACCAAAGGAAATTGAACAACTCGGTCAAAGTAGAAACTGAGCAACATAGACAAACTCTAAATTGTTTTTGGTGACACAGGATTGCCAAGGACTTGAGATGCTCCGGCATCAGCATTATAATGGAGGATCAGTCAAAATGGGAAATGATACACCTTGCTTGGTAAAAGGAAAAGGATCTATTTTATTGAATGATAAAATTAGATGTGACAATGCATATTGGGTTAAAGTACTTAACTAAAAAAATTTGAGTGTAGCACATCTGAATAACTTAGGTCACTGAGTTGCATTTGAAAGCAAGAAGGTTAAAATCTAAGATGAAAATGGAAAGCTTGTTGGTACTGGAAGACAATCAAAAGGTAATTTATTTTATCTTGGCAATGTTGAATCTTCTTGTTTACTGGTGAAAAATTAAGATGCATGGTTATGGCATAAGAGGTTATAACATGTAAACTTTGATAACATGATTAAGATTAGTAGAAAGAGAAAAGTTAGAGGATTGTCTAATCTAACCAAACCTGATCATGTTTTGTGTCATCAATGTCAGAAAGGAAAGATGACCAAATCTAGTTTTAAAAGTAAGGACTATTCATCTAAAGGTATTTTGGAGTTGGTACACACTGACTTATGTGGTCCTATGAGAACTCAAAGCTACTATGGTGATAAATATTTTATTTTATTTGTTGATGAATATTCTAGGCTAATGACAGTAATGTTCTTAAAAGAAAAATATGAGGCATTCAAACTATTTAAATGGTACAAGGCTAAAGTTGAAAAAGAAACCAGAAAATAATTGAAATGCTTAAGATCTGATAAAGGTGGTGAGTTTGTTTCTGATGAATTCACTAATTTTTGTAATGAGCATAGAAACAAAAGGCAGGTTTCTGCACCTAGGACACCATAGAAGAATGGAATTTCTAAAAGGAGGAACTGATCTATTGTTGATTGTGCCCAACATTGATGATTGAGAAACATGTTGCACAAATGTACTGGAGAGATGTAAATAGCATTGTAGTTTACACCCTGAACCGAGTTCAACTGAAGAAAGATATAAACAAGACACCTTATGAGTTATGGTTTGGATATACACCGAATGTAAGTTATTTCAGAATCTTTGGTAGTAATTTTTATATTATGAAAGATGATGGGAATGGTAAATTTGACTCCAAAGGTGATGAAGGAATATTTTTAGGACATTCTACTAAGAGTAAAGCTTATAAATGTTTGAACAAGGTTACTAATAAAATGATAGAAAGTGCTAATATAAGATTTGTTGAGTTTTCTAAAAAGAATGATGAAGAAAGAATGAAGGAACTAAAATACTATGGTAGGTTTACTTATGTTGAAGATTCAGATTATCTACCAACACCATAGGTTGAGTCTACCAAGCATTAGGAAAATGCTACTGAGAATCAGCAAATGCAAACCGAGAATTAGGAAGAAGCTACCGAGTAGGAAAATGAACCTAAACTAAATGATGAACAGAGAAGAGAACAAGTGCTAGCAAGATTTTTTAGAAGACACCATCCAGAGAATCAAATCATTGGAGATAAGAAAGTTGGCATGATGACCCAAAGTAAGTTAAGACATAACACATGCTTAGTTTGTGATTTTGAACCTAAGAAGGTTAGGGATGCACTTGAAAATGAGGAATGGATTAATGCTATGAATGAGGAAATTGAACATATTGAAAAGAATAAGACATGGACATTAGTTCCCCAGACCGAAAGATAAAAATGTTATTGGTACTAAGGGGATTTTTAAGAATAAATTAAATGAAAATGGTAAGGTCACTAGGAATAAGGCAAGACTTGTATGCAAGGGATATGCACAAGAAGAAGGTATTGATTATGGTGAAACCTTTGCACTTGTTGTTATACTTGAAGGAGTCCATATACTACTTGCATATGTTTCACATAAGGGATTTAAAGTATATCAACTAGATGTGAAATCATCTTTTCTAAATGGAATTCTTGAGGAGGAGGTCTACATAGAACAACTGGAAGGGTTTGTTGATCCAAATCAAAAAGACATGGTATGTAGACTGCACAAAGCTTCGTATGGACTGAAGCAAGCATCGAGGGTATGGTATGAAAGACTACATGCTTATCTTATCAGTATTGGCTTTGTAAGAACTAATAAAAACAATAATTTGTACATGAAAGGAGATTCTGATGATAATATTTTGATTGCTAAAATATTTGTTGATGATATAATCTTTGGTGGACAAGATCTGATTTGCAAATCTTTTGTTGATGAAATGAGAAATAAATTTGAGATGTCAATGTTTGGAGAGATTAAATTATTTCTAGGCTTGCAGATTATACAACAAAATGATGGGATTTTCATCACTCAATCAAAATACATTAAAGAAGTGTTAAAAACTTTTGGCATGGAAAATGCAAAACCAGTAGGAACATTGATGGTAACTGGATGTAAGTTGATAAAGGATGATGAATCTATAGAAGTAAATCAGACACTGTATAGATCTATGATTGCAAAACCGATGTATGTGGTACACAATAGGCCTGATATTGCACAAGCAGTTGGGATTGTGGCAAGATTTTCTACCAATCCTAAAGAATCGCATATAGTTGTTGTTAAAAGAATTTTGAGATACTTGAAGAAGATTGAAGACTACGATTTATGGTACTCTAAGGATGGAAAATTTGAACTTCGAGTTTACACTAATGCAGATTGGGATAGAAACATAGATGACTGGAAGAGCACTACCGGTGGAGCATTCTTTTTAGGAGAAAGGCTTGTGACTTGGATAAGCAAGAAATAAACATGCATTTCTCAGTCTACTACTAAAGAAGAATATTTTGTTTCTGCTACAAATTGTTCAAATATTGCTTGGATTAAACAAGTGTTGGAAGGAATGAATGAGGCGATCACTGAACCGGTGATTATATATTGTGACAATGCTAGTGCTATAGATATTTCCAAGAATCTTGTGATGCATTAAAAACCAAAGCATATATCTATTAAGTATCACTACTTGAGGGAACAAGTTCAAGAGAAGCAAGTGAAACTAGAATTTTTAACATCTAAAGAACAACTTGCTGATATCTTTAAAAAACCCTTACCGAAGGACACATTTGAATATTTGAGGACTAGACTTGGGGTCCGTCCCCTATCTATCAGTCACTAAGGTGATTAGTAGGTTGCATCAACCTATACTTATCATAAAATCATTCATGTTGATTCACAAACCTCACACTTTAGTTTTTCTAAGGTTGAGAAAGATTGTAGAAGTTGGACCAGAAATTTGTTTATCAGAACACTAAAGGTACCAAATATGAACCAAACAATAGAGAATTACTGGGTTGATGAAGAGCTATTTTTATATTTTCCTTGGAATTGTTGTCAAAGGGAGAGAAGAACTATATATGAAAAGTCAAGGAGAGAAGATTAGAGAAAGACTACATATAAACAACAAGGAGAGGAAATGCAAATGAAATGGGAGAAACAATCTGAGAACTGAAAAGATCAAATCCATAGGGAAATTATCCATGTAATGTTTTTTTGTTTTGTAGTGATTAAACATATTAAATATCAAGCTAGGGAGAGCTTACCGAGCTACAACATTTACTTACATAGTTGTAGAATACATGTTTGGTATGTGTATGGCATATTTTCATATTTCTTGTGTTGCCATTAATGCCAAAGGGAGAGATTGATGAACTACAACTGATTGAATATCTGATGAGCTGAAGAAATAGTTATTAGAGATCACCAAGCTACTAAAATGATATGTAAGATGATTAAATCAGTCAATATGTTGTCATTGATGTCAACTAGTTTTGACAGTACTTATCATGATAGTTACAAACATCTAAACATATGTTGAAGGAAGCAAAGATGAAGAGCTAAGATATCTACATGAGGAAAAGATGGATATGATAGAGAAGGATAAGGTAAACATTGGGTAACTTATTGATGAGTGTATGGATTTATATTGTTGACTTGAACATGTTATATTAATCTATTATGAATAAGAGATTTGAAATTAGACAAGTCAATGTGGTCGGTAATTGAAGATTTTTGTATACACTAAGCTAGTGCAGTGTATACCAAGTAATAGTATAATCGAACTAGTTATCACCGACCCATTTCTATATTAACCAAATATGAATGAAAACTTTAAATGCTAAGAAAAGATGACTGAATTTGATGAGCTGGAAATTTTTATGATTTCAAGGTCAAGGATGAAGTTAGTTATGAGATCCATGACTGACAAAATTTAGAGATGATCTAAAGGATGATATTGAAACATGTTATGGACACATCTTTCGAGGAAGGTTTAAGCGGAAAAATGGATGAAGGAGATTAAGAGGCAAAATCTAATGGATGATATGAAAATGATTTACTTGTCTATATAAGAGATATGAGTTTCATTATTGAAACATGTCAAACAAAAGGAGACTATAGAGATTTCACGTGAAGATTGTATTCATGCATACCTAATCAAACTAGTTATTGAAAGAATCAAGTTGCAGACATTACCGAGCGTCAGAGAACTATTTACCAAGTGAAATTAAGTTGAGAAATATTGAGGAAGTGAATTGATTAATGATCAGAGGATTTTATGAGCTTAGCATAGATCTAAATATTTTCAATTGAGTTGTATTTGAATCAGATTGGTACTGTATCAGTTTACCCATTAATTCATAAAATTTCTTAACCGAGTGGACTTAATAGTCTTATTGTACTACCCTATGACATTCATTGAATGTAAAGTGTTATCTTGTTGACCCCATAGTCAATGCTAGTCAAAATTTAACTATTAGTGATAAATCATCTAACCAGGTCACACCTAACATTGTGTATTGTAACCTTTAATAGGGTTGGCTCTTCACCGAGCTCACTTCAGAAGAGTGAGTTATTTTGGGTTATCGGTCCCAGGTGGTTTTTCCCTTAGCAGGGTTTCCACGTTAAATAATTGTTTTATGTGTTATTTGTTATGATTATTTTTCTATCATACTTTACATATTCCATAGTTTATTTAGTTAGTAATCACAGTTTGGATAATTACTGGTAATTGATAAAGTGGACAGACAGATTGATATTTTATGTTACTGAGCTGCATAATTTGTTGAAATTGTTTTGCAAGGTACATCTGTGTATTTTGTACTATAGGATAACTTATCTAACTGATTCAGTCCCCCCCTCTCAATTATTCTAACGCATTTGATGTTGTTCCGTTGTATTCACATATTCCATTTTCACTTCTTTTTCTTTTACTAGCTCTCTCAAGAAATGATACTTTATAGTGATATGCTTAGTCTTTGTGTGCATTACTAGATTCTTTGATATATTAATAGCACTTGTGTTATCATAGAAAATAACAACCAGTTCAGTGATTTCCTCTTCATTCCTTTTAATAATTTCTTGATCCACACTAAATTTGAACAATTCACTGCAGCTGTGACATACTCAACTTTTGTTGTAGATTGGGAAATGCAGTTTTGTTTCTTGCTCGTCCAGGAGACTAATCTCTTTCCTAGAAAGAATGCTCCACCACTTGTACTTTTTCTTTCATCAACATTTCCAGCCCAATCTACATCAATGTAAACTCTCAGTTCAAACTTTTCATTCTTCTTGTAGTATAATCCATAATTTGTTGTCCCTTTCAGATATCTCAGTATTCTCTTCACTCCTATCATATGATTTTCCTTAGGATTGGAAGAAAATCTTGCCACAATCCCAAATGCTAGGGAAATATCTAGTCTATTGTGAACAACATATTGTAGCTTTCCAATCATAGATCTATACAAGGTTTGATTCACTTCAGTAGTATCATCAATATTAGATAATTTTTTTCTAGTAGCCATAGGAGTACTTACTGGTCTAGAGTCCTCCATACCAAAAGTTCTCAATATCTCCTTAACATATTTAGATTGAGTAATAAAGATATCTTTCTCCATCTAATAAACTTGTAAACTAGCAAATAATTTGATCTCACCAAACATAGACATTTCAAACTTAGTTTGCATCTAATTTGAAAATTTTTGGCATAGGGCATCTTTTCCTCCAAATATGATACCATCAAAAAATATTTCAACTAACAAAATCCCTTTACCTTCTTCAATTTTCATATACAGATTGTTGTTGTCATCTCATACCACACTCTGGGGGCTTGCTTCAATCCATACATCACCTTGTTTTTCTTGCAAACCATATTTTTATTTCTCAGGTCAACAAATCCTTCAGGATGTTCAATGTATACCTCTTCTTCTAATATCCCATTCAGAAATGTAGATTTGACATCCATCTGATATACTTTGAAACCTTTATATGCAACATATGCAAGTAGAGTCCTTACTCCTAATCTTGCTACAGAGGAAAATGTTTCCCCATAGTATATTCCTTCTTCCTGTGCATACTCCTTGCATACCAATCTTGCCTTGTTTCTTTTGACCTGTCCATGTTCATTTAGCTTATTTCTAAATGCCCATTTTGTTCCAATGACATTCTTATCTTCTGGTCTCAACACCAAAGTCCAGGTATCATTTTTTTCTATCTAATCAATCTCTTCATTCATGGTTGTATTCAGTCATCATTCTCTTAAGGATCTTTTACATTTTTAGGCTAAAACTCACATAGTAAACATGTAGGGTCTTTCATTCTTGTCAACATTCCAGACTCTTTATCTCCAATTATTTTCTCAGGCTTATGATGTCTTCTCACATAATGTTCCAATGTAGGTTTAGATTTCTTTTCTCCTTGATCTTGATTTTCAAGCTCATCAGGAAAATTATCAACTTCTTCTGATTGCTCGGCAGCATCCTCCTGATGTTCAGCATTTCTTATCTATGACTCTGCATTTGGTTCAAGTGTATTACTTGCCTCTCCTTCCATATAAACAAAACATATGTAATCTTCAAGTTCTTGTTTTCCCTCTAGTTCATTCTTTTATGCATATTCATCAACTCTAACATTTGCACTTTCCACAACTTTTTTACTTTTAGAATTCAAACACTTATAAGCTTTGCTCTTAGTGGAATAACCTAAGAATATGCCTTCATCGCTCTTTGTATCAAATTTTCCATTCCTTTTGTCTTTTATTATATAGAATTTACTCCCAAAGACTTTAAAATACTTCATATTAGGTGCATATCCATACCATAACTCAAAAGGTGTAGCATTTGTACCTTTCTTGATTTATACTTGGTTTAAGGTATAAATAGTTGTACTCACAGCTTCTCTCCAATATTTTTGTGCAACATTCTTCTCAATCATCAATGTTCTTGCACAATCCATAATTGACATGTTTCTTCTCTCTGCTATGCCATTCTGTGGAAGTGTTCTCGGTGCAGATATTTGTCTCTTGATTCCTCTATCATTGCAAAATAGATTGAACTCATTTGATATAAACTATCCACCTCGATTATATCTCAAACATTTTAAGCTTCTACCTATTTCTTTTTCAACTTTTTCCAAATACCACTTAAACAACTGAAATGCATCAGATTTTTCTTTCAAAAACATTATAGTCATCATCCTGGTGTAGCCATCAACAAACAGAATAAAATACCTATCACCACAATAACTTTGTACACCCATAGGTCCACAAAGATCAATATGAATCAATTCCAAAATATTTTTAGAAGTATATGTCTTTCTCTTAAAACTAGACTTTTTCATTTTTCCCAATTGACACTATTTACACATCACATTATCAGGTTTCTTCAATCTCTAAAAACTTCTAACTTTCTTCTTTTTACTAATAGTTACTAGATTGTCAAAAATCACATGACACGGCCTCTTATTCCATAACCATACATCATCAAATTGTGCAAAAAAACATGTTTCTTCATATAGATCTTGATAGAACAAGTTACCTCTTGTATGTTCTCCACTTCCGATTAGTTCACCAGTGGCATCAAATATTTTTTCCTTTCTGTGATGAAATTCCACTCGGTAACTAGTATTTTTCAATTGTACAACACTCAAAAAATTATAATTAAGACCTTCAACCCAATAAGCATTTTCACATGTGATCTTATTAGTCAAGTTAATTGATCCTTTACCTTTCACAAGACATGGTGCATCATTACCAAACTTAACACTTCTACCTTTGTAATGATCTAGGGTTTCAAATTTACTTTTATCACCAATCATGTGATGTGAGCAACCACTATCAATAACCCATTTATCTCCTTTACTCACATAAGAAATAAGTGTAGTTTTCTCTTCTTCATCAGAATCATCTTTCCTAGCAACATAAATAACTTCAATATCACATTCATTAGATCCACTACTATTACTGTCAGTTTCCTCTTCAGCAATATAGAAAGATTTCTTACCTTTGTCTTTGTAGTATTTTTACCTTCACTGATCTTTTTCATTTCTCTTGTCCTTGTATTTTTTTTCCCTTTTCTCATCCTTGTCAGTCCTGTCAGGGCATCTTGCTACAATATGGCCAACTTTGTTACATGAAAAATAGATTATAGGAAGTTTACCTTTATATTTCCCTTTTCCTTTTTGTATTCTTCTAGCCATGAGTGCCTCGAGATCATCTAGTTCCTCATCAAAAGTGTCACTGTCACTGTCACTGTCACTGTCACTGTCACTATCACTGTCATTGTCACTGTCACTGCCACTGCCACTGCCACTACCACTCCCACTGCTACTGGCACTGCCACTCTCACTCTCACTTTTCACACACTTTTATTTTTCCTTCTTAGAATTATGCAATACCATTTGTGACTTGAATGCATATTCAACATTAGGAATAGTGTAGTTATAATAGTTAGATAGCTCAAAAGTAGTAAGCTTACTAACAAGACTTTCCAGAGTTAGAACATTACTAGGGTTACATCTTGATTCTTGAATTGCAAAAATTCTGATAGCATAGATAGGAAGAAAAGTTCTCAATACCTTACCAATAACTATTCAATCATCAATGTTTCCATTAGCTCCTCTTATAGCATTCACTACCTCCTTAATTCTACCATGGTACTAAGCAATATTTTCACCTTATTGCATTTTCATTTCATCAAACTTACCTCTCAAACTTTTAGATTTTTCTCTTAGTACATTTATATCTCCACCATAGATAGTTACAAGAGTATCCCACATTTCTTTGCAATAATGCAATCTTTTGTTAGGAATAGTCCCAAGAGATAACTGAGAGGGGGGGTAAATTAGTTATCTACAAGATTTAATTTTTTATCCAATTAAGTATATAAGAACATTAAGCATAAACACAATGAAAGATCACTTAACACAAAACCACAATTTTGGTTACAAGGAAACCCAAATAGGGAATTGACACCCACTAAAAATTGCACTAGTGTATTATGATCCTTGTTAGAAGATCTTACAACCATGTTAGGAGTTGATCTTTACAATGCAATAAGTACAGTGGCCTAGTCAAGGGTCAGACCTTGTTAGGAGTCTTTTACAATTAACCCTATTAGGGGTGAGGATGCACCGTCTGAGAGCATGCTGCTCAAAGGGGTGAAGGCTACAACCTTCTATTTGTCAAATGCACACTATATCTGGATCTTGGTGAACTGCATGTAGACCTTCTATCTTGATTAGTTCCAATGAATAGCATAAACTCTCTACTAGGTCACATAGACCTTTTGTTGATGGCTCAACACTTTTCACTCTCTGCTCTACTCTTGTCTTTCAACTCTTAGCCATGCTTAGCAATCACAAATGACTGCCTATAAATATCTTTCCTCTAAATGATATAATCAAGTTGGACTATTAGAAATACATTTAAATCATATTAGATAAATAATAAAACTCTCCAATAACATCTTTGTCAGCTCTACTAAGCACGCAACACGAACTGGGACCTATCCAACTTAATATGAGTGAACAAGTTACTTCATACTATCGGCTCCACCAAATTAACTAATACTTTCTCCTTAAGCTAAATTACATTATGTGCTCTTAACCAAACATCCTTAACTCTCTTCTTAACATAAATCCAAGTGCACATATTGAGATGATATGTGCAACTACTGCAATCATATAAACACTATCAGCTCTTCCAGGCAAACTTAGGAAACTATAACTTCATAACTCAACTTGTACTACATATCTGACTCTGTGTCCATGAACATAACATCATATATATGTATACAACATAAATATAAATGCACAAGGCTCTACTGCAAATCATATACAAAACTATTCCTGGGACCTGTCAAAAATACTTACTAATATACACAATTGTACTACTGTCTTTACTCAGAATCAACCTTTGCATCTATGATATCATGCTGATAACATATCTATGAAAAATATGCTCAAAGCTCTCTCCATCATGTTTCCACGCATTTTGCTTACCATATTTTGTCATCAATGACAAGCATATAGTCAACAATCTGGCTTGCTGGAAAATCTCCAACAATCTCCCCCTTTGGCATTGATGGCAACATATGGAATGAAAAACACCACCAATCTAACATCCAATTCATTTATAACATTCTCCATTTCCTCAACAAGACTCCCCCAAGGAAGTGTCCTCCAACTGCTACAATATTCTTCAATATTTTCCATTTCCTCAACTATACTCCTTCCCGTGACTGTATTTTTACTCCCCCTTTCCACTTGTTTTTTATTACTATATATTCCTTCTTTTTTATGTTTTTTCATGACTATATACTACTCCCCCTTTGACATCAATGGCCAAGGGCACCAAAAACATTAAGCACCAGTACTACTCCTAAGGTAGAGTAGTCAACCTTTCATCAGTCACTAAGGACTGATGCCTTCCTTCTATCTCTAATCAGATTCAATGAAGGGAATTGCTCCCAGCTTCTCCCTAAGATACTCAAAAGTATCCTTAGGCAAAGGCTTTGTGAATATGTCTGATATTTGATCTTTTGTACTCACATAGTCCACCATTACTTCTTTCTCTACTACTGTCTCTCTTACGAAGTGATATTTTATCTCAATATGTTTTGTCTTTGCATGCATCACAAGGTTCTTTGACATATTGATAGTGCTAGTGTTATCATAATGAATAACAATAGGGTAGTCAATCTGAATACCAAATTCTTTTATCATCTACTTGATCCACATAATTTTAGAATAATTTAATGCTGCTGCTACATACTCTACTTCTACTATTGACTGAGAGATACAATTTTTCTTTTTACTTGTCCAAGTAACAAATCTATCTCCAAGGAATACATCTCCTCCAGAGTTACTCTTTCTATCATCCACACATCCTTCCCAATCTGCATATGTATATACATGAATCTTTACATTCTCTAAGTTAGGATCCCATAAACCATAGTCTCAGGTTTCATTCAAGTATTTGAATATTCTTTTCACTACCATGAGATTATTTTGCCTAGGTTCTGCTGCAAATCTTCCAACAATACCAACTGTATTGGAAATGTCTGGTCTAGTTTGAGTAAGATATATAAGTTTACCAATCATAGACTTATACAAGGTTATGTCTACTACTAGTGAATCATCTTCTTTTGAAATCTTACATCCTATTATCATAGGGGTACTTACTAGCTTGCAATCATCCATCTTGAATGTCTTCAAGATCTCTTTCACATACTTAGTCTAATTTCTGAATATACCTTTGTCTGTTTGCTGCACATTCAATCCTAAAAAGTACTTGATAGGACCAATCATGCTCATTTCAAATTCTCTTTGCATCTCCTTATAAAATTCTACACTAAGCTTATCATTACCACAAAATATAATGTCATCAACAAATATAGAAACTAACAATAATCTAACAGATGTCTCTCTTATGAATAAGTTACAATCTTCTACTCCTTTCTTGAATCCAATCTTAGTCAAGTACCCATCAAGTCTTTCATACCATGCTCTAGAGCCTTGCTTAAGTCCATAGAAGGCTTTCTTCAATTTTCATACCATATCAGGTCTATCTAATAAGGTGAATCCTTTAGGCTTCTCTATGTAAACTTCTTCCTTCAACTCTCCATTCAGGAATGCTGACTTAACATACATTTTATATACCTTAAAGTTTTTGTATGTAGCATAAGCTAGAAACAACTTTATGGCTTCCAATTTGCTTACAGGGGAAAATGTATTTGAATAATCAATTCCTTCTCTTTGCGCATACCCTTTACATACTAATCTAGCTTTGTTTCTTACTATTGTTCCATCTTCATTCATCTTGTTTCTGAATATCCACTTGGTTCCAATCACATTCTTATCACTGGGCCTAGGGACCAATTCCCATGTATCATTCTTAATTATCTAATCTAGCTCTTCTTTCAATACTTCATGTCAATCTGAATCATTGCATGCATCTTCAACATTTAAGGGCTCAATCTGTGATAGTAAACATACCTCTTCATTTGTTGTGGAACTCCTTTCTTTTGATCTTGTCATGACTTTTCTACTCTGATCTCCAATGATGTCTTCCTTTGAATGATATCTAGATTTGAATTTAGGAACATTAGGTGTGACCTTTTCATCTTCCTTTTGTGTTTCTTCTTCACTTGTTTTAGGGTCATTGAATAGAAAATCTATGTTGTCAAACATTTCTTCAACAACTGCTTCACTACTGGTAGGTCTAGGTTCTTCTTGAATCATAGGTGCATAATCATGGTATCTCTCTTGAATCATAAACTTCTCATCAATCTTAACATGAGCACTTTCAATGATATTCTTCAATCTCAGATTAAAACATCTATAATCTTTTCTTTTAGTAGAGTAACCAAGAAAAATACCTTCATCAGTTCTTGCATCAAACTTTCCAATTCCTTCATCTCTCTTGATGTAGCACTTGCTTCCAAAGATTTTGAAGTATTTCACTATAGGTACATTCTCAAACCATAGCTCATAAGGTGTCTTGTCTGCACCTAGCCTTAGATGAATTCTATTGATAGTGTAGACTGTTGTATTGACTACATCTCTCTAATATGTGTGTGTGACCTTTCCTTCAATCATGATGGTGTGCGCTATGTCAAGATTGATCCTATTCCTTCTCTCTACAATTCCATTCTACTGAGGGGTTCTAGGGGCACTTAGCTATCTCTTTATCTGATGTTCTTCATAGTACTCATAAAATCTGTCAAAGATGAATTCTCCTCCTCTATCTGATCTCAGACATTTAATCTTCAATCCAGACTCATTTTCGACCTTAGCTTTGAATATTTTGAACTTGTCAAATGCTTTTGATTTGTACTTTAAGAATGCAACCCACATCATTCTAGAATAGTCATCAACAAATAGAATGAAATAGCTTTCACCGTAATATGATTTTGTTTGATTTGTTCCACATAGCTCTGTATGTATCAAATCCAAATTATTCTCTACTGAATTATGCTTTCTTCTAAATGAATTCCTTACATGCTTTCCCATCACACATTCCCTACAAATAGCATCAACTAGTTTTGCAATGCTAGGAATATCTCTTACTGCCTTTACATTACTTATCTTTACTATGTTATCAAAATTGATATGACATAGTCTTTTGTGCCATAACCAATTGTCATCTACTTTAGCAACAAAAAAACTTTCTTTGGGATTAAGCTAAAAAACATTACCTTTAGTCTTTAAACTTGATGCAATCATTTCTCCTTCCTTGTTATTAATGATGCATTTGTTATATTTGAACTCCAACGGGTATCCTTTGTCAAGAAACTATCCAACACTTAGTAGGTTATGCTACAAACCATCAACATATAGAACATCATCAGTGTTTTTCTTTCCATCCAGGGTGATGGCTCCTCTACCAATGATAGGTTTAGGAGTGTTGTCTACAATTCTAACCATGCCTCCTTTATATCTGTCCAAATGCACAAATCTATCTTTATCTCATGTCATGTGATGTGAGCAACCATTGTCAATGATCCAATCTATTCTGATGTCAGCTTGTGAAATCAATGCTAACTCTTGAGCATTCTTTTTATCTTCAAGAGAAATGAATCTAATTTCATCTTCTGTTGATTCTTCATCTGATACTCCATCTCCAGCATAGTAACATTCATTTGTATACTTAGGCTTGTAGTTATCTTTGAACTTCTTAACTCTTGCGGGACACTTGGATGCAAAGTGACCAATCTTATTACATGAAAAGCATTTGAATGGTAATTGACCTTCATATTTTCCTTTTCCTTTCTTTTCTCTTTTAGCAATCATAGCAATGAAATCATCTATTGTTTTCTCTTCATCATTATCATCAAAATTACCAAAGGTGTTCAAGGATTTCTTACCATGTACTGAAGCTTTGAATGTTGTTTCACTTTTAGGCTATGTCTTCAATCTTGATATCTCAAAGGCTGAAAGCTTGCTGATTAAAGTCTCTCTTTTAAAGTCTTTTATGGACTGCATAGTTTCATCTAGGATGCATATCTTGTTGTCATATTCTAGTGTCAAGGTAGTCATCAATTTATCCATTATGTCTTCTTCCGAGATTTCTCCACCATTGTTTCTAATTCCTGCTACTGCTTCATTAATCCTTTGATTGTAAGCTCGGATATTCTCATCAAGTAGCATCTTTAATGTATTCTCTCATTTCTTCCATGTCTTTCTATGTGCATTCTTGGCTTGAATATCTCCTTCAAACATGTCTTCTAGATAATTCCATATCTTATAGGCTTTGTCTATTTTCTTGATATTTAAAAACTCTCTGTCAGATAGGGCATTGATAAGGGCTTCTTTGGAAATAGCTTTTGAAGTGAACATCTCCTTTTTCTTCAAGGTTGCATCTTCTTTTGAAAGATCTTCTAGTGAAGGAATCTTAACGTCTTTGGTAGCTACTTCAAAAATCTCAAAAGAAATGCACTGCAAATGTGTCATCATTTTATTCTTCTAGTCTAGATAGTTCTCTCCATCAAACTTAGGAATTTCTTTTCTAAATAATTTCATATGATCAACCTCAAGCTGTTAAACTTTCTCTCCGAGGCACTTGGCTCTGATACCAATTGTTAGGAATAGTCTGAAGATATAACTGAGAGGGGGGGGTGAATCAATTATCTACAAGATTCAATTCTTTATCCAATTAAGTATATAAGAACATTAAGCATAAACACAATGAAAGATCACTTAACACAATACCACAATTTTGGTTATGGGGAAAACCAAATAGGTAAAAACCCCAGTGGGAATTGACACCCACTAAGAACTGCACTAGTGTATTATGATCCATGTTAGAAGATCTTACAACCCTATTAGGAGTTAATCTTTACAATGCAATAAGTACAGTGACCTAGTCAAGGGTTGGACCCTGTTAGGAGTCTTTTACAATTAACCCCATTAGGGGTGAGGATGCACTGTCTGAGAGCGCACTACTTAAAGGGGTGAAGGTTGCAACCTTCTATTTGATAAATACACACTATATCTGGATCTTGGTGAACTACGCGTAGACCTGCTATCTTGATCAATTCCAATGAATAGCATAAACTCTCTACTATGTGACATAGACCTTCTACTGATGGATCAACACTTCTCACTCTCTACTCTACTCTTGTCTTTCAACTCTTAGCCATGCTTAGCAATCACAAATGATTGCCTGTAAATATCTTTCCTCTAAATGGTATAATCAATTTGGCCTATTAGAACCATATTGAAATAATATTAGAGAAAAAATAAAACTCTCCAATAACATCTTTGTCAGCTCTACTAAGCACGCAACACGAACTGGAACCTATCCAACTTAATATGAGTGAACACATTATTTCATACTGTCGGCTCCGCCAAATTAACTGATACTTTCTCCTCAAGCTGAATTACATTATGTGCTCTTAACCAAATTTCCTTAACTCTCTTCTTAACATAAATCCAAGAGCACATACTAAGATAATAGGTGCAACTACCACAATCATATAAACATTGTCATCTCTTCCAGGCAGACTTGGGAAACTGTAACTGCTAACTAGAAACTTCATAACTCAACCTGTACTACATAGCTGACTTTGCATCCATGAACATAACATCATATATATGTATACAACATAAATATAAATGTGCAAGGCTCTACTAAAACCATACTACAAATCATATACCAAATTGTTCCTGGGACCTGTCAGAAATACTTACTGATATACATAATTGTACTACTATCTTTACTTAGAAACAACCCCTGCATCTATGATATCATGCTAATAACATATCTATGAAACATATGCTCAAATCTCTCTCCATCAATTTTCCATGCATGTTGCTTACCATATGTTGTCATTAGTGAAAAACATATAGTCAGCAATATGGTTTGCTAGTAAATCTCCAACATCTTTGATATCTTCAAATTCAGGATAGCTTAGAGAAGATGCAATCTCCAACATTGCTTGATTATGTTCTTGGTTTGCTTTCATCTCCTTGGCAGTCAAAGGTGAAGTAGGTATAACATAGTCATGTTCTACATAGTATTTTACCGAATCAGCAATACCAACTAGATGCAATTTCATCAAACTTTTCCATGTAGGGAAGTTCTCTTTGTTCAACTTTGGTACCTCCTTTTTATACATCTTGATCATTATCTTTAAGTACCTTTAAAATTTTCTTTGTAAGAACCAAATTCTCTAATACCAATTGTTAGAATTATTTAGAACAACAAAGAGGGGGTTGAATCAGTTGTTCTCAAGTCTAGATATACCATTTGAACTTTCTAGCACTTCAACAATCTCAGATCTAATCAGCTGTTCAAATTGATCTTTATAGCATATATCATAAACATATAACATGCAGTCCACTATCCAAAAGTAATTAACTTTTAGAATATGACAATGTCAAAACATTCACACAAGTATAACACCGGGATTTATAGTGGAAACCCAACTTAGGAAAAACCACTTTGTAACATGCTACTGATATTTCACTCTTTTGAAGTCAGATTTTGTTGGAAAGTTGACTTTACTAGAACATATGACTAATTTTTGTGATTTCATTATGGCAACAAAGTCATATGAATTTTTTGTAGTCAGCGCACTAACTTGGAAAATCATAATTTGGCTAAGTATAGAAGACAGAGAAGACAGTGAAGCACCTGATGATCAAAGCATCAGTGCATGTGTGTATGATTGAGTTTTGGTATGCACCCTTGGATATAAGCTTTTGAGTATGCTGGTATGCTAAGTCTAAGAATGCATGGTCATATTTGATAGTATCGACAAGTTATAGCAAGTCTAAGTGACACTGCCAATTAAGCGACAGAAAAGAATAGAGCATGCAGCCAACATATAGTCTTTTGTTTAGCGTGTATCATTTTGTTTTGTAAAGGCTATGAACCTATTGTAATAGTGATCTAAACATGTTATTATCATTGTATGTAAATATGCTTGAGCTGATTAACTTGGAAGCATTGTATGTGTTAGGTTTTAGGCTGACATAGTATTTAGTTTTCATTGCACCCATTCAGAATGTATATATATGACATGCACTTTTGTATTCAAGATATAGAAGCTGAGAATGGAAGATAAAAAGAAGAGAAGAAGTATGCAAATTTAATCAGTATGATATAAAGCTCTAAAATAAGTTAGAGCAATAGCACACAAAAGGAACTAATCAGATAGCAGTGTCAAAGTAGCAGTTCACCCTTCCAGATATAGTGTGTATCTGATAACTAGGAGGTTGTAGCCTTCTTCATTGAGAAGTGAGCTCTGGTAGTGAGCCATCCACCCCTAACAAGGTTTTTTCTATCAAGACTCCTAATAGATTCATTATACTCAACATTGTAAAGACTTCTCCTAATAGGGCAAAGGAATTTTAATAGGTTCATAAGATTAGTGCAATTACTCATCGGTACTAATTCCCACCAAGATTTTCCTCTGGCCAAGATTTCCCCATAAACATATCTTGTGTTATGTGTTATGGTTAAATATTTCATTTTCTTTACTATTTATTATTTAAGTAATTGGGCTAAGTTTCAAGAATTAAAAAAATATTAATTATAAAACACTGATTCACCCCCCCGCCCTGTTAGATTAGGTGAAAAACTAATCTCCCAAGAGCACCTGCATGCATAACCCTATCACATGGAAGAAGCAAAGAACAGAAAGAAAGAAAAATCTATGGAGGCCAAAAAGCCAAAGACATCATATGCACATTCAAAAGAACAAACTCTATTGTGAACAATATTAAAATATGATAATCTGATGTCAAATACAAAGAGGTGAATCCTTATAAAAGGAATCATGAAACCCTAAAGAATAATAAGATGCCTACGTTTAACTTAAGTGTAGAGTATAATATACTAATAATTAAATAAATTCATTATTAGCTATAATATGACAACTCTAACACCCCCCTTTAAGTGTAACTTAGGGAGATGCTAAACAACTAAGGACTAAAAGATGCATGAAAACAAAATGCATGAAAGAACTATGGGTCCCAGCAACTAGGCCTGATCAGGTACCCAAATACAAGAAATAAACTAGATGAAAGAAACAAAGCCTCAAATCTAGGGAAAGTCCCAAAGAAAGGAACAAGAAAGAGCATGAAGCATCTCCAAAGCATGAAGCTGCAAACACTGTCAGAAGTAATTGCTGGAACCCCCACTGAAATAGTGCATGACCAGGTAGAGAAGACAAAGTCTGAAGACTTGATCAATCAAAGAGGTGACTTCCAAAAGTAGGAATGAATGAGTGTTTATATAGTAGATGAACCATCTCACCAAAATGCATAGGTGCCTAGCCACTGCATCCACCTAGTACATAGGAACAAGAACTAAATATGTAGATCACTCAACTAAACCAAGGAAGCAATAGAACCAATAGGTGAACCCCCCCATAATGCTGAATAGGGAGAGGGGTGACAGGAACACTAAAATGAAATGCCAGAAACATCCATAAGAAGAAGAATCAGGAACACCAATAGTGCAACAAAAGTACAAGCACAAGATAAAGGGTGGTGTCACAAACACACAGCATGGGCTAATGTCATGGAAGGTACACTCACTTGACAAAGGTGGATGAGCAAAAAAGGCAAAACATCATAACCCCCCATGGCACTTTATAACTGAGTGCAAGTACAAACAAACATAAGGTGCTCGGAATCCTAGATATGCAGAAGCAGGCACTTTATCTTAGTGCATTTATAGAAAAGAGAATGCTACATAAGAGAAGCATACAATGCTCAAAAAGTTAGAAAGAATAGTGAGCCAGAAGAATAGAAGAATAGATCCCAGGACCTGTAGAATCCAAGTAATCCACCAGAGTGTGAAAGAGCAAAACTCAGAGGAGAAAAAACCTAGAGAATAATCTAGATAAAAGACCCCTTCCACTGCAAAACTCATAGAACTAGCTTTCTGACGATATCTGGTGGGCCAAAAATAGAGTTTGGATGAGCAAGATATGGCTCCCGAAAGGCAAAAGTAGACATCAAAATTTGACAGAAAAAAATACTATCAAAATAGTAGATCCAAAAAACATAACCTCCATAATCAGAAAGAGCTCAGAAAGAGCTTTTTGACGATATAAAGAAGTCCGAAAAAAACCTTTGTAAGCTCCAGATAGAGCAAAAATAGTGTCAGGGGGTCAGAAAGGCTCCAAAAATAGGTTGTAAGCCCCTGGGGCTGAAAAAAAAATTGTCCCCTAGGCGCATGGCGTGCACAGGGGGCTGAGCTAAAGCTCCCGGTCACCCATGTGACCATTGCAAAGCTTAAGAACCCATTAGGGAGCCAGAGCGGAGTGGTGCCAGGGAGCGGAGTAGAGTGGAGCAGGCTGAGAGGTGGCGGGGGTGCCACTACTGGAGGCGGCACTGCCGGTGGCAGGGGCTGGAGGAGCCGGTGGAGCCCATAGGGCCAGCGGAGGCGCAGCCAGTGGCGAAGGAGTGCCAGTGGCACCTTTCAAAATGCTAAGGCTACATTAAAAATTAATGCAAAAAACATGTAAAAAATGTTTTTTTTTAAATTTTTTCTTGGTTTTCGTGCTTGTACGGCACTGGAAACCAAAAAAATTTTGCCTCAGAGCCAAGTTGTCCAAAATGGATAAGTTTTATATGGATTCTAGGGTTTTTGGGTGCTCTAACCTCAATGGAGACATCTGTTTGAGCCCAAAGTGACCAGAAACAAAACCCACCTCTAAATCCACATAAAAAAAAACTTTGAAAACCTTGAAAACCTCCTGCTTCTGAATCACTTCAACAAAACATGAACAGCGAGCAGCAAGATGGCTCTGATACCATGTTAGATTAGGCAAAAAACTAATCTCTCAAGAACACCTGCATGCATAACCCTATCACATGGAAGAAGCAAAGAACAGAAAGAAAGAAAAATCTATGGAGGCCAAAAAGCCAGAGACATCATATGCACATTCAAAAGAACAAACTCTATTATGAACAATATTACAATATGATAATCTAATGTCAAATACAAAGAGGTGAATCCTTATAAAAGGAATCATGAAACCCTAAAGAATAATAAGATGCCTAGGTTTAACTTAAGTGTAGAGTATACTAGACTAATAATTAAATTAATTAATTATTAGCTATAATATGACAACTCTAACACCCCCCTCTTAGTGTTCCCATTCTTAACAATTGGTATCAAAGATTTGGTCTTCTAAGATAAGTTTAACCACTTGAGGAGATCATGGATATAGAAGAAGTGAAACATCTAAAGAAATTTCTTGAAGTAGCTCTTGAAGATCTTGATAGATCTAAAAAGGAAATTGAAGAACATAAATTGACGGTCAGTGGCTCACAAGTATTCATCAAGAAACTGATAAAAGATTTGAAATATTGTTCAATGGATGATTTGGGAAAAATGGTCAAAAAGTTGAATGAAGAAAACACATCCTTGAAGGATCATATTGAAGATTTGAATGAGCAGCTAGCTGATAAAAAGACAACCTATGAAGAATAGATCAAAGAAAACAAATAGTTGGATGAAGAACTCATGCAAGCAAACATGAAAATCTTGGAGTTACAAAACATCAAGAAAAATATGGAGACTGAGTTGACAAAAGAAAATAATCATATTGAAAAATTGCACACAAGTGTCGATCTATTAGACTCATAGATTTATGCACAAGAATAAAAGGAGATTCTAGTGGTATTGGATTCAATGAAGCACAAATTCAAATCAATGCAATGCAAGAAAAAATGAAAGCACAAGAAGAATCTATAGAAGCTAAGAAGATTGAAAATCATACTGAAGCTAAAGCAGAACCATCCAAAGATGAACGCAATCTAGTAAATAAAACTTGTTATGCCTGTAACAAGCATGGACATATAGAAAGAGACTGTAAAGAGGTAAGACCTTTCAATGGTTATTTTTATTCATGCAATAAGTTTGGTCATAAATGTATTTAGTGTAGATTAAATCAAAGAAGTCAGACACAGCACAATCAAAGAAATCAACCACAGCAAAATTCTATAATTCCTTAGAACATCACATGTCAGATATGCAATTACAATGGTCACATAGCTAGACAATGTAGTATGGTAACTCACATCAATGTGCCTAGGAATTCAAGGCCTCTAATTATTTGTTACTCTTGTAAAAAGATTAGGCACATCTCAAAGTTTTGCAGATCCCAAGTGCAAAGACAAGAAAGACCTAATAAGTCTCAAGGATCGATATTGGATGAACCTAGAGAAGTTAAGTTTGTGAAAGCTACAGAAGATGCGAGCAAGATCTAGATGGAAGTAAAGAAAGATAATGTTAGTGACAAAGTAGTGGATTCATCTGCAATGGAAGCACCTTCTACTTTTGGATAAATGACCCTCATGGTCATAGGGGGAGCTAGATAAGCTCTAGACCCCTGTGCAACTAGTATACTCACCCTCAGAGTATGCATATTTGGTTTTAGTCATTTGGTTGATAGTTGATGTAGTATGCAAGATCACACAACTTGATTGATAGAAAGAAATAAGATTGGAATTCACTATTGCAACCTGTGTTAATGCAAAAAGCATTAATTGTAAAAAGTTTATTTATTAGTGATCAAAGATCTATTATCTTCACTTTTTCATTCGAGATCAAGCCCTTGGAGATCACATGAGATTATAGCATAAAGTATTGAAGGATTGAAGTCATTTCATTAGTGAAGAAGAGTTAAGTTTTTTTGGAACCCTGGCTTGGACACGTCACTTCAGAAAACCTTTTGGAACCCTACTTAAGTATTGAAGAAAGTAAGTAATGGAAACTCTAGTAGTCTTTGATGTCACAAAAATGAAGAGATATGTATTCAAAAAGAATCCATTCAAGTCAGTGTTAGATGATTTATAAGGAGCATTTTCTAGAACTCTAGTGGGAGATATGCATGTTGAAGATATTCAAACTTACATCAATTTTAAGAAGGATCTTATAGGATTAGATAGGATAAGGTCACACATGGAATCAATGGTTAATCCAAACTTCACATTCAAGGATGAATTCATGCACCTCACAAATAACCCTATCATAGAGTATGTGATTGCATATGAATTCTATGAGTCATAATGGATTAAGATCTTACTTAGTATGATTCATGATTATTTGTTTTGGATTGGAGAATTCCTTGTAGGCATAACAACTAATCTCATTCATGATATGACCATATTTTCTAAGACCGGCACCATTCTACCAATAGGTAAAGATGTCAAAAAATAGGTTGAGCAAGCATGTAAGTCTAGGAGTGATAAGCGCAGCATGAATATTGAGCCCATAGAAGAAAAAGACATCAAACTCATGGTTATGATCCTAGGATACAAGTTCTAGCATGCAAATAGAGTGAACAGTGTATCTGCAGCTACAATTATGGCAGCTATAAGGATAGTAAAATAAAATGGAGATTTTAACCTATGTGAGATCCTATGTGCATAGTTGTTAGACAACATAAGAGACATAAAACATGATAAAAGAAAAATATTTAGATTTGGCTCATTGATCATATACATGTACTTTCATATAGTTGGAAAGGTTTCTGATCTTTGTCTTGACAAGAGCATACCTACCTTGCCTCAAATTTCATTCAAGGAAACATAAAAAATTACTTTAAAGGATTATATGGAACTATAAATCAAGACATTCAGAATAAAGATGCAAAGAAGGTACAATATTCCTGAGAAGATAGTGGAGAAATACAAGGACATTATATGCTTCATGGTGGAAATAGTCACTACATGCATGGAAGCAGTTGAGCCTAGGACAAAGTGGATTCATCCACTTGGCTATGAAGTTGATGAGCACATTTTGGAAGGTTATGTACAAGTCCTCTTATCTATGCCTAAGGATCCCAATGAACCTAGATGGGGAACTTATGAAGAGAAGACAAGACAAGTTGATTCTATATTATACAGTGTTGTGACAAAGAGAAAAGCATCAAGAATTAACTCAAATATTTTGAAAATTCATGGTGTCACCCAAGAAGACTTAGACAAAGTAAGGGATGCTAAGATTTCTATGCAACTTGAGAGTGCATCCTCATCTGAAGTAAAAATAAAAAAATTTGATGATCCGAAGGAGAAGAAGAGTAAGACTAATGTTAACACCTCAGCACCCACAACTACAGTTGATCTAGAGTCCACTCCACCTCCTAAGCCAAGAAAGGTGTCTAGAAGGAAGAATCAAACCGACACAAGCCACCTAGCCTCAAGAACAACTAGAAGCAAAGGAAAGAACACTCAAGCACCTCCTGAGGTAGGATTTAGACTGAACTTGGAAGTTTTGAGAACTAGAGTTGTTGATGAAGGAAGGATAGATCAGATTGCAAAATTCTATGACAAATATCATGACATTGATAAATCATAAATTCATTCTATGATTATCAAGCATATGATTAAGTTCAAAAGGTCAATTTTGGAACTTAAGACAATCATTCTTGATAATGTATGGAATATACTTGATTCTTTGAAAAGAATCTATAGAAGAGGACATGAGAATAAGAGAAAATATTTTGGATGACAACCTCCTTGTTTGTTCACTAGAAGAGAAGATATTGATGTTCAATTTGGTAAAGCCACATCTAAGAACAAAAATCAGAACTCTGCAGATAATGAACAAAGATTATGATCAGTTGATTGTGAAGGAGACAGAGAAAGCATTTGAAAAAGTATTTTTGGACAGACACATGTACCCACCTTTTGCACCTGCAACCCAAGTTCCCTCTAAGAAAGTAAAGGAATCATAGATCCCTAATGCACCTTTTACAGGTCCACAAGATTTTGCGCCCAAGGTTGAAACAAAAGATGAAACTATTGTGATCGATAATGTTGAAATATCCATGGCGGCAACAAATAAAGATCTAGATAAGTTTTAAGAAGCCTTTGTGAGTACTTAAGAAGCTGAGATTCTATGTGGTGAAGAATCACCTATGCAATAAGAAGAAGTCCAAATTGAAGATTTAACAAGACAAGAAATTGAGAAGGAAGATGAACCTAAATAAGAACCTTTTGTTGAGATTCCAATGAAGGTAAAGAGTGAGAATATGGATGTAATCCAAAGTACACTTCTTACTCCTAAGTCATCCATATCATTTTTGTCCAGTTTGACTCCTAATATAGCAAGATTAGACTCATGGGGAGAAGAAGATCTGATGAAGATAAGTGTATTGGCTATGGAGAAAGCCAAAGAAAAGAAAGCAATGAGAAATCCTCAATTTATGGAATCAGTTAGCATACTAAACAATTTATTTCCTAGGGATAAGAGAGTGATTAGTGCTCATTCAGTGGATGATGTTAGCATCATCTTGTCAAGCTTCAAAGAAAAATTTTCAAGTCTAGAAGCCTCAGCATCAAAAATTACAAAAGAGAAACACAACAAGAAAAGGCTAAATGATTTGATAGGAAATTTCTCACTTGATCTAAATTCTCTTAAGATTGGTTAAGAAATGTTCAAAGAGTTAGCAGAAAAAGGAAGAAAAATAATAGCTGACTGCACAAACAAGGATAAACTCACCTCAGACCACTCTAAAAATATTCAGGAAGCAGATTATCTGATGGTGGCAGTAAGAAAATCATTTGAAGATCCCTCCCAATACATAAACATGTGCAATAATTTTTATCAAGGACAGATAGACAAAATAGAGAAGGTAGAAAAATAGATTGCTAAAATAAGGGCTAGACAAGCACAGCTAATAAATGCACTAGCGCCTTCACTAGATGTACTGAATCAGAACATCAAGCATATAGATGCTACAATTATAACATATGATCAAGGTCCCTTCATGGATTTAGAAAAGATGGAGAAGCTCACATATGCATTATGCACCCATCTTCAAATAGTTGATGCACTTAAGGTATTTTGGCAGCAAGAAATCAAAAACCTTCAAATTGCATACCCTGATGTACTTTCTATGTAAGTACTTAAAGATTTCCTTTTTTGAGAACCTTTGTTATTAATGTCAAAGGGGGAGTAGTCTATATGGTATAAAGGAGATAGTAGTGTATAAAACAAAAGAAGATATGATGTAAAGTATATAGAAAGTTGATAGAAAGTGTTTTCTGTAAAGTTAAGTTTAGCAACTTCGCCATATTCCTTTGTCACCATTAATGACAAAGGGGGAGATTGTTGGCAAGTTGAATTTACTAGAATATATGACTAATTTTTGTGTTGTCATTATGGAAAAAAATTCATATGAAGTTTTGGTAGTTAGGGTACTAGGAAAATCATAATTTGGCTAAGTATAGAAGACAGAGTAGACAGTGAAGCACCTGATGATCAGAGCATTGGCACATGTGTGTATGATCAAGTTTTCATATACGCCCTTGGATATAAGCTTTTGAGTATGTTGGTATGCTAATTCTAAGAACACATGGTCAAATTTGATAGTATTGACAAGTTACAACAAGTCTAAGTGACACTGGCAGTTAAGTGACAGAGCAGAACAGAGCATGTAGCTGATAGATAGTTTTTTGTTTAGCGTGTATCATTTTGTTTTGTAAAGGCTATGCACATATTTTAATAGTGATCTAAAAATTTTATTATCATTTTATGTAAACTCTCTTGAGCCAATTAACTTGGAAGCATTGTATGTGTTAGGTTTTAGGCTGACATAGTATTTAGTTTTGGTTGCACCCATTCAGCATGTATATATATGACATGCGCTTTTGTATTCAAGATATAGAAGTAAAGAATGGAAGATAAAAAGAAGAGAATAAGTATGTGAATTTAGTTAGTATGATATAAAGCTCTAAAAGAAGTTAGAGCAATAGCACACAAAAGGAACTGATCAGATAGTAGTGTCAAAGTAGTAGTTCACCCTTCCAGATATAGTGTGTATCTGATAACCAGGAGGTTGTAGCCTTCTTCATTGAGTAGAGGGCTCTAGAAGTGAGCCATCTATTGTAAATTTGGCTGAGTTGGATACATAGATGTTTTCATTATGGAAAGATATGATCTACATGAAGATTGCATAGGTCAGAGAGCTAGTATGTCAGAGCGCAATGCAAAATTGCCTAAGTATGAGATAGTGTGTTTTTGCCAGTGAACCCGAAGATAGTTTTGATTGGTGATGTTGATTGGATTAACTTAAATTCTTGTGCACTTGAAAATAGACTCTATGGTGACTATTGAAGACTCACTTCAGAGCACAAGTTAGTATAGCATGTACGGAAGAAGTTATGATAGTTTTACTAAAGATAGTGTTAAGCTGACAAGACAGAATATGAAGACAGAATTGATAAAGAGTTAAGGGATTATTTTGTTTATCAAAATAATGACATAACAATATAAAGGGATGACATCCTAGATGTTAACCCTTGGATAAAGACATTTTTTAATATGATAGCCGACTGGAAAGTTATTAATCTTAATAACTTGTATAAAGATATGTAAGGATGTAATTGTAAAGAGAAGTAATGAATATGGGAATGTAATAGCGAAAGTAAAGAGCAGTGAAGAGATATTGATGTAAGCAGTATAAGGTTATGTACCTTGACCTATTTTTGTAATCAGTGAATATTATATATTACTTTTTTGGGTAGTGGGCTCATCTGGTAATCACATTTTGTATTGCAAACTCCTAACAGGGTTGAGGCTTCTAACAAGGCCTATAGTCCCTTAATCAGGATTGAGACACTATATACATGTAATAGACTCCTAACAGGGTCAACATCCTTAACATGATACTTTTGATTAGTGGATCCTTGTGGGTACCATCCCCATCGGGGTTTTCCCTTGGCCAAGGTTTCCTCGAGAACAAATAATGTGTTATGAGTTCTTTAGTTTTATTGCTATGCATGTTGTTTAGATTTCTATGTTATGCATGTGTTAAGATAATCTATTATATCCATAATTGGGCAAAAGTTAAAGTTTGTAGAATACTAATTCACCCCCAATCTCATTATTCCCTATTTCTAACAATTGGTATCAGAGCTTAGTTACTCAGAAAAGAATCATTCAAGGAAAGCCTAGCAACTTGAGTAAGATCTCTATGGATATGGATCAGCTACAGAAGAATCTTGAAGAAGCTCTTGAACAAATTGATATGCTTACTAAAGAAAGAGATACTCTAAAAGGAAAATATGATGATGCAAAGAACCTCATTGAGAAACTAAAAAAAGTTTTGGAAGATCTGAAATCTGAAAAGGAATCCAAAATTCACATTGAAGATTGTGATGACAACTTAGAAAAAGAAAATGAGATCCTTAAACATGAATTGAAGATAGAAAATCTGAAACTAAGTCTGAAAGATGGAAATGGCAAGAATGAAGCAAATCTAAAATCTGAGAATGAAAATCTTAAGCTTGAAAATGAAGGGCTAAAATCTAAACTTGGTAAAGTAACATCTGAACTTGAGAAAGTCAAATTGCAGTATGTTGAACTTGAGAAATACAATACAATTGTGAAAGGAGAACTAACTCAATCTAAGCAGCAAATTGAAAGACTATATTCAACTAATGAGAAGATTGATGAACAAATATCTTATCAAAAACCATTCTATGATAAAACTAGTCTTGGATTCAACACTTTTAAAGCAAATGAAGAAAGCAAGGAACCAGATCTGAAAATATTTGAAAGCATAGAGGAGAAGAAGTCTGATGAGATTAACAAATCTGAAGATACACCTAAGGAAGAAGAACCACCTAAGCAAGAGGAATCACCTAAAGGTATGCAAAGAGAATTCAAAGGTAGATGTTTTTCTTGTAATACTGTTGGTCATATGAAGAGAGATTGCACAGGTAAGAAATTTAAACCTCTTAATGGTTATTGTTATAATTGTCATGGTTTTGGACATAGATCTATTGAATGCAGAAAACCTAAATTTGTTGAGAATAACAATAGTAGTAGAATATTTAGAAATACTAACAATGCAGATAAGAAACCTATTGAAGATATGAACAGAAGAAATGAAATAGTATGTTATAGATGCAAAAAGGTTGGACACATTACTAGAAATTGTAGATCATAGATCAATCAACCTGGACCAAGATATGGAAACAATGGAATAGTTTTTTAGATATGTAGCAAGATTGGACATACAACAAGGTTTTGCAGAATGAACAATAGAGTTTTTCATACCAATCCTAACCCTAGACATCATGCAAGAAGAAATGAAGATGCAAGCAATAGTTAGAAAGGATGTTGTAGTAATTCAAATGAAGTGAAGTTTGTTAAAAGTACAGATCAAGGAAACATATTCAGCACTGAAGGTAGTCAAAAAGGTCAAGTATTAAATGGTAAGGATGAATCTTTACCTGACCCATCTCAAAGTACTTGATTCATATAAATTACAGTAAAATAGGAACTTAGATTAGTGTATAAATTAAATTTATGATGAATTGAGTCTTGCACAATTAATGCAAGGTATTATATG
Source organism: Chamaecyparis obtusa (assembly GCA_027943335.1). NCBI lineage: Eukaryota > Viridiplantae > Streptophyta > Pinopsida > Cupressales > Cupressaceae > Chamaecyparis > Chamaecyparis obtusa. The sequence goes on along the minus strand of BSBK01002122.1, from coordinate 748,730 downwards.
ATGTTCTAATGCTATGGTTAAGAGCACAAAGAAAAATATTATGTTTTGCAAGATCGCAAGAAGTTTTAAGTTTTACAGGTTAACAAAATCATCTTTTTGGAAAGAAGCGGCAAAAGAATTGAATGTGATGTTAGATCTAAGTGAGATTGAAATGATAAAAGGTCACAAATAGTTTTATTTGATCTTCAAAGAAAATACAAGTGTTAAGGAGATCAAAGAGTAGTGATTGGAAGCGTTTTGCAAGGATTTGGTGAAGAATTTTTGTGCCAAATCTACGCAAGCCCTAAATCATGAAATCAAGGTATTTTACTTGGCAGATCTTTAAATCAATTAAGGAATTAGAGGAAATCATGGATATTTCTTTGATTCATAATGTCAGAGATAAGAATAGACCTAAAATGAAAAGGGAACTAGTAGAACCCTTGGAAGATGATCCTAGGTTAGCTTTATCATCCCTACCAAATAGAGTTTTACATCTAGACAATGTTAGAAGTTATTTGGGATGTAAACTAGAGACTGTCAGTGATAATGATTTTGCTAAGGAATATCAGAAGATCTATAATCAGGACATGTCATTGGAAGTAGGGTTTGAGCATTTGAAAGATAATGAGATCATTAAGTATGCTTTACAATATGAATTTGAGAATGAAGAATGTACCAAGATAATCCTAAGCGGAATTCACAATGGAAAGTTTTGGTTAGATGACAGAGTGATAGATATCATAGCTAACTTAATTCATGAGGTAACTAGACTATCTAAAACTGGAGCCATTCCTTTGAATAAGAAAAACATGAGGAAAATAGTCATAGACAACACAAATTCATCCTACAATGGCAGAGGAATAGTAATTAGCAAGATACATCAAGATGATATCATATACTTGTGTAAGATCCTAACAACTAATTTTTGTGCTAACTCGAGAGAGGATGACATGGCAACTAGAATGATACATGTGGCTTATTTGATGTGTGTTGATAAAGTACAAGTTGACTTGTGTGAGATTTTGAGAATTTAGTTGTTTGAGAATTTGGAAAAGATAAAGAAGACTAAGTATTCACAATTTAGATTCTCATCTTTAATCACTTATATGTTTTTTCATCTATTGAGAAGATTTTCATACACCATTGGAAATGACTAGAATGATGGCCAAACTACAATGGAAATGATTGACCAAGTATATAGGAGGCATGTTATTGATAAAGTAACTGAAACTGCGGTGTTGTTATTTAAATCATTTCAAAATTTGATGTCTAGCAGATCAAGGATCCCATAGTCTCTTGTGGAGAAGTATAAAAATGAGATATGTTTCATGGTTGATACTGACTTTACTTACATTGAAGCATTAGAACCTAGAACAGAGTCCATAGACCCTCTTGGCTATGAAATATCTGAGATTGAGATAGAAGAATATGTGAGCAGACTACTTAAGTGCAAGATGGATATTCACAGTAACAGGTTTGGAACCTTTGAGGAGAAATTCAACTCCACAAAGACCATCCTTGAAGATAAATAGTTAAAGAAAAGAGTTGAGAGTACAATCAAGAAAATTCTAAAAGATATAGGGATGGCTGAACATGAGTTCTTGGTAGCCAAGAAAATAGTAGTAGCAGTTAGATATATTGGACAAAAAGAAGTTTTTTCTATACCACCTCTATCGTCAATTGTAGTATAGCAAGGGGAAAGACTAGTTAAGGTGAAAGTGGAAGAAATAGAGAAGGATCAAGAAACAAGAAAATCCACACCTAGAAAAAGAATAAAAGAGATTGCTACTGGACCAAGTAAGAGTCAGAAGACATTGGTGCCACTAGTTCAAAGGAAAATTATAGAAATCAAAGATGATGAAGACACTCTTGTTAAGAAGAAAACTTGGAAACCTAGAATTGAAAAGGTTAATGAATAGATTATTCAAGATAGAGACTTTACAAAGATGAACAAATATTATGATCTCTATGATTATGCAAAAATATTGAATCTAGAAAATGCAGTGGTGAAGTATATGATTTTATTTGATAAGAAATTTGATACAATTCAGGGTAAGATACCTGATGACTTGTACAAGAAACTTGTAAATAGAAAGAAGAGAGCATCAGAGGAAGACCTAACTATTAGAGAAAAGCTTGTAAGAAAACTTTGTGTTGTGAGAGATGAAGAACACTTCAATCAAATTATGAAGGATCTAAACACCCATCTGAGAACCAAGAAGAGAACTATTCAGATTATGGGAGGTAGATATGAAGAAATTAAGAAAGAAACAGAGCAAGAAATCATTAAAGTTATGATAGAGAATGCTGGAGAATCATTAGTTGCAGTAGAATCTAAAGATCAAGTAGAAGAAGCAAAGCAAGAGGACATTCCCTCTCCACCAGCCATAAATATTTAGGATGAAGCCATGAATGTTGAAGTAACTAAGATCACCTTGGATAGTGATGATAACTTATTCAAGAATCTTGAAAATATTGTTGACAATTTGGCTTTTGAAGAGTAGGATAGTACCAAAGGAGAAGAGAAGACAGAAACCACAATTGTAGAACCTAAAGTGGAAAAGAAACAAGTACCTATTCCCACTCAAGAAGAAATCAATCTTACACTTGAGACTGGCAAGAAAACTCAAATTGGTTCTATGATTGAGAATTTGGGAAAGGAAGTAGATGATGATGATCAGATGGAATTGATCACATCTTTGAACAAGATCATCGGAAAGAACAAGAAAGTAAAGAGTCTTGAAGGATGCCTGAAGGAGCTTACTGAGAAGTTACAAGGCATTATTACTATACAAATTGCAGAAGATGACCCTCTAGATAGAGCAAAGAAAGTGATGAATACTTTTGATGATGAGTTTACAAATTTATCTGATATAGCAAAGATGAAAGCTCAAGCAGCTTATGAGGCCAAAACACTTTTGGACATTAGTTAGAATATCAGGAATGATATCAATAACCTTGATATCTATATAAAGGACTTGAGAAAGAATTTAGAAAGAGGAAAATCCTTGTACATTCAGTGTACAAAATAAGAGAACTTGGTACTAGAGGAAGTTCAAAAGATGAAGATGAAGGAAGCAGAAATTCAGAATGAGACAAACCTTCTTTTGAGCCCCAATGTGAAGATATTTGATATTGAGTAGAAAATCCACAAGATTTATGATGAAATAAGAGTTTTGCAAGATGACAAGGATAGGAATCTGAAGAGATTCACTCTTTTAAGAGAGCACATTTCTATAAAATTGAGCACTATTGAAGGGCAACTGGAAGAATGTCTTTTAGCCAAGACATCTTTTTAGAAGTTTAGTTATGAAAATCTCCAAGAATGTGAGATTGCATCTTATGGATTGTGTGCACTACTCAGTGTGGAAGATTCAATTAAGAAATCATGGGAGAAAGAGTTAGAGGCCATGAAGATTAACTTTGCAGATTGTGTTGCAAGCCTATCGGCTTTGCAATATTGAATCCAGGTATAAATTTTTGTGAACACAATTTTGTAACCCTCCTTACCTTTTTTATCATTGTTGTCAAAGGGGGAGAGATATATAGCAAAAAATTGATAAGGATACATAATCTTAGGGGGAATACAGTATATAGAAAGGATTCATGAAGTCATAAGGACAATATATACATATTTTGTATTATGGCCACAGTTTTGAATTTTTTTATTTTTTTTGGAGACTAAGACTTAGCCAATTTTCTCATATGTTGCCACCAATGACAAAGGGGGAGATTGTTGGAAATTTGGCTAAGTTGGTTACATAGACATTGTCATTATGGCAACATATGATCTACATGAAGATCGCACAGGTCAGAGAGCTAGTATCTCAGAGCACAATGCAAAATTATCTAAGTATGAGATAGTGTGTTTTTGCCAGTGAACCCGGAGATAGTTTTGATTGGTGATGTTGATTAGAGTAAGTTCAATTATTGTGCACTTAAACATAGACTCTATTGTGACTATTGAAGACTCACCTTAGAGCACAATTCAGTATGGCATGTACGGAAGAAGTTATGATAGTTTTACTAAAGATAGTGTTAAGCCGACAGGATAGAATATGAAGACAGAATTGATAAAGAGTTAAGGGATTATTTTGTTTATCAAAATAATGACATAACAATATAAAGGGATGACATCCTAGATTTTAACCCTTGGATAAAGACATTTTTTAATATGATAGCCGACTGGAAATTTATTAATCTTAATAACTTGTATAAAGATATGTAAGGATGTAATTGTAAAGAGAAGTAATGAATATGTGAATGTAATAGCGAAAGTAAAGAGTAGTGAAGAGATATTGATGCAAGAAATATAAGGTTATGTACCTTGACCTATTTTTATAATCAGTGAATATTTTATATTACTTGTTTGGGCAGTGGGCTCATCTGGTAATCACATTTTGCACTGCAAACTCCTAACAGGGTTGAGGCTTCTAACAAGGCCTATAGTCCCTTAATCAGGACTGAGACACTATATGCATCTAATAGACTCCTAACAAGGTCAACATCCTTAACATGATACTTTTGATTAGTGGATCTTTGTGGGTGCCATCCCCACCGGGGTTTTCCCTTGGCCAGGGTTTCCTCGAGCACAAATAATGTGTTATGAGTTCTTTAGTTTTATTGCTATGCATGTTGTTTATATTTTTATGCTATGCATGTGTTAAGATAATCTATTATATCCATAATAGGGAAAAATTTAAAGTTTGTAGAATACTGATTCACCCCCCCCCCCCCTCTTAGTATTCCCTATTTCTAACACCATCCACCCCTAACAGGGTTTTTTCTATCAAGAATCCTAATAGAGTCATTGTACTCAACATTGCAAAGACTACTCCTAACAGGGAAAAGGAACTCTAACATGTTCATAAGATTAGTGCAATTATTTGTGGGTACTAATTCCCATCAGGATTTTCCTCTAGCCAAGGTTTCCCCGTAAACATATCTTGTGTTATGTGTTATGGTTGAATGTTTCATTTTCTTTACTATTCAGTATTTAAGTAATTGGGCTAAGTTTCAAGAAGTAGAAAAACATTTATTATAGAACACTGATTCACCTCCCCCCCCACTCTCAGTGTTCCCATTCTTAACAGCTTTGTGAAAATCCAACCCTATTAAAGGTTTACAAACACACTGTTAGGTGTGACCCTGTTAAAGGATTTAATCACCCTGTTAGGAGTGGCCTAGCTATAGGACTTAAGAACATCCCATTAGAATGTCACCTTGATTAAAGGATTTATACAATGATGGTTAGGTCAACCTTGATTAAAGGATTTAGATTGATATAATGGTTAGAAAGTAACAATAGTTTTTAATCTGAAAAACATACAACTCACTTTGCAAATACAGATCCACTTCGTACATATATGTTGATTTACTGGCTGACCTTCATTTACATCTCCATCTCTGATATGCTTAGAATTTGCTTCAAGAAATCAAAACTTTGTTCATCTCCTTCACAATTTCACCTTCAACCTTCTGCTTAGACTTATCAGTCAATAACATCAACCTCTTCCTCATACTCCATAACCTCACAATTAGCTTTTCCTTTATACCTCTTTGATTAGGTAGATCCATCTTTTTTCTCTTAATCTCCTTTGTAGATCTTAGATTTAGGTCAGATTCATCAAATCCTTCCATCATTATGTTCTTCATCCTCCCTTCTAGATACATCTCCAAACTTCTCTTTGAATCCATAAGAAAAAAATTTACCATGCATTTAATGCTCCATACAATTCATTAATAATGTCAACATGTTTTACATATCCCAAGAATTCAACTATGTCAGCTAGGAATCTCAATTCTTTCTCCAAATGTAAATTACTGATACTCGGTCAATATTGTGTTCTTCTCTTTGGTCATCATTGTGTATCGTGGTCATCTCTACAAACTGTCTTCCTTGGAAAACACTATCTTTTCTCAATAATTTCCTATCACTCAGCTTTTACTGATGTTCAGTCAACACTAGATTTACTCGACATATATTGGCACTCGTTTGACACTAACATCACTTGGCTTAAACTAGATTTCTTCAATTTTTCTTAGTTAAGCCTACCTCTCCAATTGTTCTTCTTACTTAGATAAACAATACATTATCTTATCAATGTGCCAACTAATCAAGTACCCATTGAAGTATCAAATAACTCAACCTTTCCTTAGGTTCTCTTGTTATCTCCTTTCCAAAATCTTCTTCATCAATCAATAGATATGGTACTCTCCTAGATAGCAACTGTCTTACCAATTAAGGTTTTACATCAATGACAACATAACAATTTTTTCAATTGTAGTTTCCAACAAATGCCTCCAAACATTTACACAAAAATCTCCAATCTACTTTATCATAGGATTTTTTAATATATAATTTAATTATAATGTTAGGTTCATGGTTATTTTATACCAAATGAATAGCCTCCTTGACTATAATAACTCCATCTATAATGGATCTTCCTGATACAAACCCAATCTTCTCTTTTGAGATCAAAAAAGATAATACTTTCTTTACCCTCTTCTCCAAAGTCTTAGTCAATAAATTGTATAGTGTATTGCATAGTGAAATCATTTTATAGTCTTCAAAACTCTTTGGATTTGACTTCGTAGGAATATAGTTAAGAAGTTTTTTTTATCTCTTTCAAGATGTTCCCTGAGTTTCTTATGTTCTCTAGCACTTCTACCACTTCTTGTCCTAGAAAATCCCAACATTTTTTATAGAAGATTGTCGGGAAGCCGTCTAGGCCCAAGGACTTATCCATGCTTAGATTTTTTTTGGCTTCTTCAACTTCCTCCCTTGTAATTTTTTATTTTAGCATTTTGTTTTTGTCTTAACTTATAATTCAAGGAATTTTGGTGAGAATATCTTCCTGAGATAATCTATTAGTTTCTTCTACATTGTTAAGGATACTCTCAAAATATCTAACAACTTCCTTCGTTATACCTTCATGGATCCTCAACAATTTCTCCATTAGGTGTCTTAATGCTAGAGATCCTGTTAAAATTTCTCATTTCTTTAGTGTTGTTATGGAAAAATTTATTATTCTTGTCCCCTTCGGCTAACCATGTTTCCTTGGATCTTTGTTTCATAAAGATTTCCTCTTTAGCTAAAATGTCTTCATATTGTTGAAGAAGATCCATTTCTAATATATACGATTCTTGGTTAATTCCCTCCCTGATCACCATACTATTTAATTTATCTAAACCTTTTTCCAATTTTTTGATGAACTCAAAAATGTTTCCAAATTTAACCTTGTTCCATAGAATCATCTACTATTTAATATATTTCAATTTTGATATTAAAACAAAGGTACAGGAGCCCTCAAATTGGCCTTCTCCCCACAAACCTTCCACCCTCCTTAGAAATCTCTCCTCCCTTAGCCATATTCTTTCAAATTTGTAAGGATTTATTTTGGGTCATGTAGTCTCATCTATAGTGAGCTTAACCGGATAGTTCTCTGAGCCTGAGGTAGTCATAATTTGTGCTTTAAAGTTCTAGTGTAACTGCCCCAATTCTCCAATGAAGAAAAATTTGTCCAACTTCTCAGCTATATGACTTAGACCAGTTCTTTTATTAGTCCATTTGAATTTCCTCGAATCCATAGCTACTTCCATACAATTATTATGTTGTATCCAATCTCTAAATTCCTTTTTTATCTGTATTTCTTTGGTATCCCCCCTATTTTTTTAGTTACGTTCATAATTGTGTTAAATTCCCCCCTATGAAGATAGTCTTAGTAGGATGGTTTTTAAAAAGATTTCCTAGTTTTGTATAAACTTCCCTTTTTTCATGAAGAAATTTAGGTTTGTATATATTGATAAGGAGTAAATTCATATTACTATTAATACTTTTAACTCTACCACAAATCCAGTGTTTATGACTACTTATTGTCTCATATACAACACATCTCAAATTCCATATGATCCCTACCCCTCCTTAGGCTCCTTTTGAGGGTATGTCTTCTATCCCCCACATGCCTAGCTTCCTACTAAGAACCATATACTCATCTTTCCCTAATTTTTGTTCCCTAAATCATAATTATATCTACTTCAAAGGTAGATAATAAATTCTCTAGTAAGAATTGTTTGTTAGGGGCATTTAGTCCCCTAACATTCCATGTGAAAAGCCTCATTCTTCTTTGGGAAGGTACTTCCCCTTCCCTACATCTAGTAGTGATGTTATCTTAGCCTATCCTACAACGCTCCCATCTAAAGTTCTAAGTTCACTTAAAGATTTTCTACCTCTTCTCTTGACAATCTTCACATAATCTAGGGAGGATTTTACCTGGATGTTTTTTCTAAGCCCCAAAGTTGGTGGAGACTCCTCTCCCACCCCTATTGCCTTCTCTTGGCCGTCTATCTCACCATTATCCATCGATTCTAAGATTTTGATTATCAGATTCTGATTTTCTATAAGATTCATTTCATCATCTAGATTTTGATGGATATTTAATCCTAATAAGTCCTTAATTACTTCAATATCCATCCCTTCTACTCTATCCTCTCTCTAACATAAATTAGGGCTTTTATTTCCTTTTTCTTTTAGGATTTTTTTCTTTTTCTTGAGCCATTCTTCATCAATATTATTATGGTCCTCTTCCACATTTTCTACAACCTCCTCTGGTTCTCTTGTGTCAATGTCTTTATTCTCCACTTCTATCTCTTTGTCTCTGAGTATATCTATGTTTTCTCTTTCATTGTTAAGCTCTGCATCCATAGTCCAATTCTCTTTAACTCTTCTATTTATTATTAATTTCAATTCATTGCTTACAATCCTTTTCATAGACTCTAATTGATCCAAGATCTTCATTATATATTCCTCATATTCCTTCACTCCACTATCCTCCTAAGAGATGTTACAAGTACTTGTTTCCGTTGCACCAAAAGATCAACCTGTTAATGCCCGATACAACCACTAGACATATAGAAGACATGGGAGGCTATTAAACCATGTCACGAATCCCAAGGGGAGTGCTAATTATTTTTCCAACAATCTCCCCCTTAGCGTTAACCGAGGGGATTCAAACCTATGACCAAGCTCTAATACCACTTGTTACAAGTAGTGGTTTTCATTTCACCAAAAGATCGACATGTTAATGCCCGATACAACCACTAGACTTATAGAAGACACAGGAGGATATTAAACCATTCATGAATCCCAAGGGGAGTGCTGACCATTTTTCCAACAAGAGGGATTCTTCTCCACTATCAGATTCCCACTCCTGCCATGATCTGTTTGGACACCCCCACCTGTAATGCCCCGCCAGGAAACCCAAGATAATTTAACCTAAAACATATTACTATGTTTACAAATATATGTTTTTTAAAGAGTTTACAAAATAATAATGATAAAAATGTGGAAGAAATATAACTTACGATACAAAAAAATACATAATTACAATTTAATTATAATTAACAATTCTCAAGGATTCTATGACATATAATTACATATTACTAATTAAATATTTTAGATTAAGTATAACTATAAATATCTCATATACAAATAAATAAAAAGTACATCCAATACCATAAGGTATGTACATAATGAAACAACATCACCTACACAAGTCACAGGGTATGTAACAATAACCAAATAAAAAGTATAGTACAATATCTAAAAGGAATCACCTCTGAAGCACTGATGCAAGGTACAAATATAAACACCATAAGATAGATATGAGAAAGCCTCCAATAAATAACAAGAAGAAGATAACAGCAACAAGTATCATCCAACACTACTACGAGAATGTCAGAATCTCAAATGGTAAAAGAAACACTACCACCTAACCTCGTGGAACCAAAGTTCCACTCCCACTATGCTGAGGAGATAACAACAAACCCCACTCAAATAAAAAACCCAACACAACAAAATAACTAAGCAATGGATCTTGAAGGCTTTCTATCTCAAAAGGTACCAACAACTAATTATAAAGAAAAATATAATAAATATCAAAATATCAACACGTACCAAAACACCAAATACTAGAATATCAAACAAATAACAATCACCAAATAGTAAAATACCAAAAATAGACCACCAAGTGATACTACAATACCAAATACACACCACCAGATAATAATGTAATACCAAAGACACACCACCAGAGGAAAATGCAAAAAACTACAAAGGAGACTTAGGCTACATATTATGGGAGTTTCATCACATGCTCATCTTTTTGAGTTAGCCTAGACTGACCACACTAGATCCCGAACCCTCAAGCATTGAGTTATCCTAGACTAGCCACTTTGTGCTTTAGATCCTCAATAGGACCCATGTGGAACTAGAATACCCTCTCATGAAAATGAGGAATTTTAATCATACCTACTCTCTAGGTATCATCCCATTCCCACCTTTAGCCTATATAAGCACTCAAGGCATGGGTGGGGCATTATCACTAATTATCTTTTTAATGAGCTCTCCAAATTTTAATTACTAAGTTATCACTTATTAACAAACTTACGATAGGTTATCCTAGTACTGATTAGTTTGGATTTCAGACCCCTATTATAAGCCACTCCCCTAAGATGTACCTATTTAACCTCTCCTAGGCTCACAAGTCATAAATAGATTTCATAAATTAGATGAAGCATGAAAATTAATTTTAGTTCCATAATAGATGATTGGAACTCACACTGGTCCTCAAACCAAAAATCACACAATTACAAGTTGGTCCTCAAACCATAACATGATAAACACCCTCTCCAAGAGTTCACAAAATAATTTAGAAAATTGGTTAAGTGAAATGTTCATAACCAAGTCAACATCATAAAAATACTAATAGTACACATGTCAAAAGACAACAATAACTCCCCCCAAACCTTTGGTGTAACACTCCTAAAGCCAACGTAATTTTTTCCAAATACAACATTAGATAACGAAATAAAGAGCCCAAATGAACAACACATAATACAAGTCCCAGTTGTTTAAATTAATCACTTTTTTTCTAAAGTCCAATTTGAATATAAAATATGCATATATTAATTCATGCATAACTCCTATTTGTCAATAAGTATTAAATAAAAATAACATGCATTCTAACAATAAGGCAGAATTTATTAATCTTAAATAAATGTTATCAATTCATAACCACTAAAATTTTACACATAATATAGCTAAAACATCTATAGATATAAACATAAAAATAATTAAAAGTTTTTAGAAATACAAAAATAATAATATTTATTAGTTAACATTTAATAATAAATATTAATTTAACTAAATTATTAATAATATTATTATTAATAATTAAAAGTAACTATTAAATAAAATTATGTTTAAATAAAACAATTTTATATATATATATATATATATATATATATATATAACAAATTGTATGTAAAAGGGGGGGACAACGACCCCACCCCTACTGTCATAGGCAACTAGCTGTCACAATAGCTTAGGATGTCGTGAGCAGCCTAGCTACTACGATAGCTTAGGTTGTCGTCAGCAGCCTAGCTGTCGGAGGGTAGGGGGAGGAAACTCCCCCCCCTCCCCCCTTTAATTTATTTTATTTTATTTATTTTTAATTATATATATATTTATATATATATATATATACATATATATATATACATATATACATATATATATATACATATATATATATATACATATATATATATATACATATATATATATATATACATATATATATATACATATATATATATACATATATATATATATACATATATATATATCTAGATATACATATATATGTATATATACATATATATATATATACATACATATATATATACATACATATATATATACATTTATATATATATACATACATACATATATATACATACATACATACATACATATATATATATATATATATATATATATATATATGTCTATATATATATATATATGTATGTATGTATATATGTATATATATATGTATCTATATATATATGTATCTATATATATATGTGTATCTATATATATATGTATGTATATATATATGTATATGTATAAATATATATCTATATGTCTATATATATACATATATATATATATATACATATATATACATATACATATATATACATATACATATATATATATACATATATATACATATACATATATATATATACATATATACATATATACATATATATATATACATATATACATATATGTATATATATATATATATGTATATGTATATGTATATATATGTATATATATATATATATATATATATATATATATATATATATATATATTCTAATTGATTTTCTTTCAATGAAGGCTGGGTTTTTTTTTCAAGACTAATTTTTTTCTGAATAAGACTTTCACATAAAAACTATATATATATTCTAATTGTTTTTCTTTCAATGAAGGCTAGGTTTTTTTTTCAAGACTAATTTTTTCTGAATAAGACTTTCACATAAAAACATATATATATATATATATATATATATATATATATATATATATATATATATATATATATATATATATATATAATATCCATGCAAATATTGATGCAAAACATCTATCATTTATGGGTCCATACCCTAACTGGAAAAACTCACATGTTTCCCTAAAACGTCTTCCTAGGTTCTCAAACAATCCCAACAGAATACCAGATATTTTTTTATATCAAAACTATTCCAAATTTCCTCAAAACAAACTTGACTAAACAAAAACCCAATTTTCAATTCATTCACTTAAACAATTCCAGACACGAAGCAAACAATCTTTTCAAGGAAGGATTTTACAAAAAAGAGAGTTTCAAATCCTACCTCAACCAACTCCTGAATTCGAAGATGAATCAAATTCAACCTCCACAATTCCAAGCTTTCAATAATTTCCCAAATTCACCCAAGAGAGCTCCTCGACAAACTGATAGACGTGATGCAAAAGAAATAACCTAGAAACCTCTCATAAAGAAAGCCTATTCCCCCTAGGGTTTCTAAAACATGCAATTCCTAAAAAATCAAAACTCAACTCTCCACCTAGTTTCTATCAAACCCTCTTGCATGATTAATTATAATTTAATAATAAAATATTCACTTTTCCAATTACAACTCCTAACTCAACTTTAACTTAAATTTTTAATCAATTTTATTAAATTGAATGTGCAACTTAAATTACAAATAAAGATTTAATTAGTCAATTAATATTTTAGCACATTAATAACTATGTAATTGATAAATTTAATATTAAATAAATCAATTATGCTTTTAATTTCATATTTGGACTTGATAATTAATAAAATCCTTTTATTCCAAATTTAGACTTTTAATTAAGTCTTTTAATTAAACAAAAAGGTATTTAATTAACTCTTAATAATTAAATATCATTATATTTAATATTCTCATATTCATAAAATATAATTATTTTACTCTCATAATTAATCTTAATTTAATTATTTTAAATCAAATAACCCACACAACAAACTCACTTGACTCACAACACACAAAAATCAACTAACTCAAATAACAAACAAACTCCAAGGAAGGGCTCACAAATTCATGTCACCTTGATGAATTCAGATGGGTAGAAAATAAATACTTGTCCATTATTTTAGGACGATCAATGGCTTGGGTTGGGATTTGGACTTGTACGCTATCTCCCCTCTCTTACCATTAAGATATTGTGATAGGGCACGCTCATCCTGGCAATTCAAGGAAGTCGATGCCCGATACCTATAAATTTGCATAAAAGACGAGCATGTACATACATGTATAAATATATAATAAACAATGGTGGAGATCGACCAATTGTGTGGATCTCACAAGCAAGTAACTATGACTTCATCCCTCAAACACATCAGGTACATCAAAAAAAAATATAAAACATAAAAGGCAACCATACACATGCAAGTATGAGGTCAGTAAAACCATAAGCATCATTGACATCCTAACATATAAATCATCATCATGAAATAACCATAACATATATATAAAATCATCATTTGAATTTAAATAACATGAAAATAACCAAAAATATCTAATTGTAAATACATGATATCTCACAATTACCCAATGTAATGTCATACATTCATATCCTCAAGTATCTCTAAAATAATCAACGCACACATGAAAGTGGCCTAAAAGAGTTTGGCAATAAAAATTTTAAAAGAAAACTATGAGAGGGGTATTACACTGCCTAAATTCCATCCCTTCATAGTGTTATCTGAATCTCTTAGTGTCTCCCTTAGTTGGGCCTTATTCATCCTTTCATTTTTAATATTCTTCTCATTCTCTACTATTTCTCACTCCTCAACTCCCTCCACAACCTCTCATGGTAATATTTTCACAATGAAACCACCTTGTTCATGGTTAAAGATAATTCCCACCTCATGCATTTGAGCTTCCACAAGTCGATATTTCCTCCTCCCTTTCTTCATCTTTGCTAACATAACCCTTATAGACAATTGGATTAATATCAAAAGACATATTCCTACTATTAATAATAATTGGTTTCAATGGCTTTATGTTAATGCTCATCCTAACCATTATAACACTATTGGAAAAGGATAAGCTCTCATCCACCATTCCTACAAAGGTTCCTATCTTATTAGCATTTTTTCTTAAAATATCCTTGTTGAAAATTTCTATAGGAAGGCTAGACAGTAGTATTTCTCTTTCTATTTTAAAATTTGTTAGGTTATATGGATTAAAATTTGGTTGCCAATCCAAAATTTTGAAATTGAACCCTCTGTATCTAGGTGATTAATCCATTAAGAATTATTTTTTTAGTTCTACTTTACAACAATCAATATACAGAGCATATAAGGTGTTCCCTAAAATAGATGAAGAACGAGCCCTTTTGGTAAAAGGTAAGAAGGAATATGTGGAAATGGATAATATTGATAACATTTGGGGTTCTGTTATCAGGGTAATCATGGAATACTTTACCCTTGAAGGCCAATTTTATAGGGTTTATAACTACCATTTTATGTTAGCTAATCATTTTAGACATGAGAAAAGGGTTTCTTTCCCTTTCTTCCTTCTGAGCTTTCTCAACCAAAGCATTATTGAACACAGGGCAAAGAATTTTCTGATTCTTCATGTCAGGCTTATCCTCCTTATTACTAATTATGCTAGGGATCATATTCTCGATCCAATTCCTCCCCAGGTTAGCACTAAAAAGAGGAAGAATCCGAATCCTCATTCTTCCTCTAGGAAGAAAAATTCTCCTTGTAAAAAATCTATTACTTCCACGACTGCAATGGTTTCTACTGGGTAGAAGGATGGTCCCGAGACTATGAAGGATTCCCCAAGAAAAATTTCTTCTAAGGTTAAAAAGGATAATGTAGTCATTAACAAAGATTCTGGGTCGAAAGCTAGCTAGGAGAAGGTGGATGATGAGATGACTGAGCCAGCGAATAAGGATACTGAGAAAAGGGTTTCTCCTAGTAACGAAACTAAGGTTGCTGATGATTCTGGAAAGGGTCATTCAAAAGAGACCAATTCTTCTACTCATGTCTCAGAGGAGGAAGAAATGGTTAACCCAGAGGAGGTTATAAATAACATCATCGACACTGTGGAGGGTTATTTTGGGACAGAGTAGGAGAACCTCAATAAGAATAATATACTAAAACCACTGATGAAATTGGGGAGAAGATAAATCCTAAGACCTTAGCAACTGGTGATGGTAGTAATTAGGAGGTTGAGGGAAAGGTTAACCAAGATCATGAGGCTGAAGAGGAGGCTAATAATACTGATAAGGAGGTTAATAATGAAGAGGCTAATATGGCTGATGACTCTAGCAAAGAGTTTCTCAGGGTTATGGATGAGGATAAGCTGGCTAATTCTGATTCCCCCAGTTCTGGAAAGGAGAAAGAAAATGATGACTTTGAGACAAGTCCAGAAAGGAAAAGGTTCCACTCTTTACAAAAAGATCTTAGAGAAAGGTATTTTCAAGTGAAAAGAACCATTGCAATGACTCCTCTTCAATTGGTCAAGACCAAGTCCATCTATAGTTACAACCTGGATAAATGGGTGTAGAATGACCTCGTCAAATTAAAGAATAGGTGTATCAAGCTGGAAACAAATAATGTCATGTTGGAGGAAACTATTGACAAACTTAGGAAGGAGGTAACTTCTATTAATGCTAAAGTTGATTTTTTTGATAATGGTTCATATGTTAGAAATTAAAGTCCACCAAGATAACTGAGAGGGGGGGGTGAATCAGTTATTAGATAATTATAAATTTTATCATCTTCAATAGCATTAAACCATATAAGAAATATAATTACCAACCATAGAAAGATATTCATACACAATAACACAATGACACAAGATATGTTGACTAGGGAACCTCTTGATCAAAGAGTAAACCCCGATGGGAGTGATGCCCACAAAAGATGCACTAATATGAATATTCCTTGTGAAAGGATGGACTCTGTTAGGAGTCTTATAAAATACATTTAGTACATATGAATCCCTATTAGGAGATTTTGAATCCTTGTTAAAAGATTCTAACCCTGTTAATAGTTATGGAAGACAGAAGGACCCACTGCCCAAACAGCTTCAGGGTAAGATCACTGAACACAATGTCCAAATAATCTTTGCATTACTCAATAGAATAATATGTTATCTCTTCTTTGACTATCCCAAACCACACTCAC
Organism: Chamaecyparis obtusa; assembly: GCA_027943335.1. Lineage (NCBI taxonomy): Eukaryota > Viridiplantae > Streptophyta > Pinopsida > Cupressales > Cupressaceae > Chamaecyparis > Chamaecyparis obtusa. Next base: position 732,162 of record BSBK01002122.1, on the reverse strand, counting down.
TATTACACCAGATCTCAATTTCAGATCTTTGTACCTTGCATGTCTTCCTTCACATATTCACTTTCACAATTACCTCTTTTCTTCACTTCATGTATACAACATCACACACAACTACTTCTACCATATCACAACAACATTGCAACAATAAAATACAATCCTTCCTTTATGCCACACTCAAATAATTACAAATGAGTTGGCATAAAACCACAACATAAAAGTTTCCACACGCTACACCAAAATTACACAAAACTATCAGCTTCCAAATACAATAAATCTTCACTCCTACAACCTAGAAGTTTTCACTATCATCCACATCACTATCAATGTGTCTCCAACTTCTCTTTAACTATGCAAAACTAGATTCCATCCCGATTAGGAGATATCATCCGATTTCCACAAACCACTACTCAGGAACACTACCTAAATACTGCTTCCACCAAAATGCTCATAACTTCCATGAAGAAATGAATTACTGTCTACACTCTAAACCATAGACATATAACATATCAAAGAGTATATCCTCAACATCACATAGATCCAACTACAATAACCCATGTGCGCTAATCCAAACTTTGTCTGCTTCTCTACAAGTATCTGGTAGATCACTGTGTTGACATCAATGACAATCATAGTCATGAATGCAACAAAAACTACTATAGAATGACTGCCAAACATTTACCATTCATTCCTAACAATCTACCCCATTGGTATTGATGGCAACATAGATGAAAAACATCCAATGTTCCAAAAATATAATACTGCAACATTGCTTCTCAAAATCCTCTTCATCAATCAAATCTTGCTTCATTTTCCTATTCAATTTTATCCAACAGATGTCTCAGATGGTTTTTCATGTATACTTCTCCTCCATTTACATCAATGACAAAAATTTCATCACTATGTCAACAACAACTCAATATCCAAAGACATTATTTCAGAAAATATATTCACAAGAGTCCTCATGACTCAGCTCAGATACACATACTCCCCCATAGAGGAAGTACCAACATCCAATCCAAAAAAAGATAGGGCTCATATACCACTGGATGGATGCAACCAATTGCATCATTACTCAAAAGTAGGCTATGGCATAACCCCAAGCATACCTCTCAAATACTCAAATGTATCCTTAGGCAAAGGCTTTTTAAATATGTCTACTATATCTTCCTTTGTGCATTTGTACTCCATTCTGACTTCTTTCTCAGCTACTTTCTCTCTTACAACATGATACTTGATCTCTATGTGCTTAGTCTTAGAATGCAATACAGGATTCTTAGACATACTAACTATGCTGGTGTTGTCACAATGTATGACAACAGGCTCAACAAACTTAATTCCAATATCCTTCAGCATCTACTTCATCCAAATTATCTGATTACAATTGTTTGCTACCGCTACATATTTTGCTTCTGTTGTACTCTTTGAGATACAATTCTACTTCTTGCTCAACCAGGAAACTAATCTTCCTCCAAGAAAAAAGGCTCCACCACTGGTGCTTTTCTTATCATCAACACTACCTCCCCAATCAGCATCTGTATATGCACATAGGGTGAAATCATCAGATTTTTCATACCACAATCCATAGTCCATTGTGCCTCTTAAATATCTCAATATCCTCTTTACTGCTGCATAATGTGACTCTCTAGGTTCAGCTTGAAATCTTGCTACCATTTCAACTGAATGTTGTATATCCCATCTAGTATGTGTTAAGTGTTGCAATCCTCCAATCATGGATCTGTATTTCTTCTGCTCAACTGCTGGTGTTTTATCTTTGCTTGATAGTTTTTGTCCTATAACCATAGGTGTTCCAACTGGTTTACAGTTCTCCATTCCAAATCTTTTCAGCAAATCATTCATGTACTTTGTCTGGCTAACAAAGATACCATCAATGTTCTGTGTTGTCTATAATCCCAAAAAGTATTTCATCTCACCAATCATGCTCATTTCAAATTCAGTCTTCATTTCATCAGCAAATTTGTCACTAGCTTCATCTTCTCCTCCAAAGATAATGTCATCGACAAAAATAACTATAACTAACATTCCATTTTCATTTTATTTTGTGTATAGATTACTATATGATGTTCCTTTAGTAAATCCCACTTTCAACAAATACTTATCCAATCTAGCATACCAAGTTCTAGGTGCTTTCTTTAGTCCATATAATGCTTTCTTCAGTTTACATACCATATCTCCTTCTTGAGTCAAATGAAAACCTTCAGGCTGCTCAATGTAGACTTCTTCTTCCAATTCACCATTCAGAAATGTGGACTTCACATCCATCTGATACACTTTGAATTTCTTAAAAGCTGCATAAGCCAAAAACATTCTCACTGCTTCAAGTCTTGCTACTGGTGCAAAGGTTTCTTCATATTCAATTCCTTCTTGCTACGAGTATCCCTTACATACTAGTCTTGCTTTGTTTCTTACTACTTCTCCTTGTTCATTCATCTTGTTTCTGAATACCCATTTAGTTCCAATCACATTCTTGTCTTTAGGTCTAGGAACCAATTCCCATGTCTTGTTCTTTTCAATTTGATCTAGTTCTTCTTTCATAGCATTAATCCAATGTTCATCTTCACAAGCTTCATTAGTAGATTTAGGTTCAATTTGAGAAATCAAACATAAATGTACCTTATTTCTAGTCATAACTCCTCTATCCAAACTTCCAATAACTTGTTCAATAGGATGATGTCTAGATAGATACCTATTCAGTGTCATAGTCACTGATCCTGCTTCAACTATAGATTCTTCTCTAGATTCTTCTCTAGTTTCTTCTCTAGTTTCTTCTGTAGTATGATTCTCATTCAACAATTCACTATTAGTCTCATAGAATAATTCAGTAGTTTCAATGTTAGGCTAAGGATTAGCTTCTTCATCAGATTCATAATCAAGCATTCTTTCCTGAATTTTAACTTCTCATCAACTTTAACATTTGCGCTCTCAACAATAGTTTTAGTTCTCTTATTGTAACATCTATATGTTTTTCTCTTCAAAGAATATCCAAGAAAAATACCTTCATCACTTCTAGGGTCAAACTTTCCAATATCATCATCTCTCTTTATATAACATTTGCTTCCAAAAATTATAAAACACTTAACTGAGGGTGCATGTCCAAACCATAATTCATAAGGTGTATTATCTGTGTCTACTCTAATTTGTACTTTGTTCATTGTATATACTATTGTATTCACTTCTTCTCTCCAAAATGTCTTCACCAAGTCATTCTCAAATAACATATCTCTTCCTACTTCAGTTTCTGACCTTTTTCTTCTTTCTGCAATACCATTTTGTTTAGGTGTTCTAGGGGCTGAAAACTGCCTCTTAATACCATTCACTTCACAAAAATTTTTAAACTCTCTAGACGTAAATTCTCCACCTCTATCAGATCTCAAACATTTAATCTTCATTCTAGATTCATTCTCAACTTTACTCTTAATGATCTTAAATTTATCAAATGCTTTAGATTTTTCTTTCAGAAATGCAATCCACATCATTCTTGTAAAATCATCAACAAGAATCATAAAATACCTTTCTCCATAGAATCATCTAGTCCTGGTAGGACCGCTCAAGTCTGTATGAACAATCTCCAACTTCTCTACCGATGTGAACTTCTTACTAGGAAATAAACTTCTCTTCTGCTTAGCCATCACACATTCTTTGCAAATCATGTTAGTAGGCTTCATAATTTTAGGAAAATCCCTTACTACAAGTGTAGTACTCACTTTCACAATATTATCAAAGTTTATATGAAAAAACCTTCTATGCCATAACCAACTGTCATCAATTTTAGTAATCAAGCATGTCATCTTAGTAGGATTCAACTGAAATACATTACCTTTGGTTCTAGATCTAGTTCCAATTAGATTTCCATCTTTATCCTTTATCACACAAGTTTTCTTAGTAAACCAAACTTGATATCCCTTATCCACTAACTGTCCAACACTCAAAAGATTATGTTTCAATCCATCAACAAAGTAAACATCATCAGTATTAGTCTTTCCATCAAGAGTAATATATCATATACCTTTAATCAAACAAGGTGCATTGTTACCAACTCTAACAACTCCTCCATCATAATTGTTAAACTTTATGAACTTCTTCATATCACCAGTCATATGATGTGAACAACCACTGTCTATAATCCAATCATCTTTCTTTTCAACTTGGGAAACTAATGCTTTTTCTTCTTTAACATCAGATTCAGAATTTTCTTCTTTAATTGCTATAAATCCTATTTCATCATTATTCTCAGTATCACTTTCACTCAAAGTTCTTTCTATACTAGCTTCAAGATCTTCATCATTAGCATAAGAACATTCCTTAGATCTTCTAGGCTTGAAATTATTTCTATACTTCTTAACTATCTTAGGACATTTAGATGCAAAATGACCATATTCTTGACAAGTCCAACATTTAAATATTTTCTTACCGTCTGGTTCTCTTTTCACAAGCAAGGCAATACCTTCTTCAATCTTCTTATCTTCTTCATTTCTAGATCTGTTGCCGTTGGCATAATCTCCACTCACACTAGTACTTCTTGAAAAAGTAGGGCGAATACTAAGAGCACTGAATTTTGTCTCCATTCTAGGTAAGTCTCCTGATAACCTCAGGTTCATCTCTGTTGCTTCCAATCTTCCAAGAAGAGTCTCTATTGTAAAGTTTGTAGTACAAGGTATAACTTGTTCAATCATTTGTGTTGTCTGCTTAAATACAGGAGTCAATGTCCTCAAAATTTTCCATATCACTTCATTCTCTGTCTTTGATCCTCCATAAGATTTTATCCCTGCAATAATTTCTGACATTCTACCAATATAGCTTCTAACAGATTCATCTTCCATCATTCTAATATCTTCAAATGCACATATACAATTATGTAATCTAGCTCTTTTTGCATGTTCATCACCTTCAAAAGTAGACTGTAAAGATTTCCAAATTTCATTAAATTTCTTAAAACATTTTACCTGACTGTATTCATTCTCAAGAAGTGATGTCAAGAGTGCTTCTCTTGCAAGTATGTTACACATGAATAGATCTACCTCATCTTTAGTACTTGTTTCAAGATTGTCTTCTTCAATTATAGTCCTATTATTCTTTGTAATCAACCAATAGCTTGGTCCTAAATACAATAGATGTGTCTTCATCTTTTCTTTCCAGCTATCAAAATTTACTCCATCAAAATTAGGGCTTTCTTTCCTAAAATTCACCATGGATCTCCTTAAGTTGTTAAACTTTCCTTTCAAGGACCTGTCGCTCTAATACCAATTGTTAGAAAGTAAAGTCCACCAAGATCACTAAGAGGGGGGGTGAATCAGTTATCAGATAATTATAAATTGTATCATCTTCAATAGCATTTAACCATGTAAGCAATGCAATTACTAACCATACAAAGATATTCATACACAATGACACAATAACACAAGATATGTTGACTAGGGAACCTCTTGATCAAAGAGTAAACCCCGGTGGGAATGATGCCCAAAAAAGATGCACTAATATGAATATTCCTTGTGAAAGGATGGACTCTATTAGGAGTCTTATGAAATACATTCAGTACATATAAATTCTTGTTAGGAGATTTTGAATCCCTATTAAAAGATTCTAACCCTGTTAAGAGTTATGGAAGACAGAAGGACCCACTACCCAAACAGCTTCAGGGTAAGATCACTAAACACATTGTCCAAATAACCTTAATATTATTCAGTAGAATAATATGAAATTTTTTACCTCCTTATTGTGCCAACCTACACTCACTGCTACATCAGATCTCAATTCTAGATCTCTATACTTCGCATGTTTTCCTTCACAATATCACTTTCACAACCTCTTAGACTCTTTTCTTCACTTCATGCTTACATTCGCATGCAACCAAAACCATTCTCATAATTATTTCATATTACCACTACATACAATAAAGAAAAACATTCCTTTCTTTAAACCACACTCAAATAATTACAAATGAGTTGGCACACAATTACAAAATAAAAGTTTCCATACGCTACATCAAAATTACACAAAACTGTCAGCTTCCAGATGCAATAACTCTTCACTCATGTGACCTCAAAGTTTGTGCTATGAACCACATCACCATTAATGTGTCTCAAACTTCCCTTTAACTGTGCAAAATCAGATTCCGTCCCGATTAGGAGATATCATCCGATTTCCACAAATCGCTACTCAAGAACACTACTTGAATACTACTTTTACCAAAATACTCATAACTTTCATGAATCAATGAATTACTATCTAAACTCTTAACCATAGAAAATAACATATCAAAGATTATAACATCAACATTGCATAGCTCCAACTACAATATCCCACGTGTGCTAATCAAAACATTATCTGCCTCTTTGCTAGTCTCCAGAAGATCACTGTGTTGTCATCAATGACAATCATAGTCATGAATGCAACAACAACTACTACAGAATGACTACCAACATCCAACATTCATTCCTAACATATGCTTTGTCTTAAAATGTAATACAGGATTCTTAGACATACTAACTATGTTGGTGTTGTCACAATGTATGACAATAGGTTCAACAAACTTTATTCCAATATCCTTCGGCATTTGCTTCATCCAAATTATCTAGTTACAATTATTTGTTGTTGCTACATATTTTTCTTCTGTTGTGCTTTGTGAGATACAATTATGCTTCTTGCTTAGCCTAGAAACCAATCTTCCTCCAAGGAAAAATGCTCCACCACTGGTGCTTTTCTTATCATCAACACTACCTCCCCAATCGGCATCTGTATATGCACATAGGGTAAAATCATCAGATTTTTCATACCATAGTCCATAGTCCATTGTGCCACTTAAATATCTTAGTATCCTCTATACTGCTGCATAATGTGATTCTCTAGGTTCATCTTGAAATCTTGCTACAATTCCAACTAAATGTGCTATATCAAGTCTTGTATGAGTCAAATACTATAATCCTCCAATCATAGATCTATATTTCTTTTGTTCCACTACAGAAGTCTCATCTCTGCTAGATAACTTATGTCTACTCACCATAGGTGTTCCAACTGGTTTACAATTCTCCATTCCAAATCTCTTCAACAAGTCATTCAAGTACTTTGTCTAGCGTACAAAAATACCATCATTGTTTTGTGTTATCTGTAATCCCAAAAAGTATTTCATTTCACCAATCATACTCATTTCAAATTTAGTCTTCATTTCATCAACAAATTTGTCACTAGCTTCATCTTCTCCTCCAAAGATAATGTCATCAACAAAAATAACTATAACTAACAAACCATTTTCAATTTCTTTTGTGTACATATTGCTATCAGTTGTTCCTTTTGTAAATCCCAATTTTAACAAATACTTATCCAGTCTTGCATACCAAGTTCTAGGTGCTTGTTTAAGTCCATATAAAGCTTTCTTTAGTTTACATACCATGTCTCCTTCTTGAGTCAAAGGAAAACCTTTAGGCTGCTCAATGTAGAATTCTTCTTCCAATTCTCCATTCAAAAATGCTAACTTCACATCCATCTAATATACTTTGAATTTCTTGTCAGCTGCATAAGCCAAAAACATTCTTACTGCTTCAATTCCTTCAACAGGTGCAAAGGTTTCTTCATATTCAATTCCTTCTTGTTGTGAGTAACCCTTACATACCAATCTTACTTTTTTTCTTACTACTTCTCCCTGTTCATTCATCTTGTTTCTGAATACCCATTTTGTTCCAATAACATTCTTGTCTTTAGGTCTAGGGACCAATTCCCATGTCTTGTTCTTTTCAATCTGATCTAGTTCTTCTTTCATAGCATTAGTCCAACTTTCATCTTCACAAGCTTCATTAGTATTCTTAGGTTCAATTTGAGAAATCAAACATAACTATTTTTGTACCTTATTTCGAGTTAGAACTCCTCTTTTGATGCTTCCAATAATTTGTCCAATAGGATGATTTCTTAAAAAACTCTTGCTAGGTGTCACTGTCTCAGATCTCTCTTCAGATGTAGGTTCTTCAATGACTTCACTATGGCTTTCATTCAAAAAATTACTGTCAGTTTCAAAAAATAATTCAGTAGATCCAGTGTTAGGTTTAGGATGAGCTTCTTCATCTGATTCATAATCAAGCATTCTTTCCTAAATTTTGAACTTTTCATCAACTTTAACATTTGCACTTTCAACAATAGTCTTAGTTCTCTTATTGTAACATCTATAGGCTTTACTTTTCAAAGAATATCCAAGAAATATACCTTCATCACTTCTAGGATCAAATTTTCCAATATCTTCATCTCTCTTTATATAACATTTCCTTCCAAAAATTCTAGAATACTTAACTAAGGGTGCATGTCCAAACCATAATTCATAAGGTGTCTTGTCTGTGTCTACTCTGATTTGTACTCTATTTATTATATACACAGTTGTGTTCATTACTTATCTCTAGAATATCTTCGCCAAATCATTCTCAAATAACATAGCTCTTGTTGCTTCAATCACTGATCTGTTTCTTCTTTCTGCAATGCCATTTTGTTTAGGTGTTCTAGGGACTGAATACTGTCTCTTAATGCCATTTTCTTCACAAAAGGTGTTAAACTCTCTAGAAGTAAATTCTCCACCTCTATCAGATCTCAAACATTTAATCTTCATTCCAAATTCATTCTCAACTTTGTTCTTAACAATCTTAAACTTATCAAATGCTTCAGATTTTTCTTTAAAAAATGCAATCCACATCATTCTTATAAAATCATCAACAAGAATCATAAGATACCTTTCTCCATAGAATCTTCTAGTCCTAGTAGGACCGCCCAAATCTGTATGAACAATTTCTAGCTTCTCTATAGATTTAAACTTCTTACTGGGAAAAGAACTTCTCTTTTGTTTAGCCACTACACATTCTTTCCAAATCATGTTAGTAGGCTTCATAATTTTAGGTAAATCTCTTACTAAAAATGTAGTACTTACTTTTACAATGTTATCAAAGTTTATATGACAAAACCTTGTATGCCATAACCAACTGTAATCAATCTTAGTAATCAAGCATGTCATCTCAGTAGGATTCAACTGAAATACATTACCTCTGGTTCTAGATCTAGTTCCAATCAAATTTCCATCTTTATCCTTTATCACACAAGTTTTCTCAGTAAACCAAACTTGATATCCCTTATCAACTAACTATCCAACACTCAAAAGATTATGTTTCAATCCATCCACAAAATAAACATCATCAATATTAGTCTTTCCATCAAGAGTAATAGATCATATACCTTTAATCAAACAAGGTGCAGTGTTTCCAACTCTAACAACTCCTCCATAATATTCATTAAACTTTATGAACTTTTTCATGTCTCCAGTCATATGATGTGATCAACCACTATCTATAATCCAATCAGCTTTCTTTTCAACTTGAGAAACTAAGGATTTTTCTTCCTCAACATCAGTTTCAAGATTCTCTTCTTTAATTGCTACAAATCCTATGTCATCATTATTCTCAGTATCACTTTCACTTAAAGTTCTTTCTATACTAGCTTCAAGATCTTCATCATTAGCATAATAACATTCCTTAGATCTTCTAGGTTTGAAATTGTTTTTGTTCTTTTTAACTCTCTTAGGACATTTAGATGCAAAATGACCATATTTTTGACAAGTCCAACATTTAAATATTTTCTTACCATCTGGTTCTCTTGCAAAGAAATGCCTTCTTCAATCTTCTTGTCTTCTTCATTTCTAGATCTATTGTTGCCAGCATAATCTCCACTTACACTGATGCTTCTTGACAAAGTAGGGTGAACACTAAGAGCACTGAATCCTGTCTCCATTCTAGGTAAGTCTCCTGATAATCTCAGGTTCATTTATGCTGCTTCCAATCTTCTAAGATGAGTTTCTCTTGTAAAGTTTGTAGTACAAGGTATAATTTGTTCAATTATCTATGTTTTCTTCTTAAATATAGGAGTCAATGTCCTCAAAATTTTCCATATCACTTCATTCTCTATCTTTGTTCCTCCACAAGATTTTATACCTATGGCAATTTTTGACATTCTACCAATATAGCTTCTAATAGATTCATCTTCCAACATTCTTATATCTTCAAATGCACATATTCAATTATGTAATCTAACTCTTTTTGCATGTTCATCACCTTCAAAAGTAGAGTGTAAAGCATTCCAAATTTCATGAGATTTTTTCAAATATTTTACCTGATTGTACTCATTCTCTAGAAGGGCTATCAAAAGTGCTTCTCTTGCAAGTATGTTACACATGAATAGATCTCTCTCATCAGCAGTACATGTTTCAAGATTGTCCTCTTCAATGATAGTCTTATCATTCTTTGTAATCAACCAATAACCTAGTCCTAAACACAGTAGGTGTGTCTTCATCTTTTCTTTCCAGCTGTCAAAATTTACTCCATCAAACCTAGGGCTTTCTTTCCTGAAATTCACCATGGATCTCCTTAAGCTATTAAACTTCTTTTACAAGGACCTGCTGCTCTGATACCAATTTTTAGAAAGTAAAGTCCACCAAGATAACTAAGAGGGGGGGTGAATCAATTATCAGATAATTATAAATTTTATCATCTTCAACAGCATTAAACTATATAAGCAATATAATTACCAACCATAGAAAGATATTCATACACAATAACATAATGACACAAGATATGTTGACTAGGGAACCTCTTGATCAAAGAGTAAACCCCAGTGGGAGTGATACCCACAAAAGATGCACTAATATGAATATTCCTTGTGAAAGGATGGACTCTTTTAGGAGTCTTATGAAATACATTCAATACATATGAATCCATGTTAGGAGATTTTGAATCCTTGTTAAAAGATTCTAACCTTGTTAAGAGTTATGGAAGACAGAAGGACCCACTACCCAAATAGCTTCAAGTTAAGATCACTGAACACACTATCCAAATAATCTTTGCATTACTCAATAGAATAATATGTTACCTCTTCTCTGACTATGCCAAACCGCACTCACTATTACACCAGATCTAAATTTCAGATCTATGTACCTCGCATGTCTTCCTTCACATATTTGCTTTCACAATTAGCTCTTTTTTTCACTTCATGCATACAACATCACACACAACCACTTCTACCATATCAAAAAAAAATTACAATAGGGAAATACATTCCTTCCTTTATACCACACTCAAATAATTATAAATGAGTCGGCATACAATTACAACATAAAATTTTCCACACCGTACACCAAAATTACACAAAACTGTCAGCTTCCAAATACAATAAATCTTCACTCATGAAACCTCAAAGTTTGTGCTATCATCCACATCACTATCAATGTGTCTCCAACTTCCCTTTAACTATGAAAAACCATATTCCATCCCGATTAGGAGATATCATCTGATTTCCACAAACCACTACTCAGGAACACTGCCTGAATACTGCTTCCACCAAAATGCTCATAACTTCCATGAATAAATGAATTATTATCTATGCTCTTAACCATAGACATATAACATATCAAAGAGTATATCCTCAACATTTCATAGATCCAACTACAATAACCCACGTGTGCTAATCCAAAATCTATTTTCTTCTCTACAAGTCTCTGGTAGATCACTGTGTTGACATTAATGACAATCATAGTCATGAATGCAACAACAACTACTACAGAATGACTACCAAAAATTTATCATTCATTCCTAACATCATAAAACTCCACCAAGCTAGAGGAAAAAATAAATAAATCTTTGGAGATAGTTGATGTAGGAGCATCTCGGGTCCTAGGCAATCTTGTGTCACCAAAAAGAATTTGGAGTTTGTCTGAGTTGGTTGGTTCCTTCTTTGATCGATTTGGTCGGTAGTTGGTCAATTTCCTTTGGTTACTAAGTATTGTTGGTTCTCTCCTGGGTGGTCATTTATTTCATTGGCGCTCGATGATGCTTTTCTATTGCTCGGTTATCTTTGCTTACCGAGTAGTTTATTTTGAGTTCTTTTGAGGTTGACTTGTGCATTGATTATGGGTCATGGATTTATTGTTGGTATCCATCATTGGGAAGTGTGTCATCCTAGATTTCACCATTTCTTCCATTGATTGTGGATCTAAAGGCTGACTTAGTTTGGTAGCCTCTTGTATAAGTATAGTTGTTTGGTTAGAGTTTAGGAGTCAGTTTTGATAGAAGATAGTTTGGAGATTGTTGGTAGATCCTCACATGTCTGATTACTTCTATAATTCATTTTAATATCTAGCCATAACTGGGAAGGTCTTACAGTCTAACATGTATGAATCAATTGGAAATAATATATGAATGATTCTACTTTTCTCCCTCTCACTATGTTTTTGTTTGCTTCCATGTGTGTTTGAGCAAGGTGGATCAGGTTAGGGTGAGCCATTCCTTGGCCTCTGCCATCCTCCTTTACATCAAGTGGTATCAGAGTGAGGTTAGATCTTGATCTAGGTCTATGGATCTAGGTTTGAGGGTTCCTTCTTATGAAGCCCTAGTTTATTTTTTGTGGGATAGTAGATTGTGATCTGACCTGCAACTCTAGAGGGTTTTCAAGATGGTTTGTGGGAGGTGAGATGCAGATCCAAGATTGGCAGATATGCTAAGACAAATTTTTGCAAGATTTTAAGTTGTTGAAACAGCCCAGAGAAGAGGTAGACATCTTGAGGATGTTAGTGATGATGAAGTTGAAGAGGAACAAGCAAATGTAGATCCTGCACCTATGATGGATCAAGGTGAGGAAATATTTTTGAAGGCTTTAACAAGTTTGAAGTCTACACCACATTTCAATCCTCTTGAGTATAGTGGTAAATTGGATTCTGATGAATTGGTGGATTGGATCACTGAGATGGAGAAATATTTTAAGTATGAGAACATACCTAAGGAAAAGAAAGTAAAGATTGCAAGCACAAAGTTGAAAAGTCATGAATCCTTATGGTCAGAACATCTGCAGCTAGACAAAAAAAGGAAAGGCAAAGAAAAAATCAAGGTATGGAATAAAATGGTGAATAAGTTGAAAGGAAATTTCTTACCTTGTGATTATCATATTAACCTAGTTTGGCGAATGCAAAGTCTAAGGCAGAAAGATAGCTCGGTAAAAGAGTATACTGAGGAATTCTATAAATTAAATATTAGATCTAGACATGATGAAGATGATGTGGAAAGAATTACTAGATACCTGAATGGTTTGAGAGTTTTCATCCAAGAAGAAATCAACATGGTTAAGTTGGAAAACATTGATGAGGCTTATCAATTTGCATTAAAGGCTGAGGAGAAATTGAACAAAAGACATGAGCAAAGATAAAGAGGTCCAGGTGGTAGATTCCCTAGAGAAAGAGGTAGATCCTATGGTGAAAATAGTAGGTCTAAACTAGAAAAGACAAATCTGGAGAAAGGAAAGACCGAGTGGAAAGGTGAAAGTTCATCTAGAGGCAGAGTAGTAACTACTGAGGTGGTTATAGCAGAGGTAATTTCTAAGGAACTTGTTACAATTGTGGGGAAGAAGGACATAGATCTTTTGAATGTACACATGTAAGTAAGAAGGTTGGTAGTAGCAGAAATGCTTTGGTGCGAGAAGAGTCACCGAATGAGCCTGAGAAGGAAAGTAACTTGATGGTAAGGAGAGCACTGTGGAATGAAAGAAAAAAGGAAAATCCGATAAGGAAAAGTTTGTTCAAGACCATATGTAGAGTTTTTTATAAATTTTGGAAGGTAATCATTGACAGTAGTAGCTTGGAGAATCTAGCATCTAAAGAGATGGTCACAAAGTTGCATTTGGAAAGGTTGGAGCATCTGAAACCCTATCAAATTTCATGGATCAAAGATGAGCATACACTCTTGGTAATTGAATATGTGAATTTGAAAATTGGAAAGTACTATGATAAGGTGTTGTGTGATATCATGCCTATGGATTGTTGTCATATTTTGTTAGGTAGACCTTGGCAATATGATAGACATGCTATATATGATGGTAGATTGCATAAGTATACTATTGTAGCTGATGGAAGAAAACAAATCTTGTTACCTTTGATGGAAGAACCTGTTAGTAATGTTTGCACATCTTTGAAAGTTTTCTTGATGGAAGGAAGAAAGTTTGTTAAGGATTTGAAGAAGAATGATGTATGTTTTGCTATGATTCCTAACAAACTGAGTAAGAAAATAGAGGATAATGTTCCTGAGGAGATTGGTAAGTTACTCACTAAGTATAAGGATATCATTTCTGATAATGTACCTGATGGTTTTCCACTGAAGTGAAGCATTGATCATTGTAAGGATCTAATCCATGGAGCTAGTTTACCGAATAAGGCACCGCATCGGTTGACACCTACCAAGAATTAGGAATTGAACCGATAGATTCAAGAGTTGTTGTATAAAGGTTTGATCAGAGAAATTTTGAGTCCTTGTGCAATACATGTTGTATTGGCACCTAAGAAAAATGGAGAATGGAGAATGTGTACTAATTCTAGAGGAATCAACAAGATAATAGTGAACTATAGGTTTCCTATACCGAGAATGGATGACATAATGGATAGTTTGACTGGAGCAAAGTATTTTACCAAAATTAATTTGAAAAGTGGGTATCATCATATCAGACTCAGAGAAGGTGATGAATGGAAGACTACTTTCAAGACAAAAGAAGGTTTGTATGAGTGGTTGGTTATGCCTTTTGGTTTAACTAATGCACCGAGTACTTTTATGAGGTTGATGAATGAAGTTCTGAAGAAATTCTTGGGTAAGTTTGTGATTGTATATCTTGATGATATTCTGATATTTAGTAAGATCAGAGAAGAACATTTGTTGCATGTTAGACAAGTTTTGCAGAGATTGAAAGAGGAAAACTTGCTGATAAATCTGACAAAGTGTTCATTCATGAAAGAGGAGATTGTGTATTTGGGATTTGTAATTTTAGCTGATGGTTTGAAAATGGATCCTGAAAAGGTTGAAGCTATTTTGAATTGGCCTACACCTATGAATGCTAGTGAGGTAACATCATTTCATGGATTGGCAAGTTTTTACTAAAATTTCATAAGGAATTTCAGTTCAATTTGTAATGCTATGACTGAGACTATGAGAGGAGATAAAAGAGAATTCAAGTGGACACATGGAGCTGATAAAAGTTTTGAGACTTTGAAGTAGAAGGTTGTTGAATTGCCTAGTTTGGCATTGCTTGATTTCAATAAGGTATTTCAAGTGGAATGTGATGCAAGTGGTAGTGCAATTGGAGCTGTGTTGAGTCAAGAAGGTAAAACTGTTGCTTTCTTTAGTGAAAAGTTGAATGATGCTAGAAGGAAATATTATGTGTATGATCAAGAATTCTATGCTATTGTTCAAGCACTGAAGAAGTGGAGACATTATTTGATACCAAGTGAATTTGTGTTGTATACTGATCATAAGGCTTTACAGTATTTGGGTAGTCAGAATAAGTTGAATCGGAGACATATGAAATGGGTTGAGTATTTGCAAAGTTATACATTTGTGATAAAGCATAAGAGTGGAGTCACTAACTGAGTTGTTGATGCATTGAGTAGAAGAAGATCTTTGATGACTGAGATGAAAATTGAAGTTCTTGGTTTTGATGAGATGAGAGATTTGTATGAAACTGATCCTAATTTTTTTGAGCCATGGAGAAAGTGTAGAGCACCTGTTCAAGATCAACTAAGTACAAAATGGGAAGAATATTTTATTCAGGAAGGTATGTTGTTTAAAGGTATTCAGTTGTGTATACCGAGAGGACCAATGAGGAATAATTTAATAAAGGAGAAACATAGTAGTGGTTTGGCTGGACATTTTGGTATTGATAAAACTTTGAATTTGCTTAAGGAGAAATACTTTTGGCCTCAGTTGTATAAAGATATTTAGAAATTTGTGAAAAGTTGTGGAGTTTGTCAAGTTTCAAAAGGAGTTAGTCAAAATACTAGATTGTATACACTGATTATTGTACCTGAGAAACCTTGAATTGACATCAGTATGGATTTTTTTCTTGGCTTATTGAAGACAGAAAGAGGTAATGATTCTATATTTGTTGTTGTGGATAGATTTTCTAAAATGGCACATTTTATACCATGTAGAAAGACATCAGATGCAGTACATATAGCAGATATTTTCTTTAAGGAAATTATTAGATTGCATGGATTACCAAGGAGTATTATCTCTGACCAAGATAGTAAATTTGTTGGATACTTTTGGAAGACTCTTTGGAAGAAATTTGGCACTAAGTTGAAATATAGTTCTACATTTCACCCATAAACCGATGGACAGACAGAAGCTGTGAATAGAAGTTTGGGAAATCTTTTGAGATGTTTAGTTGGAGACACACCGAGTAATTGGGATTCTTTATTGGCACAAGTAGAGTTCTCATATAATAATTCAATGAATAGAAGTACTAGAAAGACACCCTTTGAGATTGTGAATGGCATACAGCTGAGAGGTATATCTGATTTGAGAGACATTGATGATGAAAGTAAGAGAAGTGCTGAAGGAGTGAAATTTTTTGAATACATGAAGACATTGCATGAAGATGTGAAATACAATCTAGAAGAGAGTAATCAGAAATACAAAGATAGAGTTGATAGATCAAGGAGACATAAGACTTTTGATGTTGGTGATGAAGTGATGGTTCATTTGAAGAAAGGTCAATTTCCTGTTGGAACATATGGAAAGCTGAAGATGAAGAAGTTTGGACCTTACAAGATTTTGAAGAAATTTGACAGTGGAAATGCATATGAGATTGAGTTACCTGATGACATGGACATATCACCAATTTTCAAAATTGCTGATTTGTATGAGTATCATGAACCTGATGAAGAAATGATAGTACCGATAGAATATCCTAGGAAGTAGAATGAAGAAGTTGAGTAGATTTTGGAGCAGAGAGTTGGTAAAAGTACAAGATGAAAGCAATACATAGAATATCTAGTAAAGTGGAAGAATAGATCGATTGAAGATAGTTCATGGATTTCACAATCTGAGTTGGATGCATCTCAGATCATACCTACTAAATGAATTGGAGAATCATTTCAAAATAACCTTAGGTGTCTGATGCAGGAGCATCTTGGGTCCTTGGCAATCCTTTGTCACCAAAAAGAATTTGGAGTTTGTCTGTGCTGCTTGGTTCCTTCTTTGACTGAGTTGGTCAGTAGTTGGTCAGTTTCCTTTGGTTACCCAGTGTGGTCGGTTCTCTCTTGGATGGTCCATTTTTTCACTGGCGCTCAATGATGCTTGTCTATTGCTCAGTTATCCTTGCTTACCGAGTAGTTTGGAGATTTTTGGTAGATTGTCGCATGTTTGAGGACTTCTATAATTCATTGTAATATTTGGCCGTAACTGGGAAGGCCTTATAGCCCCGCATGTATGAATCAATTTCAAATAATATATGAATGATTCTTCTTTTCTCCCTCTCACTGTATTGTTGTTTGCTTCCATGTGTGTTTGAGCAAGGTGGATTAGGTTAGGGTGAGCCATTCCTTGGCCCCTGCCATCCTCCTTTGCATCAATAGCCATGGTTCCCATTAATGATAAGACTAGTAAGAATGAAGCTATGTTAAAGAATCTACTCATTATGTCAAATTTTGGTATGAAGTCTACTTTGGAGAATCTGAAAACTTTGAGCAGTGTGCTGGAAGGAAACAAAGAAGGTTCCATTATTGAAAAAATTGTTCTAACTGTTTCCAGTCAGCAAATGGGTCTAAGAACTAGAACAAGGTTGAACACAAAGAAGAAGGCCAAGGTCGAGGATCAGGAGATTATGAAGCTAAAAGACTCAATCAAAATCATGCAGAGTCAGCTGGAGGACTCAGAGTGCTTTTTGAAGACTTTGACCTGATTTTGGTGTTGATGGACTTTTTGGTCCTATTTTGTTGAAGGTTTTTTGTTTCTCTATCCAACTTTTAGTGTTTCTTATGTTTTTTTGTGTATGATTTTCTTGAAAATCTAGGAAGTGTCCCTTTGGTAGACTGTCCCTTTTTGGGTTAGTTTGTTATCTTTTTGGTTTATCATGCCTATCTCTCATTATCTTTGTTAAAGGGTTTTGAGGCCCCTTCAACACCTATTTTTACCGTAATAAAAAAACAATCAATATACAAAAACTCTTTTGAAAGGATACCAATACCTACATGTCCCTTGAAATTTTGCAGAATCCATTATGCAATTTGTTTCACCAGTGTACCAAAACCACATTATCTTGCAAAACCCCAAAATTTTTGCATAGCTCATGTGTGTGTTTGATTACCCCATCATTTATTTCCAAAGTAATCTTATCTTTCTCCATAGACTAAGATTTATTATTCATGGTCATATCCAAATGTGAATCATAGGGCATCTTGTTGTTGCCGATTGCCTCATAAGTTTGTTGCCTCTTGGGATTAGATGGGTGTCTTCCCTATTTTGAGTTAATTCATAGAGAATAGCTCATCTTTAATGTTTGATTTTTGGGAACTAGTTTTAAAAAACCTTCCTCCACATATTGTAGGTGAGAAAACATGTTATGGCTTGGTCAATTGGAGACACCAGCTGAGCATAGAGATAAACTGGGGGAAGAAGGTGTGTCTTTAAAGTAGGAACCCTTTGCACCCAACTTCTCTCATACATGCACTCGACCTTAATTGTTCTTTTTGATTTAACATTTTTCCAAGGCATATCTTCCATTACAGGAGGAAGGGGAGCCTCGTTCCCCCACCTGGACTTGCCAAACCCCATCGCATACTTTGTTCTTCTATAAAAAAATTCCTTCTTATCAATAATTTTCTCGATATTTAGTAAATGCGGAGCCACAATACATAATTAGTTCATGGCTTTTACTTAATTTTTTATTTTAAATTAATTATATTTTAAACAAAATCATACAATAATATGATTTGATGTAATTTTATATAATGTCATAATTATATGTAATATTTTAAAAAATTATTAAAATTTATTATAAAATTGAAAATTCAAATGATTTAGAAATTATTTTGCAAATAAAAATTGATTAAAAAATTTATAATTTTTTTATTACAATATATAGATTATCATCTTTTATGATTTCACTTGCAATCCTTTATCTAAGATAAATTTTAAATTATATATCAAAATAAAATAATATGTATCCTCTTTTAGTTATAGTTGGGGCAAGCATTAGTTAGTTTAGGTTAGTGTTACCCTTATTGTTAGGGTTCAATTTAGGTTAGATTTATTATTACTTAAATTAAAAATTATAATATAAATATATAAAAAATAAGTTTCAAATTATTATTAAAATGTCCTAACATTTTTATTTAAAATAAATAATAAACAATATACAACTATTTGTGACGTAGTTAAGGATGGTGGATCCAGTTAAGGACAATCCATCCTTGCAGCCAAACACCAACACAATGGAATAACACAACAAGAAAACTAGATCTGAAAGAAAACTGATATCTTTATTCATCAACAACTAATTACATGTAATGTGTCAGGTTGTAAGGCCTTCCTGGTTACGGCCAAATACAAAGCAAGAAATAGTTCTGCAAGATCCTTCAAGATCCAAGTCTAAAACCTTACCCTAGTTAGCCAGATCTGCAACAAGAGGCTACATAAATCTAGTAGGAACCTCAACAAGATCAAAACTTGTGCTCACAAGCCACCAAACAATCTCCTTGTTCCTAAGCTCACAAGCTACTAACTCTGCTCAATCTCAGATGATCATCCACCAGAATGATGATGATGACAACTCTACCCTAGACCCCCTTAAATACATTTCTTCAACCACAAGTCGACTGGAAGAAACAATTAACTCCTAAGCCAAGTCAGCTTCTATTACAAACAAATATTAAATGCAACAACAATTGGCTCTCAAATAGCCTTACAAACATTTAATTCTTCATGTCAGCCTCTAGATCCACATAGGAGAATACAACACAAGCTACCAACATTAAATACATCAATTCAGTCAACCAAATCTCCAAGAACTCTAGTTGGTAAGCCACAAATACCAAGCACTAGTAAAATAATTGAGCGATCCAGGCATCACCGAGTGAGCACATCGACTAAACACTACAAGCATCATCTAGCATAGGTTCTGCCAAGTGCTAGAAGTTTACTAAGTTCCCTTAAATGACTGAGCTCTTCAATGACCAAGCTCCTTGGTTAAAGCTATAACCAAGAACCACTACCAAAACCACCGAGCTCCATTGGTGAAGCCAAACCAACTCCAACTAAGAACTATCACCCAAATAACTAAGTAAAAACTTTTCTATACCGAGCTCATCCACCTCCTTCACTAAGGGCCATAAAATCACAAGGAACTGAACAAGAAGCTAGGATGCCACTGCATCAAACTCCCAGGGTACAAAGAAAAGTGTGTCCCACACTTTCTCACCAAAGGGAATATCTGAACAACACCAACTCCACTTCATCTTCAATAAAGGTTTCCACTCCATCATAGGAAACTTAACTAATCTACATGTTCAACATCAAGAACAAACTGAACCTTCCACTCATTACTAAGTATCAAGTCAGCATCTCATCTCTGTAACTCATCCCAAGACTCATTACTTTCAACCAGTAACTCAATTCCACAACCAGCAAAAAATGTCAAGACCACAACACTGAACAAAATCAATTCGATAACACCATCATTACAAAGGTGTTCAGTAATGGATAACTCTTCACCAACAGCAACTTGATCAAGCACAACTAGATGCTCTACAATCTCCATGTCAGACATAACTAACTAAACATGAAAACAAACCTTCTCACTAGCTTTAACAAGATCAAAAACAACATCGACAAACATAGGTATCTCAGCAATAGCCAAAAGTTGCTCCATAGGTTTCATGTTAGACTCCACCAACTAACCATCAAAACCAATCTCACATACCTCTTCAACCTCCATACTATCACAAGAAACCTTGCTAAGATGTATTCTCTCTCAGACCAATCTTTTAACCATCCAGACAACTTTCTTCTAAATCATCATGCTCCAACTCTGGTAAGCTCTACAAATCTCAACAACACTTTCCTTCACAAGGTTCTTAACTTGGTTCTCCACACAATTCAAAAAATCTACTTCCAACCAAGAAAACCTCTCAGAAATATTTGCCTCCACCACATCATGAAGAGAAGTAATTGCACCAAGGTCCAATCCTCTTGGAGACATCTCCCAAAGATTTTCAGAAACCCTCTACAACAAACCATAAAATGACCACCTTGTGACAACCTCCAAGTTGTATGCAACTCAGATTGTAACTTGCCATCTTGCATGAAAAACTAGGCCATGATTTCACAAGTTTAGTAACATGGATCTGCAACTCAGATCACACACAATCTCTTCACCAACCTTTCTCCCAACAAGATCAACTCACTCTGATGCCACCCGACATAGTCAAGGTCCAACCTTGCATCCAAACACCAACATAGTGGAATAACACAATAGGAAAACTAGATCTAAAAGAAATCTGATATCTTTATTCATCAACAACTGATTACATGCAATGTGTCAGGTTGTAAGGCCTTCTCGGTTACGGCCAAATATAAAGCAAGAAATAGTTCTACAAGATCCCTCAAGATCCAAGTCTAAACCCTTACCCTAGTTAGCCAGATCTATAGCAATAGGCTATAGCAATCTGGTAGGAACCTCAACAAGATCTAAACTTGTGCTCACAAGCCACCAAGAAATATCCTTGTTCCTAAGCTTGCAAGCTACTAACTCTACTCAATCTCAGATGATCATCCACCAGAATGATGATGATGACAACTCTACCCTAGATCCCCTTAAATACATTTCTTCAACCATAAGTTGGCTGGAAGAAACAATTAACTCCTAAGCCAAGTCGGCTTCTATTACAAACAAATATTAAATGCAACAACAGTCGGCTCTCAAATAGCCTTACAAACATTTAATTCTCCATGTCGGCCTCTAGATCCACATAGGAGAATACAACGCAAGATACCAACATTAAATACATCAAGTCGGCCAACCAAATCTCCAAGAACTCTAGTTGGTAAGCCACAACTACCAAGCTCTAGTAAAACAACCAAGCGTTCCACGCATCACTGAGAAAGCACATCGACCGAGCACTGTAAGCATCATCAAGCACAGGTTCTATTGAGCACCATAAGTTTACCGAGTTCCCTTCAATGACTAACCTCTTCAATGACCAAGCTCCCCGATCAAAGCTACAACTGAGAACCACTACCACAACCACCGAGCTCCATCAGTGAACCCAAACCAACTCTGACCGAGAACTATCACCCAAATAAGCGAGTAAAAACATGTCTATACTAAGCTCATCCACCTCCTTCACCGAGTGCCAAAAAATCACAAGGAACTGAACAAGAAGCCAGGATGCCATTGCATCAATTTGGGTTAGAGTTAGTATTATGTATAAAATGTTACCTTCTCATTTAAAATTATTAAATTATCATTAAAAATTTTAACAAAAAATTTTCAAAATAAATAATAAACAATATACAACCACTATAAATTTTGAAAGAATATAATGTTCTTTTATGTTTTTTAACAAACTTATTTTTATATTCATGTTTATAATATTTGAATTAGTGTGATGGTTATATTGGGACTCAATTAGTTTAGAATTAGCATTAGGATTCAAGTATAGGATTACCATTCTAGGACAAAGCTTGGAGTTAGGCTTAGGATTGAATCATGGTTAGAGATAGTGTTAGAATAGGGTTCAATTAATAATATGGTTACAATTAGCATTATGATTATAGATAATGTGTGTTATATTTTTTGGAAAGTGTGTAGCATATCCCCTTGATATTTTTTACATGGTTTAATAACCTCTCATGAGATCCTTAACTAGGATGGTAGGACTTTTTTGAACTAATGCATCTTTTAGGAGAAATGATGAAGTCAACTCCCACCAAGTGGTATGAGAATGAGGTTGAGAGTTTGAATCCCCTCAAATAACATCGAGGGGGAAATTTCTAGAATGTGTCCAACATATTCCCTTGAGTTCTTAACTGGATTGGTAGTGGTTTCCTAAATAGATGCATATTATGAGAGAAAGAACTAGCTCAACTCCCTACAATGTTAGGATTAGGATGTAACTAAGGTTATGGTTCTATCCAAAATCCTAACTAAAATCATAATCCTTACCCTAAACCTAACCTAATGATCTAGAGGCTCCCAAGAATAATCCCAAACAAGCTACCCCACCAAGTTGGGTACCTAAATTCCTATTGTTTTGTGAAATTTTGTAATTTATTTGTTATTTTATTTTTCATAGAATCTTCATTTTTTAATCTGTTGGATTCCATAGACTATTGGAATTCCATGTTGATGTTTAAAAACTCAGTTTTGGATAATTTCAATTATTCAATTCATAATAAATCTTAAGAGGGAGTTGTACCTCTCAATTCAGAGGAAAGTTATCAATCTCATGATAGTCTTTCCAACTGTTGGTTCAATTTGTCTTCTAAATCTAGGCATTAAGAGTCAGTTGTGATGGTATTTCAGCAAAGAAAAATTTGTTCTAATGCAAGGAAGATAGGGAAAGGGGCCAAAGGCACACCCTAATCCAAATCCTCCTTGTAGAGATTACACATGGAAGAAATTACACAACAAGTGAGAGAGAGAATGCATAATATATCCTTATATTTCATCCATCGATTCATACATGCCAGGCTTTAAGGCCTTCCCAGTTAAGGCCAACACATCAAATTCAATTACAATAGCCCTCCAACAAGTGAGGATTCATAAGTGACCTTCAATCTTCTAACTCCTAACTACTACTCCAAAACTCTCTCCCTAAACTACAACCAATGAATACATTATATACAAGAGGCTACTGAAACAAATCAACCTTCAGATCCACCATTGATGGAAGGGACAACCAAATCTAGGTCCACACGCTTCCTAATGATCAATACCAACATTAAATCCATGACCACAATTAAATGCACAAGTCACCCTCAACAAGAAACAAAAGAAACAACTCGATAAGCAAGGATGGACGAGTGCCAAGAAAGGTTAATCGAGTACCATGGAATTAATCGACCAACTTGGTTAAAGAAGGAAACCGAGCAACTACCGAGCCAACTCAAACAAAGAAGGAACCAAGAAATACAAAAAACTCAAACTTGTTTTTGGTGACACAGGATTGCCAAGGACCTGAGATGCTCCTGCATCAAACACCTAGGGTTGTTAGAAATTATTCTTTGAATCATTCAATAGGTATAACTTGAGCTGAATCCAACTCAGATTGTGAAATCCATGAACTATCTTTAATCGGTATGTTCTTCCACTTTACCAGATATTCCATATACTATTTTCCTCTTGTACTTCTGCTAACTCTTTGTTCCAAAATCTTCTCAACTTCTTATGTTTTCTTCTTAGGATAAGCATTCGGTACTGTCATGTCATTATCTTATTCATGGTACTCATACAAATTTTCAATGTTGAATCTAGGTGATATATCCATGTCATCAAGTAATTCAATCTCATAAGCATTTCCACTATCAAATCTCTTCAATATCCTGCAATGACCAAATTTCTTCATTTTCAACTTTCCATATGTTCCAATAGGAAATCTTCCTTTCTTCAAATGAATAATACTTCATCACCAACAACAAAATTCTTATGTCTTCTTGATCTATCTTCTCTATCTTTGAATTTCTGATTACTTTTCTCCAACTTATGTTTCATGTCTTCATGCAATGTCTTCATGAACTCAGCAAACTTTACTCCTTCAGCACTTCTCTTTTCTTCACCAGCAATATCCTTCAAATCTGATATACCTCTCAATTGTATGCCATTAACAATCTCAAAAGGTGTTTTTCCAATACTCTCGTTCACTAAATTATTGTATGCAAACTCTTCTTGTGCCAATATAGAATCCCAATTACTCAGTGTATCTCCAACTAAGCATCTCAAAAGATTACCTAAACTTCTATTCACAACCTCTATTTTTCCATCAGTCTGTGGGTGAAATGTAGAACTATATTTCAATTTAGTGCCCAACTTTCTCCAAAGAGTCTTCCAAAAGAATCCAACAAATTTACTGTCTCGGTCAGAGATGATACTCCTTGGTAACCCATGTAATCTAACAATCTACTTAAATAAAATATCATCTATATGCATTGCATCTGATGTCTTTCTACAGGGTATAAAATGTGCCATCTTAGAAAATCCATCCACAACAACAAATATAGAATCATTACCTCTTACTGTCTTTGGTAAGCCAAGAGAAAAATCCATATTAATATCAATCCAAGGTTTCTCAGGAATAGAAATTGGTATATACAATCCAGTATTCTGACTTACTCCCTTTGGAACTTGACAAATTCCACAACTTTTCACAAATTTCTGAACACCCTTATACAACTGTAGCCAAAAGTATTTCTCCTTAAGAAAATTCAATGTTTTGTCAATGCCAAAATGTCTAGCCAAACCACTACTATGTTTCTCCTTTATCAAATTAGTTTGCATTGATCCTCTCAGTATACACAACTAAATACCTTTAAATAACATACCTTCTTGAATGAAATAATCTTCCCATTTAGTACTCGGTTGATTTTGAATAGATTCTCTACACTTTCTCCATGGCTCAGAAAAATTAGGATCAATTTCATACAAACTTTTCATGTCATCAAAACCAAGAACTTCAATTCTCATCTCGGTCATCAAGGATCTTCTTCTACTCAATGCATCAGAAACTTGATTAGTGACTCCACTCTTATGTTTTATCACAAATGTATAACTATACAAATAGTCAACCCATTTCATATGTCTCTGATCCAACTTATTCTGACTACCCAAATACTGTATAGCCTTATGATCAGTATACAACACAAATTTATTTGGTATCAAATAATGTCTCCATTTCTTTAGGGCTTGAACAATAGCATAGAATTCTTGATCATACACAGAATATTTCCTTTTTGCATCATTCAACTTTTCACTAAAGAAAGCAACAAGTTTACTTTCTTGACTCAACTCAACTCCTATTGCACTACCGCTTGCATCACATTCAACTTGAAATACCTTATTGAAATCAGGCAATGCTAAAATAGGTAATTTAGCAACTTTCTACTTCAAAGTCTCAAAACTTTTATCAGTTTAATGTGTCCACTTAAATTCTCTTTTATCTCCTCTCATAGTCTCAGTCATAGCATTACAAATTGAACTAAAATTCCTAATGAACTTTCAGTAAAAAAAATTCAAACCATGAAATGATCTTACCTCACTAGTATTTTTAGGTGTAGGCCAATTCAAAATAGCTTCAACATTTTTAGGATCCATTTTCAAACCATGGGCTGAAATCACAAATCCCACTTCATGAAAGAACACTTTTTCAGGTTAATCAGCAACTTTTCTTCTTTCAATCTTTGCAATACTTTTTTAACATGAAAAAAATGCTCATCTTTGTTCTTACTGAATATCAGAATATCATCTAGGTATACAATCACAAATTTACCCAAGAATTTCTTCAAAACCTCATTCATCAATCTCATAAAAGTACTTGGTGCATTAGTTAAACCTAAAGGCATAACCAGCCACTCATAAAAACCTTCTCTTGTCTTAAAAGTAGTCTTCCACTCATCACCTTCTCTAATTCTAATATGATAATATCCACTTTTCAAATCAATTTTGGTAAAATACTTTTCTCCAGTCAAACTATCCATTATGCATCCATTCTCGGTATAGGAAACCTATATTTCACTGTTATCTTGTTGATTCCTCTAGAATAAGTACACATTCTCCATTCTCCATTCTTCTTAGGTGCCAATATAGCTGGTATTGCACAAGGACTCAAACTTTATCAAATCAAACCTTTATGCAACAATTATTGAATCTTTCGGTTCAATTGTTGATTCTTGGTAGGTGTCAACCAATGTGGTGCCCTATTTGGTAAACTAGCTCCAGGGATTAGATCCATGAAATGATCAATGCTTCTCTTTGGTGGAAAACCATCATGTACATTATTAGAAATGATCTCCTTATACTCAGTGATTATCTTATCAATCTCTTCAAGAATGCTATCCACTATTTTCTCACTCAGTTTGTTAGGAAATGCAACAAAACACACATCATTCTTCTTCAAATCCTTAACAAAATTTATTCCTTCCATCAAGAAAACTTTCACAGATGTACAAACACTATTAACAAGTTCTTCAATCAAAGGTAACAAGATTTTTCTTCTCCCATCAGCCCAAATAGTATATTTATGCAATCTCCCATCATATATAGCATGTCTATCATATTGCCAAGGTCTACCCAACAAAATATGACAAAAATCCATAGGCATGGTATCACATAACACCTTATCATAGTACTTTCCAATTTTCAAATTCACATAACATTGTTCACTTACCAAGAGTGTATGCTCATCCTTTATCCATGAAATTTGATAGGGCTTCAAGTGTTTCAGTCTTTCCAACTGTAACTTTGCAACCATTTCCTCAGATGCCAAATTCTTCGAGCTTCCACTATCAATGATTACCTTCCACACTTCATTAGAAACTCTACATCTGGTCTTGAACAAACTTTTCCTTAGTGGATCTTCCTTATTACCTTCACTCCAAAGTGCTCTCATGACCATCAAGTTCTTTTCTTTCTCAGGTTCATTCAGTGAGTCTTCTTGCACCAAAGCATCTCTACTACTACCAACCTTCTTACTTACATGTGTACACTCAAATGACCTATGTCCTTCTTCTCCACAATTATAACAAGTTCCACATAATCCACCTTTTCTACAACCACCTCAGTAGTTATTTCCTCTTCCTCTAGCCATACTTTCACTTTTCCACTCGGTCTTGCCTTTATCCAGATTTTCTTTATCTTGATCAGATCTATTATTTTCACCATAAGACCTACCTCTCCCTCTAGAGAATCTACCACCTCTTTCTCTTTGTCTTTTCTCATGTCTTTTTTTTAATTTCTCCTCATCTTTAAAGGAAAAATGGTAAGCTTTCTCAATGTTCTCCAACTTCACCAAACTGATTTCCTCTTGGATGGAAACTCTTAACCCATTCAAGTGCCTAGCAATTATTTCCACTTCATCTTCATCATGTCCATATCTAATATATAATCTATATAATTCCTTAGCATTTCTTTTATGGAGCTATCTTTCTACCTCAAACTTTGCATTCACCTAACTAGGTTAATTTGATAATCACAAGGTAAGAAATTGCCTTTCAACTTATTTACCATCTTATTCCATACCTTAATTTCATCTTTTCCTTTCCTTTTTATGTCCAATTGTAGATTCTCCCACCCCAAGGATGCATGAATTTTCAATAGTGTTCTTGCAATCTTCACCTTCTTTTCCTCAAGGACATTTTCATACTCAAAATACTTTTCCATCTCGGTGATCCAATCCACCAACTCATCTGAACCTAACTTTCTATTATACTCAGAAGGATTGAAATGTGGTGTAGACTTCAAATTTTTCAAAGCCTTCAACAATCTTTCCTCACCCTAATCCATCATAGGTGCAAGTTTTGCAGTATCTTGTTCTTCCTCAATTTCTTCATCACTAACATCTTTAAGATGTGTTCCTCTATGTTGGGTTGTTTCAACATCTTCTAATCTAGTAGCAAGTTGTCTCAACATTTATGCCAATCCTAGATCCGCATCTCACCTCCCATGAACCATCTTGAAAACCCTCTACAATTGTAGTTCAGATCACAATCTGCCACCCTACAACCAATATCAACTAGGGCTTCACAAGAAGGAGCCCTCAAACCTAGATTCACAAATCTAGATCCAAATCTCAACCCTACTCTGATACCACCTAATGCAAGGAAGATAGGGAAATGGGCCAAAGGCACACCCTAATCCAAATCCTCCTTACAGAGATTACACACAGAAGCAATTACACAACAACTAAGAGAGAATTCAGAACAAATCCTTATATTTCATCCATTGATTCATACATGTCAGGCTATAAGGCCTTCCCGATTGGGGCCAATACATAAAATTTGATTACAATAGTCCTCCAACATGAGAGGATTTAGAAATGACCTTCAATCTTCTAACTTTTAACTACTACTCCAAAACTATCTCCCTAAACTACAACCAATGACTACATTATATACAAGAGGCTACTGAAACAAGTCAGCCTTTAGATCCACCATTAACAAAAGGGACAACTAGACCTAGGTCCACATGCTTCCCAATGATCAATACCAACATTAAATCCATGACCAAAATTAAATGCACAAGTCATCCTCAACAAGAAACAAAAAAAACAACTCGATAAGAAAGGATGACTGAGCGCCAGGAAAGGCTAACCGAGCACCAGGGAATTAATTGACCAACTACCGAGCCAACTCGATCAAAGAAGGAACCGAGCAACACAGAAAACTCAAACTTTTTTTGGGTGACATGAGACTCCCAAGGACCTGAGATGCTCCTACATCTTGTTCACTAATAGATTTTTGGTGACTCGGCTGGGGATCTGGAAATGGAAGATCAGTGCTTTCTTTCCCCAGTTATGATTAATATCTCTATGTATAAAAGAGATTGGTGACTCTGTGTTTTAATTTGCATAATCTTTTGGTAAAAGAAGCCCAATGTGTTATGGCTTTAGTTGTAGCTCAGCCATGGGGGGCTCTAACTGGACCTTTTTCTTTACCCCATTATTCAAATTTTCCTAAAATATAAAGGGAATACCTTCCAAAGTTTTCTTGAGATAAAATTCAAGATCCAAATGACCACATTAAAGTAGCCATTGTTGCATACATGATTCTTGGAGTGAAAGAAGAAAATTTATTTTTCATATTTTTTGTTGAAAGATTTGTTGTAGATGTTGTTGAATGGTTCCAGAATTTGCAAGAGGGATATATCACCAGTTGGGTTAATCTCAAGGTAAAACTTCTTGGAAGGTTTCAGCCTATAATTGACACTTATAGTTTATTGTTAAATCTTTTTCAAATTCAGATGAAAAAGGATGAGTATATGAGATATTTTGTTGATAGGTTCAATAAATGTGTTAGTAAAATTCCTCCAACCTGCCAACCAAATGAAAATAATCAATTATGTGTCTTCATTTCTTCTTGACAAATGGAAATTAAACTCATGTTAAAACGTGAGAAAGTGCAAAATTTAGAAGATGCACAAAGGGAGGTTATTGGGTTAGATGATGATATGATCATAAGTGGGGTAAAATGTGTGGAAGTTTCACAAGATAAAGTTTTCCTCTATGAATAGTAGTATTATCTGAAGATAAAGCCTCAATAAATGAAATTTGTTATTTTATGAAGACAAAAAAATTAGATCTACCTATGTCTTACCACCAAAATCTAACGATCTTCAATCATGAAGATTTTCATGCACATCCCATGATAAGAAATAGATCTCCTAGCATTGCAATAATTTATCATTTGTGTGTTGAGAATGATGATTCTTCTTATGACAGCAACAATCGCATTAAAAAATCAAAAAATTATTGACATACCCATATGCGTCTTCTCTTGAGAAATGACTTGACAGTGAAAATTCAAATGAAATATTTCTAGAAAGTATTTCTTTTTCATATTTTGAGTCTTTTACATTTTCTAATGCATTTCCAACAACTAATTTTAATAAGGATGGTATGATGTGTTAGGAATAGTCCCAAGAGATAACTGAGAGAGGGGGGGGGAGGTGAATCAATTATCAACAAGTTTCAATTCTTTATCCAATTAAGTATACTTAAACTTTAAGCATAAACACAATGAAAGGACACTTGAAAATAACACCAATATTTTGGTTACAAGGAAACACAAATAGGTAAAAACCCTTATGGGAATTAACACCCACTAATAAACTACACTAGTGTATAATGATCCTTGTTAGAAGATCTTACAACCCTATTAGGAGTTGATCTTTACAACTCAATAAGTACAGTGACCTGGTCAAAGGTCAAACCTTGTTAGGAGTCTTTTATGATTGACCTTGTTAGGGGTGAGGATGCATTGTCTGAGAGCTCACTGCTCAAAGAGGTGAAGGCTGCAACCTTCTGAATAACAAATACACACTATATCTGGATCTTGGTGAACTACAAGGTAGACCTAATGCCTTGATCAGTTCTAATGAATTTCACACTCTATCTTCTCTATCACATCGACTTCTTCTTGATGACACAATACTTCGCACTCTCTGCTTTGCTCTAATCTTTCAGCTCCATGCCATACTTTTAGCGATCACAAATGACTGGCTATAAGTATATTTCCTCTAAATGATATAATCAAGTTGTCCTATTAGAACCACCTTGAAATCATATTGGAGAAACAATAACACTCTCTAATAACATCTCAGTCAGCTCTAGTAAGCACACAACACAAACTAGGACCTAGCCAAATCAATAAGTGTAGATGCACGCTACACATTGTCGGCTCTACCAAATTAACAGATACTTTCTCCTCAAGCTGAATTACATCATGCACTCTTAACCAAACATTCATAACTCTTCTTCAAGCACACATACCAAAATGATAGGCGCAACTCCTGTACCAATATAATCTATGTCGGCTCTTTTGGATAAACATAGGAAACTACAACAGGTGAATAGTGACCACATAAATTTACTTCTAATACACATCATACTCTGCATCCATGAACATAACAACACTAACATGTCTCCATTACATATCAAAATGCACAAGGCTCCATGATAACTATACAGACAATCACTCATAGAACACTTCTTGTAACTCTGTCAGAAACACTGCTGACACAAGCTGCTACATAACTGCCTGTACTAACAATTAACCTCTGCATCCATAATATCATGTTGATAACATGTCCATGCTACATATACTCAAATCTTATTACATAAGGCTTCCACACATGCTACTTACCATATGTTGTCATCAATGACAAACATATAGTCAGCATTGGCTTGCTAGCAACTCTCCAACAATCTCCCCCTTTGGCATTAATGGCAACATATGGAATGAAAAACACCACCAATCCAAATGAACAATTCTTTTATAAAATTCTCCATTTCCTCATCAAAACTCCCCCAAGGATCAATCCTTCATCTTCTGCAATATTCTTCAATATTCTCCATTTCCTCAACTGAACTACTTACATGACTGAATACTACTTCCCCTTGCTACTATATATTACTCCTTAATTTTGTATGTACTCCCCCTTTAATACTATTTTTCATGACTATATACTACTCCCCCTTTGACATCAATGGAAAAGGGTGCCAAATATTTAAGCACAGGTACTACTCCTGAAGTAGAGTAGTCAACCATCCATCATTCACTGAGGACTGATGCTCTCCCCACTTTCTCTAATATATCTACAAGTTGTTCCTTTGTACTCACATAATCTAATTTGACTTCTTTCTCTGCCACTTTCTCTTTTAGGAAGTGATACTTAATTTCTATGTATTTTTTCTTTGCATGCATCACAAGATTCTTTGACATGTTGATAGTGCTAGTATTATCACAATGAATAATAATAGGATAATCAATCTGAATTCCAAAATCCTTTATCATCTACTTGATCCAAACAATTGTAGAACAATTCAAAGCTTCTACAACATACTCTACTTATGTTGTTGACTAAGAAATACAATTCTACTTCTTGCTTGTCCAAGTGACTAGTCTATCACCAAGAAATATTGCTCATCCTGATGTACTCTTTCTATCATCCATGCATCCTGCCCAATCTGCATGTGTATATACATGAAGCTCAACATTCTCTGAATTAGAATACCATAGACCATAATCTATAGTGCCCCTCAAATATCTAAATATTCTCTTTACTACCATGAGGTGACTTTGTTTAGGCTCTGTTGCAAATCTTCCAAAAATGCCAACTGCATTAGAAATATCAAGTCTAGATTGAGTAAGATATATGAGTTTACCAATCATAGACTTGTACAATCTTATATCTACTGTTGGATAATCATCTTATTTTGTAATCTTGCATCCTATTATCATAGGTGTACCCACTACCTTGCAATCATCCATCTTGAATTTCTTCAATATCTCTTTCACATACTTAGACTGATTAATGAAAATACATTTCTCTATCTACTGCACATTTCATCCCAAAAAGTATTTGATAGGTCCAATCATACTCATCTCAAACTCATTCTACATCTCCTTAGAAAATTCTAAACTAAGTTTGTCATTACCCCCAAAGATAATGTCATCAACAAATATAGCTACAAATAGTAAACCTTTAGATGTCTCTCTTATAAATATATTACAATCTACTACTCCTTTCTTGAATCCAATTTTAGTTAGATATCCATCAAGTCTCTCATACCAAGCTCTAAGGGCTTTCTTAAGTCCATAGAGAGATTTCTTCAATCTACATACCATATCAGGTATGTCTGATAAGGTGAATCCTTCTGGCTGCTCAATGTATACTTCTTCCTTTAACTCTCCATTCAAGAATGTTGACTTAACATCCATCTGATAAAATTTAAAGTTTTTTAATGTCGCATAAGCTAGAAACAACTTAATGGCTTCTAATTTTCTCACAGGTGCAAATGTGTCTAAATAATCAATACCTTCTCTTTGCGCATATCCCTTACATACTAACCTTGCTTTCTTCCTTACTACTGTACCATCTTCATTCATCTTGTTTCTAAATATCCACTTGGTTCCAATCACATTCTTATCACTAGGTCTTGGGACCAGTTCCCAAGTATCATTCTTAATCATCTAATCTAGTTCTTCTTTCATAGCATCATGCCAATCTAAATCATTACATGCATCTTCAACACTTAAAGGTTCAATCTGAGATATTAAACATACCACTTCATTTCCTATTGAACTCTTTGCTTTTGATCTTGTTGTGACTTTTCCACTCTGATCTCCAATGATGTCATCCTTAGAGTGATATCTAGATGTAAACTTTGGAACTTTAGGTGATATTGTCTCATCTTCCTTATGAGTTTCTTCTTCACTTGTTTCAGGGTCATTAAATAATACATCAATAATGTCAAACATCTCTTCAACAACTATCTCACTAGTGGAAGGACTGGGTTCTTCTTCAATCATAGGTGCATAATCATGATATCTTTCTTGAACCATAAAATTTTTATCAATCTTAACATGAGCACTTTCAATGATCTTCTTCAATCTCAAATTAAAATATCTATAAGCTTTTCTTTTAGTAGAGTAACCAAGGAAAATACCTTCATTGCTTCTTGTATCAAACTTGCCTATTGCTTCATCCCTCTTGATGTAACACTTGCTTCCAAAGATTATGAAGTATTTCACTGTGGGAACATTACCAAAACATAGCTCATAAGGTGCCTTGTTTGTGTCAGGCCTCAAATGTATTCTATTAATGGTAAAGATTGTTGTATTGACCGCATCTTTCCAATAGGTGTGTGCAACTTTTCCTTCAATCATGATGGTGCACGTTGTATCAAGGATGATCCTATCCTTCTCTCTACAATCCCATTCTGCTGAGGGGTTCTAGGTGCACTCAACTATATCTTTATGCCATGTTCTTCACAATACTCATAGAATCTATCAGAGGTGAATTTTCCTCCTCTATCTGATCTTAGACACTTTATCTTTAGTCTAGATTCATTCTCAACCTTAGCTTTGAATATTTTGAACTTCTCAAATGCTTCTGACTTATCTTTAAAGAACACAACCCACATCATTATAGAATAATCATCAACAAACATAATGAAATACCTTTCACCATAGTATGATCTTATTTGAGTTGGTCCACATAGGTCTATATGAATCAGATCCAACTTGTTCTTTGCTAAAGTATGCTTGCTTCTAATTGAATTCCTGACATGATTTCCCATCACACATTCCCTACAAATAGTATCAACTAGCTTTGCTATTCTAGGTAGATCTCTTACTGCCTTTACATTTCTTATCTTTACTATGTTATCAAAATTGATATGACATAGTCTTTTATGCCATAGCCAACTGTCATCTACTTTAGCAAAAAAACAACTTGCTTCTGAATTAAGCTGAAAAACATTACCTTTAGTATTTGGACCTGATGTAATCATTACACCATCCTTGTTGTTAATGATGCACTTGTCTTTGAACTCCAACAAATAACCTTTTTCAAGCAATTTCCCAACACTAAGAAGGTTATGTTGCAAACCATCTACATAAATAACATCATCAGTGTTGTTCTTTCCATCCAATGTGATAGCTCCTCTACCAATGATAGGTTTAGGAGTATTATCTCCAAATCTAACCATGCCACCTTTGTATTTGTCCAAATGAGAAAATTTGTCTTTATCACCTATCATGTGATGTGAACAACCATTATCTATAATCCAATCTATCCTTATGTCTGCTTATGAAATCAATGCTATCTCTTGTTCCTTTTTCTCATCTTCATGATCCATCTCATCAAACATCTTCTCCATAATAGAAATGAATCCAATATCATCTTCAACTGAATCATCATCAGAAACTCCATCACTAGCATAGTAAAATTCTTTTGTATACTTAGGCTTGTAGTTAGTTCTGAATTTCTTAACTCTTGTAGGACACTTAGATGCAAAGTGACCAATCTTATTACATGAGAAACATTTGAATGGTAACTGACCTTCATACTTTCCTTTTCCTTTTCTTTCTTTCTTAGCAATCATAGCAATAATATCATATATCTCTTTATCTTCATCTTCATCATCAAAATTACCAGAAGTGTTTGAAGATTTTTTACTATGGACTGATGCTTTGAAGGTTGTCTCACTTTTAGGCTTTGTCTTCAATCTTGAAATCTCAAAAGCTAAAAAAATTTTGATCAAGGTCTCTCTCTTGAAAAATTTTTTAAGCTACATGGTCTCATCAAGGATGTTGATCTTGTTTTCATACTCTGTTGTAAGAGTAGTCATCAACTTATCCATAATGTCTTCCTCCGAGATCTCTCCATCATTGTTCCTGATTCTAGAAACTACTTCATTAATCCTTTGGTTTTAAGCTCTAATGTCTTCTTCAGGTAGCATCTCTAATGCATTGTATTTTTTCTTCCATTTCTTTTTGCATGCATTCTTTTCTTGTGTATCTCCTTCAAACATGTCTTCTAGGTGCTTCCATATCTTGTAAGTTGTGTCTAATTTCTTTATCTTTGAAAACTCACTATCAGATAAGGCATTGATAAGGGCTTCTTTGGCTATTGCATTCTACTGGAATAAATCCTTTTGCTTGCCAGTAGCATCTTCATTTGCAAGATCTGCTAGAGAGGGTATCTTAACTTCTTTGATAGCCACTTCAAAAACTTCAAAAGCAATGCACTACAAATGTGTCACCATTTTGTTCTTCCAATCAAGATAGTTCTCTCCATCAAACTTAGGACTATCTTTTCTAAATAATGCCATATGATCAACCTCAAGCTGTTAAACTGATGCAGGAGCATCCTGGGTGTAAGAGCAATCTTGCATCACCCAAAAATATTTGTGTTTTTGTTTTCAATAAGGACTATCTTATGTAGAGCTGCTATTTATGGAAACTTGCTATTTTTAGTAAGTTGGTCATACGACCTCAGAATGTTCTGATTTCAGAGTTGGAGGTTCATCTTAGTCATATCAGCCTACTTGTAAAGTTTCATTGCTAGATCAAGTCTGGTTTTGAAGA
Source organism: Chamaecyparis obtusa (assembly GCA_027943335.1). NCBI lineage: Eukaryota > Viridiplantae > Streptophyta > Pinopsida > Cupressales > Cupressaceae > Chamaecyparis > Chamaecyparis obtusa. Next base: position 695,734 of record BSBK01002122.1, on the reverse strand, counting down.
TATTGAAACTTTTCAATTTTGGAAACAAGGTACAAAAACTTTGAACTCAATTTTGAAGGCTTTAGAAGCCCCGGATGAGGTCAAATTTTTGGCTGAATGAAGCTTTCTTAATTTAAGTGTTGTAGAGCTCCTCGTGCCCTTTCTGAAATGGGGTTATAATAGTCAATCGGGTCAACAAGTGATGACTTATGGTCTCTGGAAGTTGGGTCACCTGAAATGGCAGAAAATGATTTTCCTTCACAATTTTTGTTTGGGTTTCAAAAGTTATTTTGAGCTGACTTTGATGTAATAAAATGAAAAATAAAATAATTCTAAGTTTGGTCAGCCTTGTTGGCCAAAAAAATTTTGGAACCTTCTCAGGCGGTGGAAAATTGCCTATATAAGGAAGGTTGTAGTGTTGTCTTAGGCAGTTTGGGACAGTTCTGAGTAGTAGATCTGGGTATTGATGTGAGGCTTTGTCCTATAGAACATTGTAAGGGAATGCCCATGTGGCTTTGCATATTGTAATTTTGAAAGTTTGTAATTCCACATTTGTGGAGATAATAAGAAGCCATTTTTTTGTTCTTGCATATTGTTTTTGTTTCTCTGTTTCTGTTATGTGTTTGTGGTATTAAGGGGAGCACCCTTCATCATAAACTTTCTCTCCGAGGCACTTGGCTCTGATACCAATTGTTAGGAATAGTCCCAAGAGATAACTGAGAGGGGGGTGAATCAGTTATCTACAAGTTTCAATTCTTTATCCAATTAAGTATACTCAAACTTTAAGCATAAACACAATGAAAGGACACTTGAACACAACACCAATATTTTGGTTACGGGGAAACCCAAATAGGTAAAAACCCCGGTGGGAATTAACACCCACTAATAAACTGCACTAGTGTATAATGATCCTTATTAGAAGATCTTACAACCTTGTTAGGAGTTGATCTTTACAATGCAATAAGTACAGTGACCTGGTCAAAGGTCGGACCCTGTTAGGAGTCTTTTATGATTGACCTTGTTAGGGGTGAGGATGGATTTTCTGAGAGCTCACTGCTCAAAGGGGTGAAGGTTGCAACCTTCTGAATGACAGATACACACTATATCTAGATTTTGGTGAACTATGAGGTAGACCTATTATCTTGATCAGTTCCAATGAATACCACACTCTATCTTCTTTGTCAAATAGACCTCTTCTTGATGACACAATACTTCACACTCTCTTCTCTGCTCTAATCTTTCATCTCCATGCTAGACTTCTAGCGATCACAAATGACTAGCTATAACTATCTTTCCTCTAAATGATATAATCAAGTTGGCTTGTTAGAACCACCTTGAAATCATAGTGGGCTCTACTAAGCACGCAACACAAACTACGACCTGTCCAAATCAATAAGTGTAGACACACACTACACACTGTCGGCTCTACCAAATTAACTGATACTTTCTCCTCAAGTTGAATTACATCATGCACTCTTAACCAAACATTCATAACTCTTCTCCAATCACTAATCCAAGCATGCATACTGAAATGATAGGTGCAACTCCTGTACCAATATAATCTATGTCGGCTCTTCTAGATAAACACCAGAAACTGCAACTGGTGAATAGTGACTACATAACTTTACTTCTACTACACATCAGACTCTACGTCCATGAACATAACAACACTAACATGTCTCCATAACATATCCAAATGTGCAAGGCTCCATGATAACTATACAAACAATCACTCGTAGAACATTGCTTGTAACTTTGTCAGGAACACTGCTGACACAAGCTGCTACATAACTGTCTGTACTAACAATTAACCTTTGCGTCCATGATATCATTCTGATAACATGTCCATGCTACATATACTCAAAGATTACTACATAAGTCTTCCACATATGCTACTTACCATATGTTTTCATCAATGACAAACATACAGTCACCACTGGCTTGCTGGCAACTCTCCAACATGATGGAGTAGAAAGAACAAGAAATGTATAGTGATGATAAGATAGAAGATATCTTGCATATTGATATACAGACAAATTTTTAGTATTTTTAGTTTGATTGCATGCAAGACAATAAAGATTTTTTACAGTCCAAGGTGTTGAAGAATCGTGAGAAAACTTATGGAGAGAAAATTAATGAAAATGTTATTTCTTCTAGTATGACACCACATACACAATCTGAATTAGAGATATTCCAGTTTGATTATGAAGATGAGTTGCTTGATAGTGATCCCATGCTAGAATCATTTTTTTTTTAAGATGATCCTGATAATGCATACTTGTAAAACAAGTTTCAAATAAATTCAAATTCAGATTTTAAAAGGAGCACTCTTGCAGATCATCCTTTCACTCTTGAAGAATTTTATCCTATCAAGTGCCTAACTTATTTTTCTAACATTCTTATGGGAGGCATGGGTTTTCTTGTTACAAATCAGCTCACTCAAGATGATGTTGATATATTGCAACCAGCAGTCTATAATACTAAGTCACTTTTTGGACCCAATATGTTGCCTAAAAATATTTTACAGTCTATTGTTATTGTGCATTTTCTCATAGTGGTTATAGATTATCTATTGGGAACTATTATGTTAATATATCAACCACTTTTCTGCATTGGAAAGTTTTTTCTCAACCAATTAATGGTTGTACACGAGCAGTAAGGTGCATCCTTGGAGGTATGGGTTGTTTGTCCTATCTTTGTAAATAAGTTTTTGGTTGGTCATCATTTGTTGTGGTTTTCAATTTTGGCTTTAGTGTATGTGTGTGTGTTCTTCCCTAATCCCCTTCACCCTCTCTACAAGTATCTCCCTTGTATTGGCTTTGACTCCATTGCAAAATGGCTAGACATTGATCTTCTACCAGAGATTAGTTCGATTCTTTGTGTTTCTTGTGGTCCACGTCCCTAGTCAGAGCCAATTGTTGGCTTGCATATGGCACCCTCAATTTGAAATTTTTAAAGTCAGGCCCAAAGGCAAAGTTTGTACAATTATCACATTTCCCATATTAGTTTTTAGCTAATAATATTTTGATAATTTATGTTTTGGGAAGAAGAATCATTGGGGAGAGTTATTGAACTTGAACCATGAACCACTAAATTCAGGTTCAAGGTTCAAACTTCAAATGCTCGGAGTTCAACTTCACCATATCAAAAGTGAAGGTTTAAGTTCGATTGATTTTTCAAGGACGGAAGGTTCAAATTTAGTTCCAGCAAGTTTAGCAGTCCAAAGTGTGAAATTTAGAAACTTAAGTTATATGGAGTTTTATAATAGTGAGATTTTCTTCCTTTGGGTTTACATGGTACTTCCCACTATTTTCTAAAAACATTAATGCAAAACATGGTAAATCTTAGAACATCCACAAGTTCAAATGATTCAAGAGCTGCCAACTAGAAATGAAAATAAATAAATATCCAAACATGCATGACTATCCCAGACAAATAGTCTCGGTGCGAGGGCAATTGCTCCAAATTTAACTGTTGTATTTTGCTCAATTTTGGATATGTTGTTTTGAAGCAAGTTTCCCAAAAGCTCACTAAAGCAATTGGAAAACTATTAATGGGTTAAAAAATTATTAATCTCTTAGTACTGGTCTATCCAAAAATTTCTGAGAAAAATATTATTATGAAAGCTCATTTCATGGAGAGCTTTGAAATTAAGACCCAGAAAGATATTCAAGATTACCAACACCATAGTGGAAATGATGGACAAGATGAGAAGGCTTGTAATTATATATTAATATGATAATTCTTGATTATGTAAACAATGTCCACGTGTTAACACATAATTAGAGGGGGAAAGTTAAGTTTGACTTTTACCCATGAGTAATAGAATAATGTAAGGGTTTCCAAGAATTAGTTACAAGGAGAATCATCAAGAATTATTGAAGGATGTATTTTAGAGAAAAAGGGGCTCATTCAATTCTAAAGAGTCTATGGGCTATTAGGAGAGGAGAATATGATTATCTAATTTCTACAATTGTGATAGGGAAGTGAAGGAAAGGATGATATTTTTATTTTGTAAATTTGTTTATGGGTAGGGTACTATGATTTGTGGGTCATTTTATTATGTATTTGGAAATCAAGAGAAATAGATACCAAGTCTGTGTGCTTATATTAATCTCTCTGATTGGAATATATTTGTAGGTTATTCTCAATCATTTTTAGATGTTGTCTTGCCCCATATTGCAAAGTATGTGCATGTTATAAACTCTATAGTTTTTGTGCATCCATATGCAAATGAAATGATCAATCTTCCTCTTATTTCTTTGTAAATAAGAAGGTTGATTGCACGGTTTGTGTGCCATGCATTTTATCTTCTTTCAAATTATCTAAATTAGTAATTATATCCATTTCATGTTGATGAGTGGCTATTAATGTTCCTTTGTGTCTTTCGGTTAAAGATATATTCAATTATATAATTTATTGTAAATATTAAGAGGGAGTTGTACCTCTCAATTCAGAGGAAAGTTGTCAATCTCATGATAGTCTTTCCAACTATTACTTCAGTTTGTCTTCTAAATCTAGGCATTAAGAGTCGGTTGTGAAGGTATTTCAAAAAAGATAAATATATTCACTAACAAATTTTTGGCGACCCAGCTGGGGATCTGGAAATGGAAGATCAGTTCTTTCTTTCCTCAGTTATGATTAATATATCTGTGTATAAAAGAGATTGGTGACTCCATGTTTTAATTTGTAGAATCTTTTGGTAAAAGAAGCTCAGTCTATTATGGCTTTAGTTGTAGCTCAGTAATGGGGGGCTCTGATTGGACCTTTTTCTTTGCCCCAGTATTCATCTTTCCCTAAAAGGTCAGGGGAATACCTTCCAAATTTTTCTAGAGATAAAAGTCAATAGCCAAATGACCACATTAAAGCAGTCCCTATTGCATGCAGAATTCTTTGAGTGCAAGAATAAAATGTATTTTTCATAGTGTTTGTTGAAAGACTTCTTGGAGATTTTGTTGAATGGTTCTAGAATTTGTAAGAGGGATGCATCGCCAGTTGGGATAATCTCAAGGTAAAATTTCTTGGAAGGTTTCAACTTGTAATCAACACTTATAAGTTGTTAAATCTTTTTCAAATTCAAATGAAAAAGGATGAGTCTATGAGAGATTTTTTTGATAGGTTCAATAGATGTGTTGGTAAAATTCCTCCAATCTAGCAACCAAATGAAAATAATTAGTTATGTGTCTTCATTGCTTCTTAACAAATGGAGATTAAATTCTTGTTAAAACGTGAGAAAGTGGAAAATTTAGAAGATGCACATAGGAAGGTTATTGGGTTAGATGATGATATGATCGTAAGTGGGGTAAAATGCGTGGAAGTTTCACAAGATGAATTTTGCCTCTATGAATAGTAGTATTATCTAAAGATAAAGCCTCAACAAAATAAACTTGTTATGAAGACAATAAAATCAGCTCTACCTATGTCTTACCACCAAAATCTAATGGTCTTCAATGATGAAGATTTTCATGCACATCCTACGATAAGAAATTTCTCTCCTAGCATTGCAAGGATTTATCATTTGCATGTTGAGAATGATGATTCTTCTGATGATAGCAACAATCACATTAAACAATCAAAAAAATATTGACATACCCATATGTGTCTTCTCTTGAGAAAGGACTTGATGGTGAAAATTCAAATGAAAGCTTGCTAGAAAGTATTTCTTCTTTAGATTTTGAGTCCTTTACATTTTCTAATGCATTTATAGCAAGTAATTTTAATCAGGCTCGTATAATGGAGTAGAAAGAACAAGAAATGTATAGTGATGATAAGATACAAGATATTTTACATAATGATATATAGGCAAATTTTGAGTCTTCTCAGTTCAATTGCATGCAAGATAGTAAAGATTTTTTACAGTACAAGGCATTTAAGAATCATGAGAAAACTTATGAAGAGAAAACTAATGAGAAAAATTTTGCTTCTAGTATGACACCACATACACAATCTAAATTAGAGATATTCAAGTTTTATTATGAAGATGATTTTCTTGATAGTAATCCCATGCTGGAAGCATATTTTTTTTAAGATGATCTTGATAATGCATCCTTGGAAAAAAAGTTTCAAATAAATTCAAATTCAGATTTTAAAAGCAGCACTCTTGCAAATCATCCTTTAACTCTTGAAGAATGTTTTCCTATCAAGTGCCTAACTTATTTTTCTATCATTCATATGGGAGGCACTATTTTTCTTGTTACAAATCAGCTCACTCAAGATGATGTTGATATATTGTAACCAGTAGTCTATAATGCAAAGTGGCTTTTTGGACCCAATATGTTGCCTAAAAAGCTTTTACAATCTATTGTTAATGGGAATTTTCTCACAATGGTTACAGATTATTTATTGGGAACTATTCTGCTAACATATCAAACACTTTTCCACATTGGAAGGTTCTTTTCTCAACCAATTAATGGCTTTACATGAGAAGTCAGGTGCATCCTTGGAGGTATGGGTTGTTTTCCCTATCTTTTTAAATAAATTTTTTGGTTAGTAATCATTTTTTTGTGGTTTTTAGTTTTGGCTTTTGTGTGTGTGTGTGCGTGTGTTCTTCCCTACTCCCCTCCACCCTCTTTGCAAAAAGCTCCCTTTTATTGGCTTTGACTATGTTTCCCAATGGCTAGACACTGGTCTTCTACTAGAGATTAGCTAGATTCTTTGTGTTTCTTGTGGTCCATGTCTCCAGTCAAAGCCAGTTGTTGGCTTGCCTATGGCACCCTCAATTTGAAATTTTTAAAGCCAAGCCCAAAGGAAAATTTTGTGTAATTATCCCATTTCCCATATCGGTTTTTGGCTGATAATATTTTGAGAAGTTGTGTTTTGGGAAGAAGAAGCATTGGGGGGAGTTATTGAACTTGAACCTCAAACCACTAAATTCAGGTTCAAGGTTCAAAGTTCAAATGTTCGGAGTTCAACTTCACCATCTCAAAAGTGTAGGTTTAAGTTTGACTGATTTGTCAAGGAAAGAAGGTTCAAATTCAGTTCCAGTAGGTTTAGTAGTCCAAATTGTGAATTTCAAAAACTTAAGTTATATGGAGTTTTATAATAGTGATATTTTCTTCCTTCAAGTTTACACGGCACTGCCCACTATTTTCTAAAAATATTATTATGAAACATGGTAAATCTCATAACATCCACAAGTTCAGAGGATTCAAGAGCTGCCAACTGGAAGTGAAAATGAATAAATATCCAAACATGCATGACTGTCCCATAAAAATAGTCTCAGTGCGGGGGACATTTTGCCAAATTTAACTAATGGATTTCTCTCAATTTTGGATATGTTTTTGTGAAGCCAGTTTCCTAGAATTTCAATGAAGTGATTGGAAAACTACTAATGGGTTTAAAAGTTATTAATCTATGAGTACGGGTCTATCCATAAATTTCTAAGAAAAATATTATTATGAAAGCTCATTTTGTGGAGAGCTTTGAAATTAAGACCCGGAAAGGTATTCAAAATTACCAACACTATAGTGGAAATGATGGACAAGATGAGAAGGCTTGTAATTATATATTACAATGATAATTCTTGCTGATCTAAATAATGCCCACGTGTTAACACATAATTAGAGGTAGAAAGTTAAGTTTAATTTTTACCCACGAGTAATAGAATAATGTAAGGGTTTCCAAGAATCGGTTACAAGGAGAATCATCGAGAATTATTGAAGGATGTATTTTAGAGAAAAAGGGGCTCATTCAACTTTGGAGAGTTTGTGGGCTATCAGGAGAGGAGAATATAATTTTTTGAGTTCTACAATTGTGATAGGGAAGTGAAGGAAAGGATGATATTTTCATTTAGCAAAAAAATTTATGGGTAGGGTACTATGCTCTATGGGTCATTCTATTATGTATTGGGAAATAAAGAGAAATAGATACCAAGTCTGTGTGCTTATATTTATCTCTCTGATTGGAATATATATGTAGGTTGTTCTTAGTCATTTTCAGATGTTGACTTGCTCTATATTGTAAAGTATGTGCATGTTATAAAATCTATAGTTTTGTGCATCCATAACTACAGATGAAATGATCAATATTCCTCTTATTTCTCTATAAATAAGAAGGCTTATTGCATGGTATGTATGCCATGCATTTGATCTTATTTCAAATTATCTAAATTAGTAATTATATCCATTTCATGTTGATGGATGGATATTAATGTGCCTTTGTGTCTTTCGGTTACAGACATATTCAATTATTCAAATCATTGTAAATATTAAGAGCGAGTTGTAACTCTCAATTTAGAGGAAAGCTATCAATCTCATGATATTCTTTCCAACTATTAGTTCAGTTTGTCTTATGAATCTGGGCATTAAGTGTTACAAGTAGTGGTTGCCATTGCACCAAAAGACTGACCTATTAATGCCCGATACAACCACTAGACTTATAGAAGACACAGGAGGCTATTAAACCATGTCACGAATCCCAAGGGGAGCACTGGATATTTTTTCAACAATCTCCCCCTCAGCATTACCCGAGGGGATTTGAATCTATGACCAAGCTCTGATACCACTTGTTACAAGTAGTGGTTGTCATTGCACCAAAAGATCGACCTGTTAATGCCCGATACAACCACTAGAGTTATAGAAGACATAGGAGGATGTTAAACCATGTCACGAATCCCAAGGGGAGCACTGGATATTTTTTCAACATTAAGAGTCAGTTGTGATGGCATTTCGGCAAAGATAAATATGTTCACTAACAATAATCATATAGATTATGGTATTTGGTATTTGGTATTTGGTATTTATAATGTGTGTGTGTGTGTGATTATGTTTGCATGATTTTGGATATTGTTTATGATGTATATCTTGGGATTAAGGTAAAGTATAATATTGTTAATAATTAATTTTTTCATAATGTGAGGTATAATATTATTAATTACAAATTATTAATAATGTGGATAGGTTATATGTATATTGCTTATATCTTCTATTCCACATAATATGATATTAATAAATATGTGTATGAATGATTATAAAGTATTCATTAGAGTTGTATTTATGTAATATATAGTTGTGAGTTTATAATTATATTAAGTTATTTAATTATTCTCTTTAGTTAAGCGTTAGTTGGGGGTTGGTTACCTTTGGGAAATCAGTTTATATGGATTCTATTTTTACTTTTGAGGGGTATTTTGGGCTGAATCTTTGGGGAAAATTTGGCTATACTTTTCATAGATATTTTGGAGAAAAACTTATGAGATGTGAGGGAGAGTTTGTGGGCATATTTCTTTAAGGATCCATAGTTTTATTTTCTTCTGGGAGAGGGACATTTTTGTAAGAGTTTCAATAGTTCAAAGAGTGATTTATTACTGTGGACTTGTACTTTCTTTCATGGAGATATCTAAAAGTGGATATTATTTTGAATGATTCCTTTCAAGTGTGGTTTGTTTTCCTCTCATTTGATAACCTAGAACTGATTGAATATCTTGATGAAATGAATGGACAATTGAAAGAAAGTGATTGAAGATCACCGAGCTAGTAAAGTGATATGTAAGGCAATTAAATCAGTCAATGTATTGTCATTGATGTCAACTAGTTTTGACTGTATTTATCATGATGGTTACAAACATCTTAAGAAGAAAAATAGTAAAGGAATGAGATATCTACATGAAGAATGAGATGGATATGAAAGATATGGCTATGGTATACATTGGGTAACTTTTTGATGAGTCTATGGCATCATGTTGTTGACTTGATTGCATTATATGATTTTTTTATGTATTGAAGATCATAATTGAACAAGTTTATATGGTCGGTAAATGAAGATTTATCTATACACCAAGCCAGTGTAGTGTATACCAAGTACAATAATAACTGAGTTACTATTTGCCAACACATTCTGTATTGACCAATGAAAGAAACAAATAAATTTATAATAGCTGACTGAATTGATGAGTTGGACAATTGCTTATGATTTTGAGGTAGAAGATAAAATTTGTTATGATGATCTAATGGCTGACAAAATTCAAGATTGATCAAATGGAGAAGATTGAAACTTGTTATACACACATCTACCGAGGACGCTTGAAGCCGAAAAATGAATGATGGAGATTAAGAGGCAAAATCTAATGGATGAAAATAAAATGGTTTATGTTGTCTATTTAAAGAGACATGGGATTCATTATTGAGTCTAGGGATTATTGACACTGCAAGAAAATTTACATGAAAGGACTATTTTCATGCACTTCTAATCAAATAAGTTACAGACAGAACTGAGCTGAACAGCAGACATTATCGAACGTCAGAGAAGCATACACCAAGTGGAATATGTTAGAGGATATGAAGGATTGAATTGACTATTGATCAGAGGAGGTATTTTGAGCTTAGCATAGATCTTAAAATATACAAATCTTAGTTGTATTTGAATTAGATCATTACTGTATTAGTTTAACCATTGTTATAGCAAAATCTCTTAATTGAGTGGACTTAATAGTCTTTTTGTATTTCAATATGACATTCAATGAATGTTGATTGTTTTCTTGCTGACCCCATAGTTAATGTTGGTCAAGGGAGAACTGTTAGTGATAAATCCTCTAACTAGGTCACACCTTATAGTGTGTTTTGTAAATTTTGATAGGGTTGCCTCCTAATTGAGCTTACTTCATAAGAGTATTATTTTGGATTACCGTTCCTAGAAGGTTTTTCCCCTAACAGGATTTCCACATTAAAATATTTGTGTTATGTGTATTTGATGTGATTTGATTGTTAATTTACTTTACACATTTCATATTTAGTTGGATCAGTAAATACAGTATTGAATAGAGTGCCAATCGGTACATGAAGGGAAAGATATTGTTAATAGCTTACCAAGTTGATAATTTGATTGAAAAAATTGAATATATGCATCTGGGAGTTTTTGGGACTGTGGGATAACTAGAACTAACTAATTCACCCCCCCCCCCCCCCCCCCCAACTCTCAGTTATCTAATAATTGGTATTAGAGCTCATTGGTTGCTTGGAAGGAAATTTTAAAGGACTTAAGATAAATATCACAAGATGTATAAGAGATAGGTGCCAAAGTTGAACAAAGACAACTTATGGACATGGAAAAGAAGAATAAAGCTACATATATCTAAAATTAGAGAACCTGCAGTATTCTACTTAAGCAATTATTACATTCAACCAACGATTGGACCTTTAACTGTTGATCAGCTGAGAGATAGACATGAACATAACATGATAATTATATAGATTGTTGCTGCCTTATCTGATGCAAAATTTGAAGATATCAAGACATGCACTAATGCTAAAGCAATGTAGGACAAACTTGCACTAGTTCATGGAGGAGATGAGAATGTACTGAGGGAAAGAGCTGAAAGTAATAGAGGAAATTTTGATGAAATGAAGATAAACAAGGAGAAAACATTTCATAGTATAGCAACTGAATTAAGGAGATTGTCAATGCTATCTGAGGAGCAGGAGGTTTTATTGATGAAGACATTGTTGTGAGTAAAATTATTAGAACCTTGTTTCCTTTTTATGCTATCTGAATCTTTGCAATCCATGAAATAAGGTCAGCCCCGAGTAACACTCTTACACTTGATAGCCTGATTGTTAAACTGACTAATTTTGAGTTGAATAACTTTGATAACAATATTATTCTAAATGTTGAATCTGCATTTATGTCATCATTGAAAATTGGTAAATCAAGAAGTAAACACATGATAAGAAATGAAAGTGATAGTGACAGTTTTGAGGATGAACTAGATGGACTTAAAGCACTAATGGCTAGAAGGTTGCAAAAAGGTAAAGGAAGACATAAAGGGAAAATACCTTTGGTATTTTTAACTGTTAAGAGATTGGTCACATTGCAGCTAGATGTCCTAATTGAAAAGAAGATGACAAAGACATTGACCGAACTAGTGAAAGGAAGTCTGACAGAAGAGATAAATGTGGTCATAGAGGTAACCGACAGTCTGAAAGAAGAAACAACCGAGACTAAAAAGACAAAGGCAAGAAAGCATGTTGCCTTGTTTAAAATGAAGATGATGTCACTGACACTGACACTGATGAAGAATTTGAGGTGGTATTTGTAGCTTTGAAAGAAGATTCAGAAGAAGAAGAAAGGTATGTTGAAACAACACTTATTTGTAAAGTTAGAAAGAATGATACTTGGATTATTGATAGTGGTTATACACATCATATGACTGGTGATGAGGACAAATTTGAATATCTTTAGCATTATAATGGTGGATCTGTTAAAATGGGAAATGATACACCTTGTCTAGTAAAAGGAAAAAGATTTATCATGTTGAGCAATAAGATGAGATGTGAAAATGCATATTGGGTAAAAGGACTTAATTACAATCTGTTAAGTGTAGCAAAGCTGAATAACTCAGATCATCAAGTGGCATTTGAGCACTAGTATATTTGACCTTATTTTTCTACCAAAATTTTTGACAATCAAATAAAAAGGTTTAGGTTGGTCAGATTATAGAAGGAAAACTTTCATTTTTTTTAATCCATGCCCGTGTTGGTTGAAATTTTGACCAATACCGTGTAGGTTGAAATTTTGACCAACACAGGCATAACTTTAGAAAAAAGGATTACATATCTCATTTCATTATTAGATCAAGCTTGGAGTGTGCGAAGGAGGACCACGTGAGGGTTGTACCACTGTTATTTGGTGTAAAAGGAGGATTGCCTATGAGGGTTGCCACTATTATTTGGTGTAAAAGGAGGACCGTGTGCGAGGGTTTCCACTGTTATTTGGTGTAAAAGGAGGACCACCTGCGAGGGTTGCCACTATTTTTTGGTGTAAAAGGAGGACTGCCTATGAGGTTTGCCACTTTTATTTGGTGTAAAAGGAGGACCACTTGTGAGGGTTAATGCCACTATTATTTTGGTGTAAAAGGAGGACCGCCTATAAGGATTTCCTTACCTTAACCTACGGTATGATCAGTTTTTTTCAAAACATATATGTTTGATTAAATGTGATCTTGGCTAGGTTAGAACCGATATTATGGTTGTGAGTTGCAGGAGAAGGTGATTTCTACAAAGCCCTAAGCTATAGATGTTTTATCTAAGAATGTGTAGTATTTATCATTCATTTTATTTTATAAAAGTAATATTTATTATATAAAAATTCTTTCAAAAATACATTAACAAAGAGAGAATCAGTGTATTATTCAGCAATCAACATACAAGACTATTTCAATCATAAAAACACTATGCCCTTTAACTCAAACACTTTCTCATGCTATACTTATGCCACAAAATTCCATGGAACACTCCTTGTCACAGCTAGTGATCACTCTTTTCCTTCAAACTTCTACAACTTCCAAGTTAGATCAATATTGTACATGATTTAATAATCTTCATTCCATGGATTCTAGGATTTTGAGTCCATGGAATGGTTATTAGTTACAAGTAAAATTCAAAATAAAGAAAGAAATCTAAATAAACCAGTCTATGTCGTTGTAAGTGAGGGCACAATCATGCTATGTGACTCTCAAACCGATCCAAACAAACAATATTATTTCCAAATACTTTGTTGGTTCCTACTAAACATGAACCAAATAAGATTTACATTTGAATCCACACCCTAAGTGCCCAAAATGAAAAGGTTAAAATACTTCAAGGAATCACAGTGACTAGTTAACACATGGGACAGTCAAAATAAAAGCCTCCAAAGAATTCAATGAGTGAATATGAATGTTTGAAAACTATTCCTTATTGCATAATGAAAAGGAAAAACCAAAACAAGACTTTGACACCTTTAAGATCACTGATTTCAATTAGAAAAACTTGTCTTTTATTTGATTTATCATTTCATCCATACACCAAGCTTCTATGTCGTACTGGTAGGGTACAGTCAGTTTAATAGTAGTTTGACATAAAATATATGAAGGCTACTTAGTTTATCTTAGGGATAGAGATAATTTAATTTTAACTTTGGTTGTGTTAAAGGAACTATGTTGACTTTATTTTGTAGTTGTTTAACATGAGAGTTTGTAGATTAATAGGAGCTCACATTTTTATGGGAATATATCATTCAATTGAGCATTAATGCCCATCTATATCTAGTGAGATGAACATAACTCATGTACCTCATGCTAGTGTGCTTGGATACCTTGTATACACTATTTTACATTAGACTAGACATTATCCAAATAGTGAGTATTTATATAAAGTGCTATAAAACATAGGTGGTCCTCCTTTTACACCAATTAATAATAGTGACAACCCTCATAGGTAGTTGGATAATGTCTAGTCTAATCCAAGCACACTAGCATGAGGTACATGAGTTATAAACTCTCATGTTAAACAACTACAAAATAAAGTCAACATAGTTCCTTTAACACAACCAAAGTTAAAATTAAATTATCTCTATCCCTAAGATAAACTAAGTAGCCTTCATATATTTTATGTCAAACTATTATTAAATTAACTGTACCCTACCAGTATGGCAGAGAAGCCTAGTGTACGAATGAAACAAGAAATCAAATAAAAGACAAGTTTTTCTAATTGAAATTAGTGATCTTAAAGGTGTCAAAGTCTTGTTTTGGTTTTTCCTTTTCATTATGGTATATCTACCATGTTCCAACTTTGCATTCACCCAACTTCACATTCACTCCAATCAACTCAGCTTCTACCATTCCTTTCTATAGCCTTTATAGGCCTGCCTAGTAGCCCTTCACACCCTGAAATTAGCAAATCATTCGCAAACTTCCCAAATAACCCAGAAATTTTTTTATATTTTCTAGTGCCTTTTTTGGAGTTACTAAATTCATCTTAGTCTCAGTCCTTCATCATTTGACTGGTGAATATTTCCTTCACCCTCTAACTCTCCAACTAGGCCTAATTAGCCCTCCCTCAACAAAGCAACTCCTATCCCCGCTTGCCTCTAGGTCTCCATGACCCTAAAAGTCTTATAATATGATTCAAAATCACTAATTCTAAACTTAGTATGATTCCACCTACTCATATACTTTCCCATTCACCAAACCCTCACTTTTTGGGCTAGAAACCAAGGGTTTTAGAGAAATCATTCTTCCCTACAACACAATCTCAAAACTAGTTCTAACACCTTCTAATACATCCCCAAGGACCATTTCAACCATCATCTACCCTCTCCATTCATCCAGTATCTCCTAGCCATGACTGGTGTTGAATACTAGTTCATACAACAAACTTCAACAATCAGTGACTTTTCAATGCCACCACTCCATTTCCCTGCATAATAACTCTTCATTACAATAATATATTACATTATTAAACCTCTCCCACCAAATTACAATCACCATAGAGGTGGGAGAGTTACTACATTATTTTGGTTACAAACCCAACGTTGAATGTGCCTATAATGTCAAACTTGTTCCTGGACACCAGTCAAGTTCTTGACTTTAATAACAACAAAAATAATATAATGACTGGAGAACCATGTAAATATAATGTAAGGAAATGTTCCTAGGACATAATCCAACAAAAACCACATTCAATCAATCATATAGTTTCATTGTTGTGTTGACTGCTCTTCATGACTCCTGCCTTTGACCTTGGTGCTCCTATACCAACTGCTAGCACAAAGGAAGATTTGACATAAAATATATGAAGGCTACTTAGTTTATCTTAGGGATAGAGATAATTTAATTTTAACTTTGGTTGTATTAAAGGAACTATGTTGACTTTATTTTGTAGTTGTTTAACATGAGAGTTTGTAGATTAATAGGAGTTCACATTTTTATGGGAACGTATCATTCAATTGAGCATTAATGCCCATCTATATCTAGTGAGATGAACATAACTCATGTACCTCATGCTAGTGTGCTTGGATACCTTGTATACACTATTTTGCATTAGACTAGACATTATCCAAATAGTGAGTATTTATATAAAGTGTTATAACACACAAGCGGTCCTCCTTTTACACCAATTAATAACAGTGACAACCCTCACAGGTGGTTGGATAATATCTAGTCTAATCCAAGCACACTAGCATGAGGTACATGAGTTAAAAACTCTCATGTTAAACAACTACAAAATAAATTCAACATAGTTCCTTTAACACAACCAAAGTTAAAATTAAGAATTTTGGTGAAGTCAAGGAAGTAAGTGTGAGATCAAAATCAGTCAAGTCCCTGAATCTAAGTCCAATTTTATAAGGGAGGGCTTCTAAAGGTGTGAAAATGATAAGTCTAGGATGATGAAGTAAAGGTAAATTATAAAGGGGTAGAATCTACCCTCTTCTTCAGATTTTTATCCCAACCACCCTTTCATTTCCACCCAGGTGTAGGAATGCAGCAAACAAGGCATGAATGAAGAGATAAACATAAATTTAATTTCAATTTCTAACAAGTTGTTGCTTATAATCCCATGAATTAACAATGAAAGAAAATTGAACAAAGCAAGGTTCCATTTAAATTCATTTAACACAAAAAACAAATTTACAAAACTAAACCAATGACATGTTTACAACAAAGGTCTAATAGAACTCCCAACAATTCTTAAACATAATTTATCTGATATGATGAATTCTTAAACAATTAAGGTTGGAGTAGACATACTTATCACATAGTTTTTTGTTTGGTACAAGGAAGATTTGGCTAGGTCAAATATTCCTTTGTGCTAGCAATCTACAGAATTAGACCTTTATTAAGAATTCATCATATCAAATAAAGTATGTTTAAGAATTGTTGGGACTGGTCCTTTGGCATGTATTAAACAGAATAGAATTTTTAGCATATCATTATCATTCTATTTCTTTGTTGTAAACATGTCATTGGTTCATTTTTGTAAAAAAAAATGTGTTAACATGCCATTGGTTTAGTTTTGTAATTTTTTTTTTGTTGTAAACATGTCATTGGTTCAATTTTGTAATTTTTTTTCAGGAACAATCTGGCCAAGGGCCAGATCAATACTACTCATAATCTCATTGCCAAAGTGGCCAAAGACTATGTTAGGCTAACAAAATATGGGGATTCTCTTTACTACTGCAAATCTTTGAAGGTAGCTGCACTTGGACGAATGTGTACCATTGTTAAGAGAATTGGACCGAGTTTGGCTTACCTCAAATAGGTGAGGCTGCATATGGAAAGGTTTTCGTCTATTGACCCAAATACCAAGATTATTTTGATTTGTGGGTACCCTAATGCTAGCAAGAGTTCTTTTATTAATAAGATTACTACGATGGATGTGGATGTGCAACCTTATGCATTTACTACTAAGTCTCTATTTGGTAGGCATACTAATTATAAGTACTTGAGGTATCAGGTTATTGATACCCCTGGTATTTTGGACCACCCCTTGGAGGATAGGAACACCATCGATATGCTCAGTATTATTTCCTTGGCTCATTTGAAGGTGGCTATTTTGTTTTTCCTTGATGTTTCGGGGTCTTGTGGTTATAATATTGTGCAACAGGTAGCTCTATTTCAAATCATAAAATCTTTGTTCACCAATAAGCCTCTTATTGTAGTTTGTAATAAGATTTATTTGCAACCACTAGAGACACTACCAAAGGAGGATGCAAAATTGGTTGTGGAGATGAGATCTAAGGCTGGGAAAAATATGGGTGGGTTCTTTGGGAATCAGGAGGGGGGGATGATGGCACACTACTCTCTATGAGTTCTTTGAAGGAAGAAAGGGTGATTGCGATGAAGAATGCGACATATAAGAGGTTGTTGGAGTAGAGAGTGGATATTAAGATGAATTCAAAGAAGATCATTAGTTGTCTCAATAGGATTCATGTTGCAATGCCCAAGCTTCGAGATGGGAAAGAGAGGCCCCCTTGTATTCCTCAAGCTATTTTGGATGCCAGGGCACATGCTACCAAGGAGGCCATGAAGCTAGAGAAGGCTATTGAGAATGAAAATGGTGGGGCTGGAGTTTACTCTATAAGCTTGAAGAAGCAGTATATTTTGGAAAATGAAGAGTGGAAAGAAGATGATATTCCTAAGATCATGGATGGACACAATGTCTTAGACTTTATTGATCCAGATATCTTGCAGAGGCTTGAAGAACTGTAGAGGGAAGAAGGGCTTAGGATGGTAGCTAAGGGTGATGAGGATGATGAGATGGGGGAAGTGGAGTTGAATCTTGATGAAAAGGAAGCTCTAGCTACAATTAGGAAGAAGAAGAAGAGTACTACAGAGAGAAGGCCTACCGTACCAAGGAAGTTTGACAAGAACAAGGAATATGGCTTAAATAGAATGGGAAGACATCTTTCTAGCCTAGGCTTGGATCCTTCAGCAATTAGCTTGCTAATAAATGAAGCAGATGAAAGCTGAGCAATTAGCTTCCCAAGAAAAATCTCATAAATGAACTATGTGTACCCCAATTCTTGTGTCCTCTGCGCGTACCTAAATGATATATTTGAAACAACAAGGGTAAGGCTTAAAGAAGTTAATTTTGCATCATAGTCTGTAGTTGTTGCAACAGCAGAGCATCGGGCACCACCTTCAGCACAATATCATCAATAGAAAAGTTTGTATGTTTTATGAAGTTTGGTCATTGTGGATAAAACATACAAATTTGTCTAGTGATCATATTGTACTAAAGGTGGTGCTAGATGCTCTGCTACTGCAACAACTACAGACTGTGATGAAAAATTAACTTCTTTAAGCCTTACCTTTGTTGTTTCAAATATATCATTTAGGTACGCACAAAGCACATAGGAATTGGGGTACACATAGTTCATTTATGAGATTTTTCTTAGGAAGCTAATTGCTCATCTCTCATCTACTTCATTTATTATGAAGCTAATTACCATAGGATCCAGGCCTAGGCTAGAAATTTGTCTTTCCAAACACATAAAAAACATGCACATAAACACGATAGCTGAGAAACATAAATATAGATAACACAACAGTTGAGAAACATAAATGTAGGCATCATGGTCACAATTTTTTGGAGACAACATAATTGAGTTGTATACCTAGATAATGCAAACTAACTACTACTCCTCTAGTTCCAAGTTGACACTACAAGATCCAAAAACCATAGATAAGGAATAAATTTAGAGAGTGGAGGAGGGCCATAACAACCAAAATAATATAGGATAAACCTCAAGTTAAATGAGGCAACTACAAACATTTTAATAGATTTTCATTATTAAATAATGAAATTTGCATATACTAGTGTTCTAAACCCCCTCATTACATGATTTATTTTGTAATCCCCCTCTGACTTATGCATCTATAAAATGAAACTACAACCTATTGGGATTGAGATAAACCTTATAAAACAACAGCAACTAAGAAGGATTGCTTGCCAACATCTGCTCATGAAATACAAGGTCCTCCAAGAAATGTATTCAGCAGATGTTAGCAAGCGGTCCTTCTTAGTTGTTGTTGTTTTATAAGGTTTGTCTCAATCCCAATAGGTCATAGTTTCATTTTCTAGATGCATAAGTCATATGGGGCTTACAATAATAAATCATGTAATGAGCGGGCTTAGAACACTAGTAAATGCAAATTTCATATTTAATAATGAAAATCTATTAAAATGTTTGCAATTGCCTCATTTAACTTGAGGTTTGTCCTATATTATTTTGGTCGTTATGGCCCTCCTCCACTCTCTAAATTTATTCCTTATCTATGGTTTTTGGATCCCACAATGTCAACTTGGAACCAGAGGAGTAGCAGTTGCTTTGCATCATCTGGGTATGCCACTCAATTATGTTGTCTCCAAAAAATTGTGACCATGATGCCTACATTTATGTTTTTTAGCTGTTGTGTCCCAGGACCCCTTATGACCCTTTACAACCCTTTACAATCCCTAAGAATACATCTTAGAGGTCTTAAAATGTCATAAAGGGTCATAAGAGGCTCCTAGGAGGGGCTAGATGAGCTTCAACCTTCACGTGGTTGGCCCTGTTAAGTAGAGAATGTTAAACTATTCTCAAAACAAAGAGAAGCTCAATAATTTAAGGTCTCAGTCCATAGACAAATTAAATTAGACTTACTATCCAAATTGGACAAATTATTTTTGTTGTACGTGGCACTTGGAGTCAAGTGTGTCTCCAAACATTGTGAGCTTTCCATATTCTTTAAGTGTTCTGTCACAATTTCATTTGTCAAAGATTGAATTAGAGATTAAGTATTTTCTCACAATTTTATTTGTTCATTGATGAGAATCAATGATGGAGAGTTTTAGATTCTGAGAAGACGTATATGCAGTGGAGGCCATAAGGGATTTTTGTGGAGATTTGCTAGATGTGGAGATTTTCTAGAGTGGATATATACATATGAGGGTTTCTAGATTGAGTACCAGTGCAGAGATGATGATTCAGTAACCTACGTCTATAAAACCTTCACAAATATCCCTTCTTTGGCCTCCACTCATACCTCTTCTCAGAATCTAGAAACTTTGGATATTATTTCTCATCCATGCATGAAATGTGCTAGTGATCATATAAAATTACTTAAAACTAGTAAAGGGTGCTAGGAACAGCCTTTGGATTACGAAGGGATTCCATTCTGGTGCAGGAGGTATTTTCAAACAGGGCATAAAGTTTCCCAATGCTCCAAGAAAAGAATGTCCAAGGTTGCATCCAGGTAGAAAGACATCTCACACCATCATTATACGGTGGAGAAGAAGGTGAAGCAGCAAAATAGTTTTTCTCAAGCTGTGCATGGTGAGACATCAAATTAGGAAATTGGAAATGAATGTAAAGTGACCAATGTTATGAAGGGAGTGGATGGTTTGGATGATGGGAAGAGTTCTAGAAAGGTAGCAGCCACACCAAAGGGCGGAGAAAAGAAAAGACCTGTTGGGTGTCAAGACAAGGTGGATGAGTGATTAGATGATCATCTGCATCAACATGGGAAGTTTGGCTTGGGTGTGGTTTGTATTTTAGGGGATAATCTTAGGGATTGGCAAAATGAGGTAGGCAAATTGGAGGATGGGTGGGAAACTATAAAAGGGAGAAAAAGGGAAAATGAAAAGAAACCTTTTGACATGATCCTTCATTCTCAGAAAAAGGGTGGAGTTTAGAGAAAACTAAGGAGGTGCTTTCTTTCTTTCTTTTGAAGCTTGTGTGATTGATGTGGGTTTACCAAATATTTGGGGAGATAGCTATCCCTAGTTTGAGCCAGGTTCTAACCCATTACGATTAATTAAATTACCAATTACTATTAAAAAAAATAGTAAAGTAACATAACAAAATACACAGTGATATATATTAATGAAAAGTAACACCTGAAGATAAATATCTAAACTAATCACCGAGCAAGATGTCATTGGTGATTACTCTAGATATTTATCCTCAGTTGTTTTTTTTAACATTCTATTATTAGTTGAAATTTTGACGAACCTTGGTCGAAACCCTCACAAATATTGGTCTAAATATCAACCACTTTTTATCAAAATTTAGCGTCATGGGTTTACGCATCCTAGTCGAATGGTCTAAAGATTTTGACCAAAGTAGGTCGAAACGTCTAAAGATTTTGACCTGCTTTGGTTGAAAGTTTGACCTTATGACTTCCTAGTAGCAGATGTGAATTTCGACCAAGATGGGCATAGAACATTCTACCTTAACAATGATATGCCAAAAATTTGGCTCGAAAAAAAGTGACCAAACCATTTTTTGATTATTCGACCAATTTTGGTATAAAATTCACCTAATTGTCCATCAAAAATAGGTGCCAATTGTACTAGTGGAGAGTAGAAAAGTGAAGATCTATGATGAGACTAGAAATTTGGTCGGTACTGGAGAACAATCAAAAGGTAATCTATTCTATCTTGACAATTTTGAAACTTCTTGTTTATTGGCTAGAACTGAAGATGTGTGGTTATGGCACAAAAGGTTATGTCATGTGAATTTTGATGACATGGTTAAAATTAGTAAGAAGAGAAAAGTTAGAGGCTTACCGAGCTTATCTAAACCTGACCATGTCATGTGTAAATAATGTCAAATGGGAAAAATGTAAAAATCTAGTTTCAAGAGTAAGAACTATTCATCTAAAGCTATTTTGGAGTTGGTTCACACTGACTTGTTTAGTCCTATGACAACTCAGAGTTATTATGGTGATAGATACTTTATTTTATTTATTGATGACTACTCTAGGATGATGATTGTTATAATTTTTAAAGAAAAATCTGAAGCTTTCAAGATGTTTAAATGGTATGAAGCTAAAGTGGGAAAGAGCTAAAATACTTGAGATTAGATAGAGGAGGTGAGTTTATTTTTTATGAGTTCACTAAATTTTGTAATGACCATGGAATTAAAAGATAGGTTTCTACACCGATAACACTACAGCAGAATGGAATTGTTGAAAGGAGGAATAGATCTATTGTTGATTGTGCAAGAATACTAATGATTGAAAAAGATGTTGAACAAATGTACTAGAGAGAAGTTGTTTACACTGCTGTATACACATTGAACTGAGTACAACTGAAGAAAGATTCAAACAAGACACCCTATGAGTTATGGTACGAGTACACACCGAATGTAAGTTATTTTAGAATATTTGGAAGTAGATGTTACATTCTGAAAGATGATAGAAATGAGAAATTTGATTCAAAAGGTGATGAAGGAATATTTTTAGGATATTCTACTAAAAGCAAAGTTTATAAATGTTTGAATAAGGTTTCTAACAAAATGATTGAAAGTGAAAATGTGAGAGTTGAAAATTTTTCTGAGAAAATGATGAAGAAAGTAGAAAGGAACCAGAAGACTACGATAGATTCACATACATTGAGAAACCTAACATTCTACTTGAGCAAAAAGCTAAAATTACTGAATAATGGGATAAAGATATCAAGAAACAACCTATAAAGACTAATAATCAAGAAATAATTACCAAGGAATAACTTGATCCTACAACAACTGATGAACAAAGAAGAGAGCAAGTGTTAGCAAAATTTGTGAGGAGACACCATCCACAGAATCAAATTATTGGAGACAAGCAAACTGGCATGATGACACGAAGTAAGTTGAGAAAAAAAACATGTTTAGTTTGTGAATTTGAACCTAAAAATGTTACGGATGCACTTGAAAATGATGAATGGATTAAAGCTATGAATGAGGAAATTGAGAAAATACTGAAGAAAAAAACATGGACATTGGTACCAAGACCAAGTGATAAAAATGTAATTGGAACCAAATGGATATTCATAAATAAGTTGAATGAGAATGGTGAAGTCACTAGGAACAAAGCAAGACTTGTATGCAAAGTATATGCACAAGAAGAATATATTGATTATGGTGAAACTTTTGCACTAGTTCCTAGACTTGAAGGAGTTAGAATATTACTTAAATATGGTGCCCACAAAGGATTCAAAGTATATCAAATGGATGTCAAAACTGCATTTTTGAATGGAATACTTGAGGAAGAGGTATTTATTGAACAACTTGAAGGTTTTGTTGATCCAAATAAAAAAAAATATGGTATGTAAGTTGCACAAAACATTGTATGGACTAAAACAAGCACCAAGAGCATGGTATGAGAGACTACATTCATATCTTATTAGTATTGGATTTGTAAGGACAAGTGACAACATCAATTTATATTTGAAAGATGAAACTGATGACAATATTCTTATTGCTGAAATTTTTGTTGATGATATTATATTTGGAGGACATGATAACCTATGCAAATCATTTTCTGATGAAATGAGAAAAGAATTTGAAATGTCAATGTTTGGAGAGATTAAATTATTTCTTAGTTTGCAAATTCTACAACAAAGTGAAGGAATATTCATTACACAATCAAAGTACATCAAAGAAGTGTTGAAGACCTTTGGAATGGAAGATACAAAATTGGTTGGTACACAGATGGTCACAAGATGTGAATTAACAAAGGATGATCAGTCAACCAAGGTATATCAAACTCTATACATATCAATGATAGGAAAATTAATGTATGTTGTGCATTGTAGACTGGATATTTCACATGCAATTGGGATTGTAGCAAGATTTTATGCTAATCCTAAGGAATCACATATGACTGTCATTAAGAGGATTATGAGATACATGAAAAATATAGAGAACTATGGTTTATGGTAAAATAAAGAGGGCAATTTTGAACTACAAGTTTACACCGATGTAGATTGGGCTTGAAACATTGATGACTAGAAGAGAACTACTAGTGGAGCATTATTTTTGGAAGACAAGTTAGTTACTTGGAAAAGTAAGAAACATGCATGTATTTCTCAATCCACTACCGAAGTAGAATATGTTATTGTTGCTGCTAATTGTTCAAATATTGCATGGATAAAAATAACTTTTGAAAGGGATGAATGAAGAGATCACTGATCCAGTGATAATATATTGTGACAACACAAGTGCTATAAACATTTCAAATAATCCATTAATGCATGTAGAGACAAAGCATATATCTATAAAGTATCACTATTTGAGGGAACAAGTACAAGAAAATCAAGTGAAACTAGAGTTTGTGAAATCAAAAGAACAACTTAGAGACATATTTACCAAACCCTTACCTAAGCATACATTTGAGTACTTGAGGACTAGACTAGGGGTACATCCCTTATCTATCGGTTACTAAGGTGATCAGGAGGTTGCATCAACCTATACTTTATCAAAATATAAAATAATGTTGATGCATATTGTAGTTGTGAAAAGTTTGAACAACACTGCATATCGGTACATGAAGGTACTTGATCTAAACCGAACACCAAAGATAATATTTTGGCTATTAGAGAGCTATATATTATTTTTGGCATTGTTGTCAAAGGGAGAAGAATCAATAAAACATCTATGTAGTAGAAGAGAAGAATCAAAAAGGGAGATAATAATCATAGGAAGAAAAAGATCAAATCTGCATGGAGAGTCTACATGGAATTTTGTGTAGTGCTTAAATATATTAAATGAACAAGCTAGGGAGAGCTTACCGAGCTATAGTATTTACTTACAAAGTTATAGATTAGATGTTTGGTATTCTATGGCATATTTCATATTGTTTTGTCATCAATGCCAAAGAGAGAGATTGATAACCTACAACTGATTGAATATCTTGATGAAATGAATAGACAAGTGAAAGACAGTGATTGAAGATCATAGAGCTACTAAAGTGATATGTAAGGAAATTAAATCATTAAATGTATTGTCATTGATGTCAACTAGTTTTGACTGTACTTATCATGATAGTTACAAACATCTGAAGAAGACAAATGGTAAAGGAATGAGATATCTATGTCAAGAATGAGATGGATATGAAAGATATGGATATGGTATACATTGGGTAACTTATTGATGAGTCTATGGCATCATGTTGTTGACTTGACTGCATTATATGATTTTTTTATGTAGATCATAATTGATAAAGTTTGTGTGGTTGGTAAATGAAGATTTATTTATACACCGAGCTAGTGCAGTGTATACCGAGTATAGTAATAACTGAGTTACTATTCACCAACACATTTTGTATTGACCGAGTGGAAGAAACAAATAAAGTTTATAATAGATTACTGAATTGATGAGTTGGACAATTGTTTATGATTTTGAGGTAGAAGATTAAGTTTGTTATGATGATCTAACAATTGAAAAAATTCAAGATTGATTGAATGGAGAAGATTGAAATGTGTTATAGACACATCCGTCGAGGAAGCTTGAAGTGGCAAAATGAACGATGGAGATTAAGAGGAAAAATCTAATGGATGTAAAGAAAATGATTTATGTTGTCTATTTAAAGAGACATGGGATTCGTTATTAAATCTAGGGATTATTGACACTATAGGAAAATTTGTGTGAAAGGACTATTTTCATGCACTTCTGATCAAATAGGTTACAGACAAAACTGAGCTAAATTGCATACATTACCGAACGTCAAAGAAGCATACACCGAGTAGAATATGTTGGAAGATATGAAGGATTGAATTAACTATTGATCAGAGGAGGTATTTTGAGCTTAGCATAGATCTGAAAATCTGTAAATCTTAGTTGTATTTGAATCAAATCATTATTGTATCAGTTTAACCATTGTTACAGAAAAATCTCTTAACTGGGTGGACTTAATAGTCTTTTTGTATTTCAATATGATATTCAATGAATGTTGATTGTTTTCTTGTTGACCCCATAGTGAATGCTAGTCAAAGGAGAACTATTAGTGATAAATCATCTAACCAGGTCACACCTTACAGTGTGTTTTGTACCCTTTGATAGGGTTGGCTCCTAACCAAGCTCACTTCAGAAGAGTGAATTATTTTGGGTTACCAGTCCCAAGTGGTTTTTCCCCTAATAGTATTTCTATGTTAAAATATTTGTGTTATGTGTATTTGATGTGATTGGATTGTTATTTTACTTTACACATTTCATATTTAGTCGGATCAGTAAATACAGTATTCAATTGGCTATCAATCGATAGATGAAGGGAAAGATATTGTTGATAGCTTACCGAGTTGATCATTTGATTGAAAGTTTGAATATATGCATTTGGGAGTTTTAGGATTGTAGGATAACTGGAACTAACTGATTCACACCCACCCCCCCCCCCTCTCAGTTATCTAACATCATTGTCTCCTTGTTCTTGCTTCTTCAAATGAATCTTTGTAGGCCCGAAGTAGGGTTTTAATTCCTTGATGAAATTATTTATTTGACAAAATATGTAGTGATTTAAATATTTTAATTTTGTATTATATCTTTAATTTTTAATTCTAGAAGTATTTAAAATTTTGAGCTCATTTTTGACAAAATTTCCATGCGTTTTCCTAGGTTTTCTAGCAACCTATTTTTGGAGATCTATTATTTATATAAACTAAATTAAGTTTAGGGTTTTTCTTGGTTGATTTTATGTAAGGGAAATGCAAATATATCAAATGGGTATCTTTCATATTTCCTTTTTTTAGTCAAATTAATGTCCAAATATATACTTTTTGTCGAACTATTTATGTCCATTCTTGTTCTGATTTTTCAGTCAAGTTTATCTGGATGGTAC
This sequence comes from Chamaecyparis obtusa, assembly GCA_027943335.1. Taxonomy (NCBI): domain Eukaryota; kingdom Viridiplantae; phylum Streptophyta; class Pinopsida; order Cupressales; family Cupressaceae; genus Chamaecyparis; species Chamaecyparis obtusa. The sequence goes on along the minus strand of BSBK01002122.1, from coordinate 668,922 downwards.
AAACTAGTACAAAAATTGTATAGGCCTAAAATTGATATCAAATATACATCTCTTTATTATCTTTCATATTCTATTTTTTTGGTGTATTTTTATTATGTTTTGTGAAAGTTACAACCATTTTAGTGAAGGCCAGTCTAAACCCTAACTAGGGTTTTCTATTTTAGAATAGAATCCATAACTTTCTTTTCCATCGTTGGATCTTCGTAAAAATTTGAGAGAGTCTATAATGAATTTTTTATTAATTATCACTAAAGAGATTGTCTTAATTATTTATTTTATGTAAATTATGAATTATTGTTCATTGATGGCTATTATTGCCATTTAACCACTATTTAAAATAAATCAAGTTTAGAAGTTGTCAAGTGTTAGAGGCTTGTAGGTTACCAGAGGCTTGTAGGATCTTATTTTTATTTAATTTTTACCTTTATTACAATGAATATGGTTATTATATCATGTACGGTACATTTTTTATGCATCCTTATGTATTTTAAAGTATTTTGAATGCAAGATTAGAGTTTAGGGTTATCTAGTGGACTAGGGACAGCTAGTGATCACCTAAATCTAATCAGATGATACTATATTATTATGATAGTTCTTATTATGATGTGATATCTTGTGTGGTGCATTTAGATACCTCTTTAAGTTCTTTGGGTGCATTATAAGTGCTAGACTAAGGTTTAGGGTTGTCGAGTGGATTACAGACAACATGTGCTTTGCTAAACTCAATCACTTGTTCTTATTACATTGATGTGATTTATTGGATGTTGTATTATGGATCTGATATATGCTTATGATTATTTTTGGGGGCCATTAAACCTAAGTACACTAGGTGAGTGGCTCATAGTGAGGGGTCAAGGTCCTAAATGGTTGTCAAGATAACTCATTGTTGAGTTATCTTAATCAAGTGATAACAATAATAAAACTGTAAGAAGAATGAAAACTTAAACAAGTATTAATCCAAGAAAATGAAATGTTGGAAGATTTTACCAAAACCAAAGGAGAGAAGATTTCAAGATCAACCAAAAAGCACTTCAAGAATCCAACAATGAGCCAAGAGATTTTGGTAAGGGGAAAAGCAAAGAAAAACCCCTTTGTGAATAAGAATATGGCAAAAAGACTAAAAGATGAGAGCAATGAGCTCAATACAATAATGAGAGCAATGAGAGATTGAGAGAGAGAGGAGAAGATTATACAAGCAAGTGTGTGAGAGACATCTCTTAAGTAGAGATGAGTGAAGGAGTTTGCATGTAACTCCCTTCTCCTATGGATGCCACATTCCTATTGTGTGTGTGACAAATGTGTGATTCCTCTTAAGGAGGAATATCTATTTTCCTTATTAAAGGAAATACAAAATAGTGACATGTCCTCTTACATGGACTAGAGGAAAAATAAAAATAAGGATACCTTGGTTTATCCTTTTAATTACATATTTTCAACCAAGGAAAGATTAATTCTAACACCCCCCTTTAATCTTTACTTGGGGTGATTACAATAAGGGGTATTAAAACCATAATTTGCAACAATCTGCAACTTGATCTTCAAGATGAAGTAATTTGATTGTCTTCAAGTGTGCAAGAAGCCATATGGAACATTAGTCTTTGATAGAAGTATAGGGGTCCTTTGGATGTGCCTTGATTAATCACTTGAAAAAGAAACATAGAAACAAGAACAAGACAACTATCCACAAGTAGAATTTCATCTTATATCCAAGTTAGAAAATCTTTCAAGTTGAGTGATTATAATAAAATCTCATAGAGGAATAAAGATAAATGTACTTGTTCACCAACATGCAATGGATTTAACATGATATCTAAAATAAATCATAAGCTCAAAAGATAGGAACAATAATGCTCTCATAAAAGATATATACTAATGCACAAATGACCACAGACAAGGCCAACTAATGAAACCTGCATCAACATTGCATTAATCACATGGATATAGATAGTCCACTAATGAATCATCCCACTGCAAGTGAATGGGTAGCTAATCCACAACCTGCATGACTCACGATCTAAGCAATGAAGTATACAGTTCATTATCACATTGGTACAATTATCAAAGAAATGTAGGAGAGACAGTGATAGCACATGAGCCTTAAGAATTAGATCAATTCAAGATTCAAATTTTCCAAGCATGATTATTAAAGCAGATCAATGAATGGTTTATGAGGAGAAACAACATATTGCCTTCAAAAAGAGATCCGTCATGGACAAGCAACATCATTGCCATGAGGAAGAAAAAAAGAGAGTCTCCTATATGGAGTGCCTCAAGATATGGTACTCGCGTCACCTTATATACTCAAGGTGAAACTCATACCATGTTAGAAATGGAAAAAGAAATATGTAAAAATAAGCAATACCAGGAAAGAATCTAAGCGTGTGAATTCATGGAAAGATATTACCATAAGCAAGGAGCAAGAAAGCTTCAAAATCCAACACAATGAGGCAAGATATTTGAAAGGGGAAAACAAAGAAAATGCCTTGTGACTTTATGAATGAGGCATGAAAAGCCTAAGAAGAGAGAGAGAGAGAGAGAGTGAATTGCTCATACAATAATTGAGAAGAGGAAGAAACCTCATGAGGAATGAGAGAGGAGGGCCATCTTTACCACAATAAGTACAATGTGGTGTTTTGTTATGTTGATTATTGTAATTATTGTTATTATTATTGTATGAAGGCCTAGAATTAGACCTATTATTTGAATAATTATTATTATGATTAGTATTGTTACGATAGTTATTGTTGTTATTGGAATAATTGTTATTATGATGATTATTATTATAATGATTACTATTAGAAGTATGAGATTTATTATTATGATTTGGAGTTTTAGAAACAAAAGCATGTTCAAAAGACTTAATAGTACCAAATTGCAATAATTTAGCCTCTTCTTGACGTAACAAATTTTGAAAGATTGCATAAGTTAAATGAGGAGCTAAAGTAGGAATAGCAAGCTGAGAGTGAATGTTAGTAATAAATTGCTGAAATTCTTTTGGAAGACATTTCTTAAGAATAATTGTAATCAATCTAATATCACTTAAACTAACATTAACACCACTTAGTTGAGTTTTAACTGCATCAAATTTAAGTAAAAAGTCATCCATATTTTTAAAGTCATTATACCTTAAGTCCTCCAAGTTGTCTTGGAGTTCAATCTTACGAGATTCTGAAGAGCTGTCATATGTCTGTTGTAGAATGGTCCACGCTTCATGAGCTTTAGTGCAATGTCCAATTAGGACATAAAGATCAGGGATGATGGAGAGACCAATCAAACCAAGGGCTTCCTCATTTTTGGTCTTCCATGCATCTTTTTCTGCTTGTGAAGCAGAGGTAGCGGGTTCAATAGCTGCATCTGTAGCAACTTCAAGTAAATGTTTAAAATGAAATAAAAATGACACATGGGTTTTCCATTGATGATAGTTAGAGCTATTGAGCTTGATTTCCGGGATTAAAGTAGACATGATAAATTAATCAAATTAACTTACACAAAGTAAATAACAGTGAATATATAAAGTGCAAGATTAAGAAAAGGAAGATTACTTGAAGTTAACTTCTTAATATAAGAGTTAAATAAAGATATTAAATAGATTTAAAAAATTTAATGTAAATGGAGAAACAATTTTTAAATGCAACGATTTATAGAACTAGTAATGGAAATTCCTTACGTAAGTCGGAATATTAAAAAAAACTAAAGAAAGAAAGAATCCTAAATTAAACAAATCAAAGCATCTTCTAGGATAAGTGAAATAACTAATGAAAGAGCTGAATAAAGAAAAGAATATAATAGATAATTATTAGTGCTGCAAGATACCTGCAAAAACTGAGAAATATGTTATAAAAATAGATGTAATAATAACTTGAAATAATGATTAAACTGCAACAAAATTATTAAAATGCAGAGATTTGACTGTTTCAGAAATACAGTCTTAGTGCGGGAGTCATATCTCCCAAATGAACTGTTGGATCTGGCTGATTTTGAAATATGTTTTGTAAAACCTAATTATCTACAACTCCACTGAAGCGATTGACAAGATAATATCTGAAACAAAAGTTATTAGCCACTAAGTATGGGTCTATAAAACTGTCTTCAAAAAAAATGTTAAAAAAAAATGTTAGATTTAAGTGAAAAAACACAGATTTAAAGCCTGCAATAGAGATGTTAGTAAAGTAAAATCTGTGTTAGAAGTATTAAAAATAGAGATATAAATCTGGATATAGTTGAGAAGTAAACTTAAAAAAATTGAAAATGAGATTGAAAGAGCTTAGATTTGGCGGCAAGCCATCCAAAACTAAGGGGTTAGAATGAAAAAAAGTTAGATTTGCAAAAAAATCTGCAAAACAAATATTAGATAAACAAAGAGAGATTGCTCCTTTGAATGGCACCTTCCTACAAAACACTTAAACAAGGATTAGATAGCTCTGATACCATGTAAGAAGAATGAAAACTTAAACAAGTATTAATCCAAGAAAATGAAATGTTGGAAGATTTTACCAAAACCAAAGGAGAGAAGATTTCAAGATCAACCACAAAGCACTTCAAGAATCCAACAATGAGCCAAGAGATTTTGGTAAGGGGAAAAGCAAATAAAAACCCCTTTGTGAATAAGAATATGGCAAAAAGCCTAAAAGATGAGAGCAATGAGCTCAATACAATAATGAGAGCAATGAGAGATTGAGAGAGAGAGGAGAAGATTATACAAGCAAGTGTGAGAGAGACATCTCTTAAGTAGAGATGAGTGGAGGAGTTTGCATGTAACTCCCTTCTCCTATGGATGCCACATTCCTATTGTGTGTGTGACAAATGTGTGATTCCTCTTAAGGAGGAATATCTATTTTCCTTATTAAAGGAAATACAAAATAGTGACATGTCCTCTTACATGGACTAGAAGACAAATACAAATAAGGATACCTTGGTTTATCCTTTTAATTACATATTTTCAACCAAGGAAAGATTAATTCTAACAAAAACTTTGATGCAGGAGCATCCTAAGGTAGTTGGCAATCCTATATGTTGGTGTATGTTGGAGTGTTTTGTCCCTATGTTACTTGGTTGCAATGTTAACCGAGGGGCTCGATCAATCAAGGGGCTCATTCATTGAAGGACTCGGTAAAAATTTTGGTGCTCGGCAGAACCTATGCTCGGTGATGCTTGTGGTGCTCAGTTGACATGCTTGCTCAGTGATGCCTAGCTTGGTCGGTTATTTTTACTGACACTCGGTAGTTTGGCTTACCGACTGGAGTTCTTGTGGATTTGGTGGGTTGACTTGATGTATTTAATGTGGTAGCTTGTGTTGTATTATCTTATGTGGATGTAGAGGCTGACATGGAGAATTAATTAATTGTAAGGCTATTTGAGAGTTGACTTGTATTGCATTTAATAATTATTATTTTTAGGATCCGACTTGGGCTTAGAGTTATTTCTTTCTTCCATCCGACTTGTAGTTGGAGAAGTGTATTTAAGGAGGGTCTAGGTAGGTTTTTAGGATGATCATTCATCATGGAGTAGCGAAGAGGAATGATATTGAGTAGAGCTAGTAGCTAAATGTGAGCTTGGAAGACAAGAAGGTTGCTTGGTTTCTTGCGAGCACAAGTTTAGATTCTTCTTGGGATTTCTACTAGTTTCTTGTAGCCTATTCTTACAAATATGGCTATCTTGGGGTTGGATCTTGCGAGGTCTTGCAGAATTACTGTTGTAATTATTTATAGTTGGCCATAACCGAGAAGGCCTTATAGCTCAACATGTTGCTTATAAGCTCTATTATTGATAATAAAGAGTTATTTATGATTATATCTTTGTTGTGACTTGAAATTCTATTGTATTGGTATTTGGTTGCAAGGTTGGACTATCCTTAATTAGATCCACCACCCTTTACACTGTGATAGGTGGTATCAGAGCTTGTAGTTGAGTGTGTGGATAGATGGCTGAAGTTGAGGTAGTTTACACCGGGACCTTGGGTTGGTGATTTGTTGCCTTGGATTTTTTAAGATCTTGAAGATTCCTCTAAGAAGATTGGACCCTAGGGAAATTGTAGATCTTTGTGATGTTGTAGAGTCAAAGATTATAGAGAAGGTTAAAGTAGATTTTAGATCTAAGATGGAATTGATGAAGAATGACATGATCGTTGAGATCATGAGGGCTATTGTTGGTATGCCGAGAAATCTTGGTACTGAAGATGGTTATGAGGAAGCTACTAGAGACTTTGAGGTTGTTGGATATAGTGGAGATGATAGAACTGATTGGAGGGATATATCTAGTGATGATAAAATAGGTCGGTTACAGAGATTTGGAGCTCAGTTAAGTAGTAGTTACTAAATGGAAGTTTTTAACTTCTCTAGTACTTTGAAACCTAAGGACTTTATTGACTAGATTGGTGAGTTAGAAGACTTCTTTGAGCTTGAAGAAATTGTAGATCCTCTTAGAGTGAGGTTGGCACAGACTAAGTTGAAAGTACATGCTACTCTTTGGTGGAAATAATTGCAGAGAGAATGAGAAGATGAAGGTGAAATGAAGATCAATCGATGGAGGTTGATGGTAACAAAGTTGAAAGTTAAGTTCATATCTGTCGACAATGAACTTGATTTATTTAAGAAATTTTAGAATTTAAAGTAGAAATAATTGATTGTTGAAGAATATACCGAGGAGTTCTATAAGTTGACTATTTGGTCTGGGCATAGAGAAATCCATAAGGAAAAGGTAGCTCAATATGTGAATGGCTTGAGATTCAATATTCAGGATGATATTGGTATGTTGAAGATTGATTCAGTTGAGGATGCTTATTAGTATGACTTGAAGGTAGAAGATAAGTTGAAGAGGAGACAACATGGTAATTCCTGAGGGAAGGAGAAACAAGATCATGTGGTGAAGGATAAACTGACTGCTGAAGATCCAAAACCTATTGAGTCAAGGAAGAGGACATGTAAGGTTTCCTTTAAGGGTACTTTTTTCATTTTGGTGAAGAAGGACATCGATCATTTAAATGTTCCCAAAAGACTAGTATTTGAATAACTATTCTGGTGAATGAGAACATACTGAATGAACCTGAGGTAGATTCAGAAAACTTGATGGCTCAAAGAACACTGCTTGGTGCTAAGGTGGAACCTTGTCAAAGGAGTAACATGTTCAGAACTTAGTGCATGTTAGGAGGTAAACTCTATAATGTGATTGTGGATAGTGGTAGTATTGATAACCTTATAGCTGAGGAGATGGTTCAGAAACTTGGTTTGAAGAGAGTGAGACATCCTTATCCCTATAGGATTGGTTGGTTGCAAGATGTTCATTCTTTGGAAGTAAGGGAGAAATGTCTTGTTTATTTTTTAGATTAGGTAGTATATGGATCAAGTATTGTATGATATTGTGGATATGAGTAGTTGTTACATATTTCTCAGTAGACCTTGGTAGTATGATTGTAGGGCTTTGCATGATTGTGTCAAAAATGTGTTTTCTATTGAGAAAAGTGGTAGGAAGTTTTCCCTGATGCCTTTTCTAGATACAACACTCGGTAGGAGGAACCTGAGCTTTGGGAACTGAGTTGAGTTGTAGGATTCTAAAATGATTGGAGATCAGTGTGGAGAATAGACCTATGTATTGTCAAGGAAAGACTTGAAAAGGTAGAGAAAGCATAAGTGGAAGAGTATGCAAAGTGAAGACTTGGAGGACATGTATGTGAAGAACCAGTTCATGGTTTATGTGTTGAATCCCATGAGATGTTCTTCCAGTCTATAAGAACATCATTTTGCACCTGGGGTGTTTGATGTGGGAGCACCCTAGGGTAGTTGGCAATCCTACACATTGGTGTGTTATGTTGGAGTGTTTTGTCCATGTGTTTCCCAGTTTTATTTTTAACCGAGGGGCTCGGTCACTGAAGGACTTGGTAAAAATTTTGGTGCTTGGCAGAGCCATTTCTCGGTGATTCTTGTGGTGCTCGGTTGACATCCTTTCTCAATGATTCCTAGCTTGCTCAATTTTTTTTACTGACACTCGGTAGTTTGGCTTACCGAATGGAGTTCTTGTGGATTTGGTGGGATGACTTGATGTATTTAATATAGGTATCTTATGGTGTATTCTCCTATGTGGATCTAGAGGCTAACATGGACAATTAATTAATCATAAAGCTATTTGAGAGCTGACTTGTATTGCATTTAATAATTATTTGTTTTAGGAGCCAACTTGGGCTTAGAGTTATTTCTTTCTTCCAGCCGACTTGTGGTTGGAGAAGTGTATTTAAGGAGGGTTTGGGTAGGTTTGTAGGATGATCATTTAGCATAGAGTAGTGAAGAGGAATGATATTTAGTAGAGCTAGTAGTAAGTGTGAGCTTGGAAGACAAGAAGGTTGCTTGGTTTCTTGCAAGCACAAGTTTAGATTCTTCTTGGGATGTCTACCAGTTTCTTATAGCCTATTGTTATAGATCTAGCTAGCTTGGAGTTGGATCTTGCGAGCTCTTGAAAAACTACTATTGTAATTATTTTTATTTGGTTGTAACTGAGAAGGCTGTATAGCTCGACATGTTGCTTTTAAGCTTGATTATTGATAATAAAAAGTTGTTTCTGATTATATCTTTGTTGTGAGTTGAAATTCTATTGTGTTGGTGTTTGGCTACAAGGTTGGACTATCCTTAATTTGATCCACCACCCTTTTCACTATATCAAACTTATTGGGATGGGGGGAACTTTCACACTAAACAAGATTAATTTGATGCCTCATCCATGCCACTAGTATTAGTACATACTAGGGATGTGAGTGATAGAAGGTTCCTTTGTGATGGCATAATTGAACAACCCTTTATCCATGAAAGGTGTTCAGTTCTGCATGTGCCTACTTGGGGGCCATAAAGGATAGTACTAGGGTAACCCAAGAGGTGAGGGCTATGTGATGACAATCACCTAGATTGTAGCTTAGAGTCCCTACCAATGTAATCACACCTTTAGTGTTCCTTGTTTCCTTCTTGTATGTTCAATTGTGTATATATTAGGAAAGGTTATAGCCACCTTAGGTATGTATTAATTGTTACCTTTTGCATGGGCCTCGCTTTCTATCTCCTAGCTCAAGGGAGTGGGCCTATTGGTTCCACATGGTTGGGTGATTAATTTTTATTATATCATCATGATGTCCGTGGTCTTTTGGATGATCCTTGATCATGTTCCTTTCCATATTTGCAGTTGAATATTTCATATTGTATATTGTATCATGTTGAGATGTATTCATGTATATGTATTCATCTCCTAAAAGGAGCTATATGTATGAGGCATAGTGATGTGTATTGATGCAATTATATTTCAAATAAATGTACAAGTTAATGGGTAGTTCTAGGTGAAAAGAAAAGGGGGAAAGATTGTATTATGTGTTGAACATGTTGTTAGCATTAAAAACAAGTTATTTATAGTACTTGCTCATATTTCTCCTATTCTCCTATGATTTTCATATATTAAGGAAATGAACTTAGATTTACTTAGGAAAGAACACATAATTAAATATGGATGTAATCATTAAATTATTGATGATTCCTATGTACTATAAGATCTAGGCTATTTACTACCACCATTGATCTTAGGTTTTCTAAGATATGTTAAAACCCTAATTAGGTCAACTTAGTTTGATATAAAATTTGTAAAGATGTCATTGTGATATTTTATCATCAAGGAGTAGCCATAATCAGGACATCAGAAGATCAGAAAAGGTTTTGATAGAAGGATTTGAGAGAAGCATTCAATTTTTCATAACAAACACAAGGCTACCAAGCAGAACAGAAGGACACATATATCACTACAAGGTGATATCTTTATGGTATATTATATATCTAAATTAGACAAGTTTGAGTTCCTAATTATAGATACATCTTACTATTACTATTTAACCATTGTAGCACATTCAAAATATCCTAACATAGTGGACTTAACCGTTCTTAGTTAAATCTCTTAACTGAGTGCACACATGTATTGTGTTGTTAAAATCCTCTAACTAGGTAGATCTAGCTGATCTTATTATTACTCCTAATAGGGTAAGCTCACCAGAAGTGATCACAATCTTGTATCCTTAACCGGCATACTTTGTTACTGCAATAGTGAAGCTTTGTGGGTGTCATCCCCACTGCAATTTTTACCTTCTTACAAGGTTTTCTACGATACCAAAATATTTGTGTTAAGTGTGAAGTTTCATGAATGGTTTATTTAGTAGATTACATGCAATTACATTTTTAGTTATATTTGAATGTATGTTTTATACAATGGATTCAGTCAGTTAATGTTGTCTATACCTACAAAGTTTTAGTCTTGAAAAGTTCTGAAGGTACCGATTCACCCCTCCCCTCTCAGTACTTATCTTTCCATAATCCCAACAACTGGTATCAAAGCTAGATATCTTGTTAAGGAAGTTTAATCACTGAAGAGAAAAGATCTAAGGATGGAAAGATATAAGCTAGATAAGACTATTGAGAATAAAAGATTATAGATGCAGATCTATATTGAGCAATTCAAGGAAGCCAAAGAACTAAAGAAATTACTGATCAAGAGGAAGGATATGGCACTTTGGTATAATGAGACTGATTATCATGAAGAAGAGATAGATGATCCAATTGAGGTATCTCAATATGGTAGCATATCTGATGCATCTTAAGGAACCATATCAGATCTATTTGAAAAGAATATACATCTTATTAACCAAGTGAAAGCACTACAGATCGGTCAAGAGACACAAATGGTTAGAATGATTGATATCATGAACAATGCAAGGAAAGTAGAACAAGAAATAAATTTGGATATTGAAGATAGGAGGCAAATGACTGATAAGTTGCAAGAGAAGGAATCTGAGATACAGAGACTCACCGAGCCTCACTTTGAAATCTCTAATCAGATGGTTATCATAAGTCAAGAAGTCAACCGAGTAAATAGTGATCTTACAAGGAAATTGGAAGACATCGGTGAATTAAAAGAAGAAAATGAGAGATTGAATAATGAGGTCAAGATACAACAACAACATAATGAGATGATCAAGAAAGTTGAAGACAATACTAAAAGAATGGATGAATTTTTGAATAATCAAAAAAGACTTGATAGCACAACTAGTTTAGGCTATACTGAGCAGGGAGAGTCATCAAGACAAGCTAAATAGAAGAATTCCTATGCTAATCCAAGGCCAAATAAGTTATCATGTTGCCATTGTGGAAAACTAAGCCACACATCCAATGCTTGCAGAAGCAAAGCAAAAGGTATTCCTAAATTTAATGGTTATTTCTATAACTGTAATAAGTATGGACATCAGGCACATGAGTGCAGATCAAAGTTGAATAGGAAACCTAAGAAACCTTATATAGAGAAACATTTTCGCACTTGCAACATGCATGGACACATGTCACAAGAATGTAGGACAAAAATGAAGCAAGTCTAGACACCAAAAGAACATAACAAATCACATCAATCGAGAAGGCAAGGTAATGCATATACTTGGGATTACAACACTTAGGTTAATTTCATAGCATGTGGTAGGTATGGACATGTAGTAGAAAATTGCATGAGAAAGAACTAGAGAGGAAGATCTCATAATTGGACAAGTACTAGAATGGCATGTTTTCACTATCACAAGGTCGGTCACTTGAGAAAAGATTGCAAAGACCAAGCACCAGAGATACATACAAATACAAATGGAAATACAATTGAATAAATCATAAGGATAAGAAATCAGATGTGGAGAAAAGCATCAAATGACAATGTTGGATCAAGCACTGTAGTTGGTGACACCTAATCCATTGGATTAGGTGATATCACAACCTCCACCTAATCAATGAAGGTATGTATGGAACTGAATTTCAATCAATTATATTCTACAACAATTCATTATATCTAGTGAATTCACACCAAATCAGCATGAAATAAGATGGACTATGGGATTACATGTTTAGAACATAAATTGTGTACAGTCGATAAAAACATGACCGAGTAAATGTTTGCTAGTCGGTGAATGTTGGCAAAGTTAACCAAGTTGTGGTATCAACTAAGTAATATCTAAGTGTTAACTAAGCTAAAGTCTTTGAAGTGTAAACTGAGAGCAACTATGTTTACCGAGTTGTGGTAGGTAAATCATTTAATGCAAAATTTTGAGTAGGAAAAGAGATTTTTGGTATAAATATGCGATGAACTTAGTCATTTCATCACACAATGATCACGAGAAGAACCAGAGTGACTTGATAAAATTTGAGTGAAGAATTTACAAAGCTTTTAGCATAAATTTAAAGAGATCCCAAGCGAGTTTATCATGACCTAAAGTAATTTCCTCAACCACTGAGTTGTTTTACAGGAATATTTGTGAAGCCCTAAATTTGAGGAACTATGGCATCTTCATCCAAGGTCATGAAATCAAAGTCTATGAGTGACAAGAAGGTCACATTGATTAAGTTTGCAACCTATGATGAACCAAAATACAAGTTACACCCTGAGATTGCATCACAAGTTGATCAAACCGGTGCATTTTCCAGTATATCACCTAGGGTTTTGTTGATGCAAGACATTTGCACATACATCCACTGCAAAATTGGTGAAATCAGAGATTTCAAGCTTCAATCCACTTGCCAAGAGCTAAGTGTGAATGGAAAGCTCAAGGATGATCACAAACACCTAGAGGTGAAGGGACTGATGAATGCCCTATATTTCCTGAGGGTATTTAAGATAGAGTGGATTAGGGTTGTTCTAAGCCAAGTGCATGAAGGGAAATTATGGATAGATGAACTGGTCAAAATAACCAAGGATATCATACATGTGGTCACCGATTACCCTATTATCGATAAAATTAAAGCCATAAGGAGTGCACCGAGGACTAAGACCGAGAAGCTTACAAGAGTAGAATGGGATGGAAGAGGTATGAGATTGAATACAATCATTGATCCAGAGACAATTTTCAAAGCTTATGTTGTCAGTTACAAGATATTTCAATCAAGCAGGCTGAATAGTGTACCTTGCGGAGCCATAGACATCGCCTATAAGATTATTAAGAAGGGTTTTCAATTTGACCTTGTCGAGCTTATACTGAAACAATTAGAGGAGAACATGAGAACCATTAGGAAAGTGAAGAAAAACACTTTTAAGTTTGGTTCTCTACTGGTCTATGTATTTTTCTACATGCAAAACTTCTTTCCATCAGTTGCTAATGTTGACTAGGATCTCAACTGACTAGTTATTATGCAAATCGGTGAGTTTATACAAAGTCTAGGTCATAATTGTGTTAGTGTTATGGATGATTACTTTGAAGAATTCAAGGATAGAATGCATCAAAGAGTAGGATACCAAGTCAGTTGGTAGAAAAAAACAAAGAAGATATATGTTTCCTAGTGGATAATAGCACCACTTTAATCAAGGTAGTTGAACTGAGGACTGCTTGGTTACCCCCAATGGGCTATGAACTAGATATTGACCAAGCTTCTAGATTAATAAAGGAATTGTTGGCCGAGCCCAAAGATCCAAAAGATACTAGGGTTGGAACCTATGAAGAGGCTAAATTAAGAATAAAGATGGATCTAGTCGAAGTGAAAGTTAGTAGAAAATCCAAGAAGATGATGGACACACTGGAAAAATAATTTAGAGATGATATGGAAGAAGAAGAAGAAGAATCAGTAGCTAATCTAGTTGAAGAAGCAACTGAGGAATAACTATTAATTAGCAATAGTGAACATGAGGAGGAGACCGAGTCAGATAAGGATATTCAAGTTGCACTAGTAAAGGCCACATGGAAGAGGAAACAAGAAGAAACACCTATAAGAGCAAGGAAAAGATCCTCAACAGCTTCTTCTCCACCCCTGAAGAAAGGAATTGCAAAAATATCAAGGCCAACTCCCACTAAAACATATCAGGAGAAAAATAGAGGTTCTCATGTCACCTTCAAGCAACCTAAGAAGAGGAGAAGATTGATAAGAGAAAAATATGATATTGATGAAGATGATGAAGAAGATGATCAAGGTAAATTCAAAGTTGTTATAAATAAAATTCAGTCGGTAGATGAGTTAGTTGAAAATATAAAGGCAACGGGTGGACTTGCTCACCCTAAAATGGGTCATTGTATATATGACTACCAAGGATCAGGAGAAAATAGAAGAAGATATCATTCAAATTATGATAAAATTTAAGAAAGTACCCATTGAATTTTCTAGGTATGTTCCTAATGAATTATATGAGAAATTTTCACCCAGGTGGACATATGCCATGCACACAGAGAAGAGAATGATGGAACACTCATTGATTTTGGCCATGCCTACTCTATCTGTTACTGAGATAGATGAACTGATGAAGCAATACTCCAAATGCTTTTTGATGAAGAGTAGAACCCTTAATATCTTGGCAGGAAACCTTGAGGTAGATGATGAAAATAGCAAGCTTCTATGGACCACAATTTTGAAAGCTAGGGAAGAAGCTGATCAAATTGCATTGGCTATCATTCTTAGAAAGAAGGACAAAAAGAAAGGAAAAGGAGTTCACTCGGATGATGCAGACATAGCCACAAAGAATCCAATACACATATTTGTTACCGAGATAGTAGATGACTCTTATGCTATGGACTTTTACCTGGCTAGATATAGTGAATAATATAAACAAGATGATCTCGAATAGCTAGTAACCATCGAGACAGATGATGTCTTGATTGAGGACATCACACACAAAGATCTTGATGATGTACATGATGATGAGGACATCAACATTTCTGCATATTACATTGAGGATAATGCACCTAGTGAGGCAGCAACAGTTGATATACCAGGTGACTTACCTATATTAGCTCAAGCAATTGATATTGTTACACAAAAGGAGCCCAAAGGCTCTACACCTGAGCATAAAAGGGATACACCTAAGGGTCAGGGTACAAAAGAGAAGAAAGATTCAAATGAGCTTGAGAATAAAGAGGTTGAAACCAAAGAACCAGAAAAGAATACACTCGTAGAGCTAGCTATAAAAGACACCAAACAAGATGCCCAAGGACAAGACACGGAGACACTAGTCACTAGGAAAGAAAAGGAAGAAAGTGTGTCTACCAGGCCATAAAATCCAAATCTAGAGACCAAAGCTCTAGTGCCTTATAGAAAATCTCCCACACTAGAGAAAAATAAAAATAAGAAACATGGTAAGGGTCTTGTCACACTAGATGAAATTATTGAAATTCCTGAATGTGACCCTAGGACTTTAGACCCTGAAGCCTTGAGAAGGTATGGTGAATTGTGCACAAGGAAGGCTACATAGGAGAAGATGAGAAAAGAAAGTAAAAGCAAACAAGTTTTAGAGGAAGTTAGAGATATTTTAATGCAAGTAGTCCCTGACATCAATGTTGATGAGGCAACTCCCATCATTGATCAACTTGCTACTCTAACTAGACACATCAATTCCCCTAATGTAGATGCAAAAAAGAGAATGGAAGAACAAGCAGAAGAAAAAATAAAAATAAAGTTAGCAAAGAAAATAAGCCAAGAAGTGGCAATTAATAAGGTTAAGCTATCAGAGGTTGTTACTGAGCTTGAAACCATTATTTAGTAGGTAATACAAATTTTGTATAAATTATGCACTGTAGACCACTTCACTACTGAGATTAGTGAAAAGATCAAGAAACTTGATGAATAAATATAGGTCAATGCAAATAATTCTTTAACCAAGCCCAATGCGTTTCACAAGCATTTTTCAAAAGTTCAAGAACTTCAGCGGTTAAGAATTGATTTGAGGAAGCAAAAATATACAATCAGAGACCAAATAACTAAGCTTCAAGATGAGTTGCTTCCCCATATTAAGAAAATGGAGACATATAATTAAGGAAAAGGATTTAGTTGCCACCCCAAAAATATCAGTGTTAGAAAAAAAAATTAGACATGCATGCAAAAGTCGGTTTAGAGCACATTGCTCTTGAGAACCTAAAAGAGGAATGGGAAAACCTCTTAGATTCACTAAAGAAAACCCATCATAATATTTTTGACAAGTTGTAAGCACATTATTTTATGGCATTAATTTCAAAAAGGGGGAAATTATATGTATATATGTGCTTGTATGTACTTCACATCGAGAGCATGTACAAAGGGGGAGTTAGTATTTTTTTTTTGCAATTGGTACATATACATAAATTTTTTATACTAATGCTAAAGGAGAAGAATGTTACTCCTATTTGAGCATTAATGATTGTCATTAGTATCATTCAGTCGGTAAAGGAGACAAACAGGATAGTTGGTCAAAATTCATAAAGCCTATACACCAAGCAGGACACAAGGCAAATCTTTAAGTTAACCAAACATGGCTTTGACTCAGTACTCTTACTGAGCTAGATGATTACCGAGTACCGAGCATAGTGGTCACTGATCATTCATATGAACTAAGCACCAGTTAATTACCAAGTAATGAATGTAGTGAACACTGAGTAAAATAGGAAATGACATAGCAGTTTGAAATGGCACAAACATCAATGCAAACGGTTCACACCAATCAGAAAATGGTTTACCAAGATCAAGACAAAATTAAATATGGATGTAATCATTAAATTGTTGATGATTCCTATGTATTGTAAGATCCAAGTTATTTATCGTCACCGTTGATCTTAGGTTTTCTAAGATATGGTAAAACCCTAATTAGGTCAAGTTAGTTTGATATAAAATTTGTAAAGATGTCATTATGATATTGTATCATCAAGGAGTAGCTGCAATCAGGACATTAGAAGATCAGACAGGGTTTTGAACAGAAGGATTTGAGAGAAGCATTCAGTTTTTCAGAACAGACACAAGGTTATCGAGCATAAAAGGACACATACATCACTACAAGATGATATCTTTATGGTATATTATAGATCTAAATCAGGAAAGTTTGAGTTGATAATTACATATACATATTACTATTACTATTTAACCATTGTAGCAGATTCAAAATCTCCTAACATAGTGGACTTAACCATTCTTAGTTAAATATCTTAACCAAGTGCACACATGTATTATGTTGTTAAAATCCTCTAATCAGATAGATCTAGTTGATCTTATTGTTACTCCTAAGAGAGTAAGATCACTAGAAGTGATCACAATCTTGTAGCCTTAACCAGCATACATTGTTACTACAGTAGTGAAGCTTTGTGGGTGTCATCCCCACCATAGTTTTTACCTTCTTACAAGGGTTTCTATGATACCAAAATATGTGTGTTAAGTGTGAAGTTTCATGGATGGTTTATTGATTATATTGCATGCAATTACATTTTCAATTATATTTGAATGTATGTTTCATACAATGGATTTAGTCGGTTAATATTGTCTATACCTACAAAGTTTAAGTCTTGAAAAGTTTTGAAGGTACTGATTCACACCTCCCCTCTCAATAATTATCTTTCCATAATCCCAACATGAAGAATTAATTCAGTGAAAAGAAGTTAGTCAGTAAAGATCAAGACAAGGCATAGTAGTACTGAGAAAAAATATGCATATACCCAACAGTCTATACCAAGCAGAATGGACACCGAACAAATGAACTTAACCGAGAACAATGGTTATCAAAGAGAAAGAATGCCGATCGAGTATGTTAACTGAGAAAAGGTATTACCAAGTAGGAATAACATGTTAATCGATTAGATCAGGAAAGCCTATTGAGTGATATAGAATGAATATAAAATTTTGATCAGATTCTACCGAGAAAATAAAATGGTTTACGAAGATCAAGGTAAATATTTATTAGGAATAAAAACATGATTATAAATGATTCCAAGGCACAGATTGAACCAATGGAAATAAAGTAGATATTTCTTGGGAAAAGGAAATTAATATGGATCGTTGATCTATTTGACCAAGATTTCTAGCAGGATCTAAACCCTAATTAGGTCAAGTAATGAGGAAGATACTAAAACAATACATAAGGATGAATAAAGGAGATAGAGATAGAGGATATAATGAAGTAGTGAAATCAGAGAAGAAGAATAGTAGTTAAGACTACCGAGCAGAGGAAGTTGATAATTTTGATGAAATCAGTTAGAGGAAGATAATGATACTATAGAGAGAAATAAGGATTTGATTTAGCATGCAGGTAGATGCACATTCACGGATCAGTTATTACTTGAATACATTATTATTTTTGCATTCTCTTATCCCACTTATTGGGAAGACTTTGACAAGATTTTATTGTAAAATTTCTTAACAAAGTGCACACTTGATGAGTATTGCAAAATCCTTTAACTAGGTAGACATTAGCAGGTCTTATTTTACATTACTCCTAACAGGGTAAATCACCAGAAGTGATATTTTGTATGCTCTAACCAGGAAACATTTATACTGTAGTATTGAAGGATTATGGGTCTCATCCCCACCATAGTTTTCTCCTCTAACCAAGGGTTTCTGTGTAACCAAAATCTTGTGTCAAATGTGTTATTTGTTTATGGATGAATGAGTTTACTTTAATTTATTTACATTCAGCAAATAGTTTGTTAAGTTTTATGCATGCAAGGATAAAGGGGATAAAATAGTTATTGAAGGCTAAAAATTTTATAAGGTTCTAATTCACCCCCCACTCTTAGCACCTTAACTTTCCAACAATTGGTATCAGAGCTTAGTCTCGTATTTATAAGTTTAATCACTTGAAAGGAAAGATCTGGAGATGGAAAGCTATAGGTATGAAAAGGTGATTGAGAATATGAACATGGAATAGAAATTTGCAAATGATCATATTGATGAATGAAGAAGGAAGTTGAAGAATTCACTAAACAAGAGAAAGGAGTTAACCCATCAACTTAAAGACACTCAAGATCAAGTTAAAGAACTTGAAGAAAAATCAGAGGGAATTTTGTCTAATGAATTTGAGGCTTCCATATCAGATCTTACTAAAAGGAATAAAACCCTAACCGATTAGGTAAAATCATTTAAGAGAGAACAAGAAGCTCAATCGGTAAGGATGTGTGAAGTCCTAGAACAAAAGAGAAAAGTTGAAGATGATAAGAGAGTGATAGACTGGATGAGAAAGATATATAAATACAAAGGTTGACACAAAATCACTATAACATGATAGATTAGTTAATCGGTGTTAATGAAGAAATTGTAAGGAAAGTTGAAGAGATTGCTAGACTGAGATCAGAAAATGAACATCTAAAGAATGAACTGAAAACTAAAAAAGAAACCAATGGAAGGCTAAAGAAATATGAAGAAATTATAAGGAAACTAGATGAATAGTTAAGATATTAAAGAATACCAAGAGACATTAGTGGATTTGGCTTTACCAAGAACTCCACAACTGAGAAAGGAGAATCATCTAATCAAGCAGAGCAGAAAAATGTGTATACCACTCCAAAACACAAGAAGCCAACATGATATCATTTTGGAAAACTTGGCCACATAGAAAATGTATGCAGGAGCAAGGTCAGTAAGTCATTTACTACACTTAAATTTGATGGATATTCCTATAACTGTAATAAGTGTGGTCATAAAGCATTTGAGTGCAAATCTATAACTGACATGAATTCAAGATAACAAAGATTTGATGGTTCTACTATACATGCAATAAGTATTGACATAAGTCATGAGACTACAGGTCACAGAAGAAAAACAATTGGATACCAAGTAGACAAGAAAACACTATCAACTGGGATTACAACACAAGGATTACTTGTACAGCTTGTGGGACATTTGGTCACATTGTAGAAAACTATAGAATATTTCATATGGGAAGTAATATTGGTACTTGTAAAGCACCTAGCATGGCATGTTCTCACTATCACAAGGTCAGTCATTTGAGAAAAAACTATAGGTACCGAAAGTATGCACCCAGTGATGAAGATTCTAAAGGAAAAGGCACAGTAAATGTTGATGAAATTCACAATCAGATGAACATAATATGGAGAAGGAAGACTAAAGATATTGGAACATCAGCTAGATCATTCGGTGAGACCTCGTCCTTTGGATTAGGTGACTCCACAACCACAAACTAAACCATAAATATATGTATGGAGCTGTATTTGAATTGCTTTTATCATACAACAATTCCTCATAGTCATGTATTAATATCCAAATCAGCATATGGCAAGATGCAATAGGATATTGAGAAAGTTAGTATGGTCGGTAAGCTCAACTGAGTAAGTTAGATGGTCGGTAGAGAAGTATTGGGTTACTGATAAATGATCAGTGCTTGGTATGACTATTGGTTGGTTGGTCGGCTAATGATCATTTATTGCACCTCACTGAACCCTGAAAGCATTTTTCACTATAAATATTAAGTCAAAAACTTCATTTGTCACTTTTCATTCGAAGAGCACAGAAGAGAAACTTGAGTGATTTGAATTTACATTCGAACATCAAGCTAAATCAAGAAAAAATTTTAATAGTGTGAGTGATTTGAGTAATTTGGTAAAAGGATTCAAGCATGCCCGAGCAATTTTACTTCCATTTGATAAAGACCTAATCAATCAATTTAAAATGGCATCTACTTCGATGCAATCCAAGGCACCTAAGGTTGTTAAACCTATCCTAATAAAGAGTATTAATTACAAAGAACCTAACTATAAATTGTATTCAGAGATTGCTACAAAGATTGATGAGACCGTAGCACTTTCATCTTTTCCTCCAAGGGTTTTATTAGTTCACAACATTAGGTCATTTATTTATTTCAAGCTTGGTGAAATTTGTGAGAATAAACTTCAAGATGCATACAATGTGTTGTGTATTAATGGTCAATTAAAAGATGAGCACAAGCACCTGGAAATGAAGGGTTGGATCCATGCCCTCCATTTCTTGAAGGTTTTCAAGGATAAATGGATTGGGATTTCTCTTAGTCAAGTACACAAACAAACAATGTGGCTTGATGAACTCTTTAAGATCACTAAGGATGTCATACATATGGTCATTGGTTATCCAGTTTTTGAGAAGGATAAAGCTCTAAGGTTGGCACTAAAGGCTAAAATATAAAAGCACACTGCAGTGACATGGGATGGTTGGGGTCTCTAACTATCTACTATCAATGATGTTGAGACCAAATTTTCTACATGTGTCATAGCCTACTAAATCTATCAATCAAGCAGGATGAACAGTGTACTATGTGAAGCAATAGGCTTGGCTTATAAAATTGTGAAGAAAGGCTTCAATTTTGATCTAGCCTGGATACTCTTGAAGCAACTACAAGACAATATTCACACCATCCGAGTTGCCAAGACAAATAATTTGAAGTATGGAACACTATTGGTATGTATCTTTTTCTACTTGTAGAAATTTTTTCCTACAATCAGTGATGTTAATTGGAATATAAATAAACCTATTACTTATCAAATTAATGATTATATCAATGGTCTAGGATAGAATTTTGATAAGGTTATTAGTGAATACTTTGAACAATTCAGGACTAGGATGCCTCAAAGGTTCAGAATACCACCACAGCTAGTTCAAGACTACAAAGACTCAATTTGTTTTCTAGCTAACACAAATACATGTCTAATCAAAGTCATAGAGCCAAGGACATCATGGATAAAACCAATGGGGTATGAGATATATATTGATCAAGCCACTCTATCCATAGAAACTTTGTTAAAATGACCATTAGATAGAACTGCTAAAAGATTTGGAACATTTGAGGAAGCAAAGAAGAGGATAAGACTTGAGATTCTAGGTCCAAAGATTCAAAAGAAGTCTAGAAAAATGTTGAATACATTAGAAGTGAAATTTGGTGAAGAAAAGGATAGGTTGGTTGATGTAGAAACTTAGGAAGAAGTTGAGGAAGTGGAAGTAGAAACATCGAAACCGAAGAGGGGAAGGAAGAACATAATAGAGGACTACTAGGTCGAGGACTAAATTAGCATCAACCCCCGCACTACCTACAAAGAAAGGTAGACATAAATCTGGCATAGTTGAGAAAACTCAACCTAAAATAAAAACATATTAGAAGAGGAAAAATACAAAACAATCGGTACCCAAAGTAATGAAGAAAAAAAAGAATGATGATAGTAAAAGAATTGAATCAGATAATGAAGATCAATTCAAAGTTGTGAAGAACTCTATATCGAAAATGGTTGATGAGTATGTTGAAGATCTAAGGTCATCTAGACGTTTTGGTTCTATGCATGTTTAAAAATTTTATAAGTTAAATGATGATGATGAATTGAAGATTAAGGAAGAAACTATTGATGCTATGTATACATTTAGGATAGTACCGATAGAACTAGCAGGTAAAATAATTGAATAATTACATGACAGAATCAGTGCAAGATGAAGATATGCACTTGACAGTGAAAGAAAGATAAGGGAAAGATCATTGGTAGTATCAGTACCTACTCTATCAGTTTAGAAAATTGATGAAGTCCTTATAAATTACAAGAAAAGGTTTATGATTAAGAAAAGATCATTGAGAATTTTGATAGGAAGAGAAAAAGAGGTAGAAGATGAGACAAATAAATAATGGAAGAAAATATACCAAGTTGATGAACCTGAAAAAGTGGAAATTTTAGATACTGAGCTGCCTATCATTGCATGAGTAGATAATTTGTAAATAAACCCCAAGGATACTATAAATACAGTAATTGATGATATTCCTCATATGATTAGTACTATAGATGAACATTTCATAATTGAAGACATCATTGAAAATGATCCAAATGAAAATGTTAAGGATCAAGATTTCATGGACACAACTGAGGAACACCTTGAAGAGACATCAGTTACTAAGCCTGCAATTGCTCAACTGATGAAAGATGCAATAATTTTAGAACAAGTACATGCATATCTAGCTCCTACACCTAGTGAAGTTTCACTTGAACCAATTGATAGAACTGATAGAATTATTCCAAAAGATGTTGATGAAATGGTTAAGGACACTGAAAAGTAGAATGAAATTGATAAGGGTGATGAACCCACTATCATTGAGAAAGGCCAAGAGACCACAACTATAGAGAAAGAAAATACTTCTACTATAGGCATGCAAATAGATGCACAAGAAAAGGAAAAAGAAAAAGGAAGTGAAAAGGAAGGTGAGAAAGAAAGGGTTGAAGAACCTACCAAGCAACATACCAAGGCCCCATTGCCTCCAACCATTTTACCTAGTGAAAGTGCACTTAGCTCCCATAGCAAGAAAATATAGAAAATTAAAAAGGAGAAAACATCACTAGATGAAGAGATAATAATACCCATTTGTGATCAAACAAAGATGAATCCTGATGAAATGATGAAGGATGGAGAATTGTTGAAAAGGAAAGGAGCATAAGATAAATTGAAACAAGGAGACAATAGAAAGTTTGATCAGATGTTAAAGACATCTTACTAAAGATTGCACCTAAGACTCCAATAAATGAGAATGCATCCATATTTGATCAGTTAGTCTCACTGGTAAGTCAAGTAATTGAATCCGATATTGATGTTGAGGAGAAAATGTTGAAGATGGTAGAGAAGAAAGTTGAAGAAAAGTTAGTTGAAAAACTAATGCAAAAGATTGCAGAACAAAAGGTTTTCCTTTCTATCATTGCTACCAAGCTAGAAGATACAATCAAGCTAATAGTTCAATTACTCCAATAGCTATGCAATGTTTCTCACTTTACTCAATGTAAGTCCTAGATAAGATGAAGAAGATAGATGAAGATCTCAAGGATAGTGAAAATAAAGTGACACATGACTCGCAGACACTTCAAAGTCATTATTCCAAAATTAAGTATTTTATGAGTCTACAATTGGATTTAAGGAAGGAAGAGGAAAAAATTAGAACACAAATTCTTGAGCTACAATCACAACTTATTCCTCATTTGGAGATTATTCAAGTCAATGTAAAGAAAGTAAAAGAACTCATTGCCACACCTGAGATGTCATTTCTTGATCATATGGAAGATCTTTCATCACAACTGCAAGCTCAAATTTCAGCACTAGAAGCACTCCAAGAAACATGGAAAACAACATATGACAGTGCTAAATCTACTTTCAATTTATTGTTTGACAAATTGTAAGTATTTCATGATAGTATACATTTTGGTTTTGGGCATTATTGTCAAAAAAGGGGGATAATAGTAGATAGTTCTCTATGTATATATGATGGAAAAATAAGGGAGATTTTGAAAGATTTTGAAATGGGTGAATCATATGTTAAGGGGGAGTTATTGTTGAGTTATTACTGAGTTAGTATATATGGAGATATGGAAATTTTGACAAGTTTTTGTCACTAATGCAAAAGGGGGAGAATGTTACTTCTATATTCATTTAGTGTTGCCATTAGTGAAGAAACAATCATGTCAATATGAGTGAAGAAGTCAGTCGGTGAAAATAAGGTAGTCAGTAAAGAGCAAGATAGTCGGTAAGACAAGGCAGAGCAGTACTGAGAAAAAAGCTACGCATATACCCAATAGTGTATACCGAGAAGAATAGACACCAAACAAATGAACTTCACTGAGCACAATGGTTACCAAAAAGAAAGAATTTCAAGTGAGTATGTTAACCGAGAAAAGGTATTACCAAGCAGGAATAACATGTTAACTGAGAAGATCAGGAAAGAGTACTGAGTGATACAAAATGAACATAAAAAATTTATTAGATTCTACTCAGCAAAGAAAATGGTTTATGAAGATCAAGGTAAACATTAGGTAAGATTAATTAGGAATAAAAACATGATTGTAAATGATTCCAAGGCATAGATTGAACCAATGGAAATAAAGTAGATATTTCTTGGAAAATGGAAATGAATATGGATCGTTGATCTATTTGACTGAGATTTCTAGAAGGATCTAAACCCTAATTAGGTCAATTAATTAGGAAGATATTGAAACAATACATAAGGATAAATAAAGGAGATAGAGAGAGAGAGAGAGAGAGGATATAGTGAAGTAGTGAAATCAAAGAAGAAGAAGGGCAGTTAAGGCTATCGAGCAGAGGAATTTTATAATTCTAATGAAATTAGTCACAGGAAGATAATGATACTGCAAAGAGAAAAAAGGATCTGATTTAGCATACAGGTATATGCATATTTACAAATCAGTTATTACCGGAATACATTACTATTTTTGTACTCTCTTATCCCACTTATTCGGAAGGCTTTGACAAGATTTTATTTTAAAATCTCTTAATAGAGTGCACACTTAATGAGTGTTACAAAATCCTTTAACTAGGTAGACTTTAGCAGGTCTTATTTTACATTACTCCTAATAGGGTAAATCACCAGAAGTGACATTTTGTATTCTCTAACCGAGCAACCTTTATACTATAGTAGTGAAGTATTGTGGGTGTCATCCCCACCATAATTTTTCCCTCTAACTAAGGGTTTCTATGTAACCACAATCTTGTTTCAAATGTGTTATGTGTTTAGGGATGAATGAGTTTACTTTACTTTATTTACATTCAACAAATAGTTTGTTAAGTTTTATGCATACAAGGATATGATAATCTACAACTGATTCAATAATTTATTCAACTGAATGGACAAGTGAAAGACAATGATTAGAGATCACTGAGCTATTAAATTTATATGTAAGGCAATTAAATCAGCCAATATGTTGACTAGTTTTTATTGTAATTATCATGTTGGTTACAAACATCTAAAGAAGAAAAAAGATAAAGGAAAGAGATATCTACATGAAAATGAGATGGATATGGAGATATGGCTAAGGTATACATTGGGTAACTTATTGATAAGTCTATGGCATCATTTTATTGACTTGATTGTATTACATGAATTTGTTATGTATTAGAGATCATAAATGAACAAGTTAATGTAGTCAATAATTCAAGATTTTTGTATACACCGAGCCAATGTAGTGTATACTGAGTATCAGTAATAACTGAGTTAGTTATCATTGACACATTTTGTATTGATCGAGTGAGAGAAACAATTAAAGTTTATAACAACCGACTGAATTTATGAGCTGGAAAATCACTTATGATTACGAGGTAAAAGATAAAGTTTGTTATGATGATCTAACGGCTAACAAAATTCAAGATTGATCAAATGGAGAAGGATGAAACATGTTATAGACATGGTTGTCGAGGAAGCTTGAAGCAGAAAAATGAACGATGGAGATTAAGAGGAAAAATATAATGGATGAGAAGAAAACGGTTTATGACATCTATTTAAGAGACATGAGATTCATTATTGAGACTGGAGCTTATTGAATCTGCAGGAAAATTTGTGTGAAAGGAATTTTTCATGCACCACTGATCAAATTGGTTACAGATAGAACCGAGCAGAACTATAGGCATTACCGAGCGTGAGGGTATTATTCACCGAGCTGAATATGTGGAAGGATATGAAGGATTGAAGTGATTATTGATCATAGGAGGTATTTTGAGCTTAACATAGATCTGAATATCTATAATATAAGTTGTATTTGAATCAAAACATTATTGGATCAATTTAACCATTGTTGTACAGCTAAATCTCTTAACCGAGTGGAATTAACAATCTTATTTGTATTTCAATATGACATTCCATGAATGTTGATGGTTTTCTTGTTGACACCATAGTGAATGTTGGTCAAGAGTTAATTGTTAGTAATAAATCCTCTAACCAGGTCGCACCTTACAGTGTGAATTGTAACCTTTAATATGGTTGGCTCCTAACCGAGCTCACTTCATAAGAGTGAAATATTTAGGGTTACTGGTCCCAGGTGGTTTTTCACTTAGCATGGTTTTCACATTAAAATCCTTGTGTTATGTGTATTTGATGTGATTGGATTATTCTTTTTCTTTACATATTTCATATCTATATTAATTGGTAAACACACTATTGAATTTACTAGTATTCGGTAATGAATAGAAAGATTATTGGTGATATCTTATCGAGTTGATTATTTGTTTGAAAAGTTTGAACATATACATCTGGGAGTTTGGGAGTGTAGGATAACTGGAATTAATTGATTCACCCCCCTCCCCCCCCTCAGTTATCTAAAAATTGGTATTAGAGCATGTGTGCTTGAAAAGGAAGTTCAAAGGACTTGAGCTAAAGATTACAAGATGTATAAAAGAGAGGTGCCAAAGCTGAACAAAGACAACTTCTCAACATGGCAAAGCAGAATGAGGTTGCACATATTTGGAATTGGAGAATCTACTATATTTCTCCTAGATAATGCTTACATTCAACCGTCTATTGGACCTTTGACTGTTGAACAGCTAAGAGATAGATATGAACATAACATGACAATGATAGAGATTGGTGTTGCCTTATTTGATGCAAAATTTGAAGATTTCAAAGCATGTACTTTAGCAAAAGCAATGTGGGAAAAACTTGCACTATTTTATGGAGGAGATGAGAATGTGATGACAGTAAGAGCTAAAATCCTTAGAGGGAGGTTTGATGATATGAAGATGAAAGAAGGAGAAAACATTTCATAGTACAATAACCAAATCAAGGAGGTTGTCAATGCTATCCGAGGAGCGGGAGGTGTTATTGATGAAGACACTGTTGTGAGTAAAATTCTTAGAACCTTGCTGCCAATATATGCTATTAGAATCTTTGCAGTTCATGAAATGAGATCTGCACCAGATTATGTTCTTACAGTTGATAATCTAATTGGTAAATTAACTACTTTTGAGTTGAATAACTATGATAACAATATTGTACCGAGTGTTGAGTCTGCATTTATGTTATCTTTGAAGATTGGTAAATCTAGTAGTAAACATATGATAAGAAATAAGAGTGACAGTGATAGTGATGAATATGGACTTGATGAGCTTGAAGCACTGATGGCTAGAAGGTTGCACAAAGGTAAAGGAAGGTATAGAGGAAGATTACCTCTAGCATGTTTTAACTATAAATAAATTGGTCATATTGCAGGTAGATGTCCTAAAAGGAAAGATGGTGACAAAAACAAAGACAATGGCTGATCTGGTGAAAGAAAATTTGACAGAAGAGATAACCAAGATCACAGAGGCAATCGACACTATGATAGAAGAAACAACCAAGACTACAAAGACAAAGGCAAGAAGGCATGTTACCTTGTTGGAGATGATGATAATGACACCAAAACTGACACTGATGAAGATGTTGAGGTGGTATTCGTAGCTTTAAAAGAAGATTCAAAAGAAGAAGAAAGGTATGTAGAAATAGCACTTATTTCTAAAGTTAGCAAGAATGATACATGGATTATGGATAGTGGTTGTACACATCATATGACTAGTGATGAGGATAAATTTGAATACTTTGAACACTATAATGGAGGATCTATTAAAATGGGAAATGATACACCTTGTCAAGTAAAAGGAAAAGGATCTATCATGTTGAACAATAAGATTAAATGTGAAAATGCATTTTGGGTGAAGGGACTTAACTATAACTTCTTGTGTGTAGCACAGTTGAGTAACTCAGGTCACCGAGTTGCATTTGAAAGTAGGAAGGTGAAGATCTATGAGGAAACAAGAAAGTTGGTTGGTACTGGTGAATAATCTAAAGGTAATCTATTTTATCTTGACAATGTTGAAACTTCTTGTTTGATGGCTAGAACTAAAGATGTGTGTTTGTGGCATAAAATGTTATGTCATGTGAATTTTGACAACATGATTAAGATCGGTAAGAAAAGAAAATTTAGAGGTTTATCAAGCTTATCTAAACCTAGTCATGTCATTTGCAAATAATGTCAAATGGGAAAGATGTAAAAATCTAGTTTTAAGAGCAAGCCCTATTCATCTAAAGCTATTGGAGTTGGTTCATATCGACTTATGTGGTCCTACGAGAGCTCAGAGTTATTATTGTGATAGATACTTTATTCTATTTGTTGATGACTATTCTAGGATGATGACAGTCATGTTTTTGAAAGAAAAATCTGAAGCTTTCAAAATGTTTAAATGGTATAAAGCTAAAGTGGAAAAGGAAAGTGGAAAAGAGTTAAAATGCTTAAGATCTGATAGAGAAGGTGAGTTTATTTTTGATGAATTCAATAACTTTTGTAATGAGCATGGAATTAAAACATAGGCTTCTACACCGGGGACACCATAGCAGAATGGAATTGCTGAAAGGAGGAATAGATCTATAGTTGATTGTGCTAGAACACTGAAGATTGAAAAAGATGTTGCACAAATGTAATGGAGAGAAGCTGTTAGCACTATTGTATACACATTGAACCAAGTACAGCTGAAGAAAGATTCAAAAAAAACACCTTATGATTTATGGTTTGGGTACACACCTAATGTAAGTTATTTCAAAATTTTTGGAAGTAGATGTTATATTCTAAAAGATGATAGGAATGGGAAATTTGATTCTAAAGGTGATGAAGGAATATTCTTGGGATATTCTACTAAGAGAAAAGCTTATAAATGTTTGAATAATGTTTCTAACAAAATGATTGAAAGTGCTATTGTGAAAGTTGATGAGTTTGCTGAGAAAAATGATGAAGAAAGTAGGAAAGAACCAGAAGACTACGGTTGATATACATTCATTGAGCTACCTAACCCTCTACCCAAGAGATGGGTAGAAGCTACTGAGCAACAGGATAAAGACACTGAGAATCAGCCTATATAGATCAAGAATCAGGAAATTGCTGTCGAGGAAGAAATTGAACCTACACCGACTGATGAACAAAGAAGAGAGCAAGTGTTAGCTAAATTTGTGAGAAGACACCATCCACAGAATTAGATTATTGGAGATAATCAAGCTAGCATGATGACACGAAGTAAAATGAGATAGAACACATGCTTAGTTTGTGAATTTGAACCTAAAAATGTTAGAGATGCACTTGAGAATGAGGAATGGATTAAAGCCATGAATGAAGAAATTGAGCAGATAGAGAAGAACAAAACATGGACATTATTATCGAGACTGAGTGATAAAAATGTAATTGGAACCAAATGGATATTCAAAAACAAGTTGAATGAGAATGGTGAAGTGACTAGGAACAAAGGAAGACTTGTTTGTAAAGGGTATGCACAAGAAGAAGGTATTGATTATGGTGAAACTTTTGCACCAGTTTCTAGACTTAAAGGAGTTAGAATACTACTTGCATATGTTGCACACAAAGGATTTAAAGTATATCAAATAGATGTTAAATCTACATTTCTGAATGGGATACTTGAGGAAGAGGTTTATATTGAACTACCTGAAGGTTTTGTTGATCCAAATTAGAAGAACATGGTATGTAAAATGCACAAAGAATTGTATGGACTGAAACAAGCACCGAGAGCATGGTATGAAAGATTACATGTTTATCTTATTAGTATTGGATTTGTGAGAACAAGTGACAATAGTAATTTGTATTTGAAAGGAGAAACTAATGATAATATTCTTATTGCTGGAATCTTTGTTGATGATATTATATTTGGATGACATGATAATATTTGCAAACCTTTTGCTGATGAAATGAGAAAGGAATTTGAAAT
The DNA here is from genome assembly GCA_027943335.1 of Chamaecyparis obtusa. Lineage (NCBI taxonomy): Eukaryota > Viridiplantae > Streptophyta > Pinopsida > Cupressales > Cupressaceae > Chamaecyparis > Chamaecyparis obtusa. The sequence goes on along the minus strand of BSBK01002122.1, from coordinate 638,695 downwards.
GTCAATGTTTGGAGAGATTAAATTCTTTCTAGGTTTGCAAATTCTACAACAAAAGGAAGGGATATTCATAACACAATCAAAGTACATCAAAGAAGTATTGAAGACTTTTCGAATGGAATATTTAAAACTAGTAGGTACACCGATGGTCATAGGATGCAAACTAACAAAGGATGATCAGTCAACTGAGGTAAATCAAACATTATATAGATCAATGATTGGAAAATTGATGTATGTTGTGCATAGTAGACTAGATATTGCACATGCTGTTGGGATTGTAGCAAAACTTTATGCTAATCTTAAAGAATCACATATGACTATTGTTAAGAGGATTCTGAGATACTTGAAGAACATGGAGAATTATGGTTTATGCTACAAGAAAGAAGGGAATTTTGAAGTACAATTTTACATCAACGTAGATTAGGTTGGAAATATTGATGATCGGAAGAGAACTGGTGGAGCATTCTTTTTGGGAGAAATGTTAGTCACTTGGATAAGTAAGAAATAGGCATGTATTTCTCAATCTACTGTTGAAGCATAATATGTTGTTGTTGCTGCTAATTGTTCAAATATTGCATGGATAAAATAACTGTTGAAAGGAATGAATGAGGTAATCACTGATCCAGTGATTATATATTGTGACAACACAAGTGCTATAAACATTTCTAAAAATCTAGTGATGCATTCAAAGACAAAGCATATATCTATAAAGTATCACTATTTGAGGGAACAAGTACAAGAAAAGAAAGTGAAACTGGAGTTTGTGAAATCTAAAGAACAACTGCAAATATATTTACTAAGCCCTTACAGAAGGATACATTTGAGTACTTGAGGACTAGACTAGGGGTCCATCCCTTGTCTGTTAGTCACTAAGGTGATCAGGAGGTTGCATCAACCTATACTTTATCAAAAAATCAAATGATGTTGATGCATATTGTTCACAATTTAGGCTTCCTAAGGTTGTGAAAGCTAGAATTAGAACACTATATGTCAGTACATTAAGGTACTTGATCTAAACCAAATCACGGAGATATTTTTGGCTATTTAAGGGTTGTTTATTCTTTTTGGCATTGTTGTCAAAGGGAGAGAAAGATTCATAAGAAATATCAATTAGAGAGAACACAAAGAAGGGAGAGAAAATCTCATATCTATCCACAGGGAGAGAGAATCAAAGAAGTATCAAAAAAGAAGAAGAAGATCAATTTTTTGGGGAGAGTCTACCTAAAATTCTATGTAGTAATTAAACATATTAAATGATCAAGCTAGGGAGATCTTACCAAGCTATAGCATTTACTGTTAGAGTTGTAGTATAGATGTTTGGTATTCTATGGCATATTTCATATTTTTATTTTCGTCGATGCCAAAGGGAGAGATTGATAATCTACAACTGATGGAATAATTTTTCAAACTAAATGGACAAGTAAAAGACAGTGATTAGAGATCACGGCGCTACTAAAGTTATATGTAAGGTGATTAAATTAGTCAATATGTTGTCATTGATGTCAACTAGTTTTTATTGTACTTATCATGTTGGTTACAAACATCTGAAGAAGAAAAATGATAAAGGAAAGAGACATCTACATGAAAATGAGATTGATATGGAGATATGGCTAATGTATACATTGGGTAACTTATGGATAAGTCTATGGCATCATTTTGTTGACTTGATTGTATTACATGAATTTGTTATGTATTAAAGATCAGAAATGAACAAGTTAATGTGGTCAGTAATTGAAGATTTTTGTATACACTGAGTCAATGCAGTGTGTACCGAGTATCAGTAATAACTGAGTTAGTTATCACTGACACATTTGATAGTGACCGAGTGAGAAAAACAAATAAAGTTTATAATAGCTGACTGAATTGATGAGATGACAAATCACTTATGATTCTGAGGTAAAAGATAAAGTTTGTTATGATGATCTAATGGCTGAAAAAAATCAAGATTGATCAAATGGAGAAGGATGAAATGTGTTATAGACACATGTGTCGAGGAAGCTTGAAGCGGAAAAATGAACGATGGAGATTAAGAGGCAAAATCTAATGGATGAGAAGAAAATGGTTTATGACGTCTATTTAAAGAGACATGAGATTCATTATTGAGACTAGAGCTTATTGAATCTATAGGAGAATTCATGTGAAAGGAAGTTTTCATGCACCACTGATCAAACTAGTTACAGACAGAACTGAGCAGAATTGTAGGCATTACCGAGCGTCAGAGTATTATTCACCAAGCTAAATATGTGGAAGGATATGAAGGATTGAAGTGATTATTGATCAAAGGAGGTATTTTGAGCTTAGCATAGATCTGATTATCTGCAATATAAGTTGTATTTGAATCAAATCATTCTTGTATCATTATTGACACACTTCTATGAGTCATTAAATTCAAGATTTCTCAAGAATGAGGTCTCAAATGGTGACTCATAGCTCTCTATTCATGGAGTGCAAGGGTTTGTAATGGAAGCCCTCAGATTAGACCTAGTTTGTGCCCATGCAAGTACACCACAAAATGAGAGATTCAAAGAGGGAAAGCAAGAATGCTAGTCTCCATGATCATCAAGTATGCATGCAAATGAAAATGGAAGCTATTCTAAATGATAACAATGCATGAAAGAAAACTAATCTATGAAAGGAAATTCTTATACAAGATTATTTTATGAAAGGAAATATGAATCTAATCCACTATGAAAGTGCAAGATTAATCTAAATGGATTGCCATGGGGGTAGGAGAGAAGAAGATAAGAAAAGAGAAGTTGCAATGTTCAAGCTCAAGTGCTCAAATTCTCCTCCAAAATCCCTCTCCAAACCTGCAGAACAATAACATAAATCTTGATCTCTAAAATCTCCATGCATAAAATGAGAAGGAGATGACTTCTTATAAAGGATTTTAGAAATGAATGGATAGTCAAGATTAAGAGGCAAAATGAAATGAGCAATGGTGGAGATTAAATCTTGGTTGATCCATGTGCTCAAGATTCTCAAGAGGCAAAATCAATGGACATGGTTAAGAGGCAAAAAGATGTGTGGAAGAGATTAAGAGGTAAAAGGAGATTTCACTCATCTTGGAAAGTGTGCATTCAATGTGTAGACAAAAAGTCTTTTTATTTTTATTTTTATTTTATTATTTATTTATTATTTTTAGCAAAGTGGTTTCCATTATTTAATTAAAATATTATTTTTATTTTTTAAAAGAGATTTATTCTTTTAATTAAATGTGGCTTAGGATAAAGTAATTTTATTACTTAATTAAAATATTTATTTTTTATTATTTAATTAAAAGGGAGCATGTTCTCTTAATTAAATAAGATTATTTTATTTTTTATTTTTTCTCTTTTTAATTAAATAAGGCTTAAAATAAAATGACCAAACCTTAAGAAATATTGAATTAATTACGATTTGATCAAGGAAATTGATTTGAATTGAAAATATTGCAAAACATTGATTCAGGAAATTGATAAATTGAAGAATGGGGCCCAAAGTCTAGGTGACCATGTTAGGGTGCATACATTTGCCCCTCTTTGACTAATGTGTGATCTTCATGGGAGCACATGTAGTCAAAGAATGAAGTTGAAGTGTGAGATCGATTTGGGATCACAAAACAACCCAGACGTGTGATCGACGGGTGGGAACACAACAGGACAAAGATAAGCTAATTGAAAAAGACAAGGCCAACACCCTTGTAAATAGGTAATTGTCAAGTCTCAAGAAAAGTTGCCCCAAGCGAAGCAATTGATAGAATTGATAAAGCTAAATCAAGGATTGAAGTTTGATAGGTACTGCCCCCTCATGATTGAAATCGAAATGAAATAGAGGAGAAATAGTGAATTGATAAATTTGATCAAATTGAACTAAAAATAAGGTTCTTGATGTAAGAGGAAAGATATAAGGATCACAAAACCAAGGTAGATCATTAAGCATGAAAGATTATGCCCCAAGGTTGAATTAGAAGAAAAGAAGTGGGGTGAAAGTGAATGGAAGATCAAAGTTTGGAAGAGGTGGAAAGAAATGGAGAGAAGAAAGAGAATTTGCCTCAAGAAAGAGAATGCATCAAAATTAATCAACTGTTTAAGATAGGAAATTTTGATTGAGATCACGAAAGAAGATAAGGAAATGAAAATCAAAACGTGACCACGGTTGATTAAAAGTCCAAAAAGAAAGATGAAGGAAACCCTCTCAAACACATAATGCAGCCTAAAAATGCAAATTAACATGAAGTCTAACAATGCAAGCTACATGAAAATGCAAAGGTGTACTTGCAATAGAGCAACTGTGACATAGGATTTTTTGTTCATCATTCATTAGAGAATATTAAGGAACTTATTTTCATCATTGGGCCAATATTAACGGACATCGAAAAATCACACAATCATCACTAGTCACAAGCACAACTATGAAGATATGAATGTGATTTATATCGGATTGGAATGTGGAAAGATTCTAACATAAGCATCAAAGACATAAAGGTCAAGATGACTTTGATGTTAGCTTACCCAATTTAATGTAGAAAAACCACGCTCGCATCAAAGCATAGATGCCAGGAGGACCATAAGAATGGTTGTGCAAAAACAGTCAAGGATGATGCCTCAAAACTCCTAAGTGTTTCAAGGGAACAACAAGAGACACTCTAGAGCTTCAACACCACGCCCACAAGTAGAAAGAAAATAAAAACATGCCCCATGCCCCATAGTGGGCGCCAAAAATGTGTGCTAAAATGTTGACACACTTCTATGAGTCATTAAATTCAAGATTGCTCAAGAATGAGGTTTCAAATGGCGACTCATAGCTCTCTATTCATGGAGTGCAAAGGTTTGAAATGGAGGCCCTCATATTAGACCTAGTTTGTGCCCATGCAAGTACACCACAAAATGAGAGATTCAAAGAGGAAAAGCAAGAATGCTAGTCTCCATGATCATCAAGTATGCATGCAAATAAAAATGGAAGCTATTCTAAATGATAACAAGCATGAAAGAAAACTAATCTATGAAAGGAAATGCTTATGCAAGATTATTTTATGCAAGGAAATATAAATCAAATCTAATATGTAAGTGCAAGATTAATCTAAATGGATTGCCATGGGGGCATGAGAGAAGAAGACAAGAAAAGAGAAGTTGCAATGTTCAAGCTCAAGTGCTCAAATTCTCCTCCAAAATCACTCTCCAAACCTGCATAACAATAACATAAATCTTGATCTCTAAAATATCCATGCATAAAATGAGAAGGAGAGGGCTCCTTATAAAGGATTTTAGAAATGAATGGATGGTCAAGATTAAGAGGCAAAACAAAATGAGCAATGGTGGAGATTAAATATTGGTTGATCCATGTGCTCAAGATTCTCAAGAGGCAAAATCAATGGACGTGGTTAAGAGGTGAAAAGATGTGTGGAAGAGATTAAGAGGTAAAAGGAGATTCCACTCATCTTGGAAAGTGTGCATTCAATGTGTAGACAAAAAGTCTTTTTCTTTTTCTTTTTCTTTTTATTTTATTATTTTTAGCAAAGTGGTTTCCATTATTTAATTAAAATATTTTTTTTTATTTTTTTAAAAGAGATTTGTTCTTTTAATTAAATGTGGCTTAGGATAAAGTGATTTTATTATTTAATTAAAAGATCTATTTTTTTATTATTTAATTAAAAGGGAGCATGTTCTCTTAATTAAATAAGATTATTTTATTTTTATTTTTTCTCTTTTTAATTAAATAAGGCTTAAAATAAAATGACCAAACTTTAGGAAATATTGAATTAATTACGATTTGATCAAGGAAATTGATTTGAATTGAAAATATTGCAAAACATTGATTCAAGAAATTGATAAATTGAAGAATGGGGCCCAAAGTCTAGGCGACCATTTTAGGGTGCATACATTTACAACTAAATCTCTTAACCGAGTGGACTTAACAGTCTTATTTGTATTTCAATATGAAATTCCATGAATGTTGATGGTTTTTTTGACCCCAAAGTGAATGTTGGTCAAGATTTAACAATTAGTAATAAATCCTCTAACCAAGTCACACCTTACAGCGTGCATTGTAACCTTTAATAGGGTTGGCTCCTAGCCAAGCTCACTTTAGAAGAGTGAAATATTTTGGGTTACCAGTCCATGTGGTTTTTCCCTTAGCAGGGTTTCCACATTAAAATCCTTGTGTTATGTGTATTTGATGTGATTGGATTATTGTTTTTCTTTACACATTTCATATATGGATTAATTGGTAAACACAATATTGAATTTACTGGTATTCGGTAAATGAACAGAAAGATTATTATTGATAGCTTACTGAGTTGATTATTTGTTTGAAAAGTTTGAATATATACATTTGAGAGTTTGGGACTGTAGGATAACTGGAATTAACTGATTCACCCCCCCCTCTCTCAGCACCTTAACTTTCCAGCATTAGTTTCTTGAACTAAAATCATAGAAAAACTAATCTCACAAGAAAATGAACTACTACCACCAAATTCTAGAGAAAGTGCCTATATTATCTATTATATTCTCCTTTTTTGGCATTACATATCTAGTTTATATATAGAAATATTTTTAAGAGGTCATGCATCTTCACAATGTCTCTTGAAATTAACAGTACTTAACAAAACTAAAAGTATAAAAGCTAACATAGATCAAACCCTATTTATCCATAGATGCAACTGTGCAACACAATCAATGTACTCCTGAGTTGAATACTTGTCAGCATCATTGATGATATTTCTCATAGAGAAAAATGTTGAACATTTGATTTTATCTATTACAAGATCTTCATCATTTAATTATTTTGAGGCTTTCAAAAGCATTGACTTGCACTCTATAACCTACTCTTATTGGCTCTTTATATCCCCCACATCAATGAAAAGATAAGGCAAGCTTACCCTAACTACTTCTTTGAACTCACTTATCTCTAACTTGGGAGCATTATAAAGATCCTTATGTTTCTTCCTCATTGTTTGGGAATCTATGATGGCTTTGTTATTTGGTGGTTTTTCACTCTTCAATTCATGTATTTTTTTTTTTATCCAATTATTCAATCATTGGTGTTCTTAGATGGCATTGAAATTGTTCATGTGAGCCACCTAGATTTTATGCACCCAAGTAATCATTACAAAAATATTCTCTAAATTATCTCGGAGATTGTCTCAAATCTATCCTCTTTCAATTGTGTATTCAATTTTTGGTTTTTGCATTCTATATTTTCACCCTTTTTCTTCCATTGCACTCTCTCCCCTTGTGCTACTCTTGTTCTACTAAGAGGGTGAGATCTGACTGATATGTCAATTCTTTGGGGGTTTCCTTAATTGTGTCTTCCAAAGATGTATTCTCTAAAAGTAGCCTTTCACTTTTAAATTTGAGAATATCTCTTTCTTTTATCATTTATTGTATTCAATCCTTATTTAGCCTAGCTATATTTATTTCAAGATCTGCAATAATTATGGAATTAATCTCCCCTACTTTCAATGTCAAGAAATGTGTGTCCTCAAGCCCATAAACCTTCATCATTGTGTAGTCTATAAATGAGTACCAATCTCCCCAATTATAGTTTACCTTCTTCCTTTCATCATATTCGAGAGGTCTCAAAAACCTCTAAATCTTCAAGGATAGCCAGTAATCACAATGGTGATTAAATAATTTGTATAGTGTCTTAACAAAAAACTCTTCAAAGAAAACATAATTTTATTTTTCATATCTATTGTCCCAAATTGATGTCCATAATTGCACAAGTTTTGGTTGGCCTTCATCATCCATCTATACAATCTTAGGCTTCTCTGGCCGCATATTGATTTCTTGAACAACATATAGTATCATGTGCATGAGGAGGGAGTAATATTTGAAATATATATGAAAAGGGTTACTCTGAATAGCTCTTAACCATGTATCTATTTCCCTTGCTATATAAGCATCATAGTCAATCAGTTCAGCATTATTACTTTGTATATCAGTACAAACTACCATTGGGACAATGGACATGAACTCGAGAACCTCTTTGCCTAATACATGGTCGGATGAATAGTAGGTATTCTGAAGGTGTCTCTTAAATAACTCAGCATGTTATGGAGGTTCTTTGTTGTCTTCAAATTTGGCCAAGTTACTTCCATATACCCTAGGTCTATGCAAGGGTAGTATCCATCCTATATAGGTGGTCTTCATCCGAACATATTAATTATTGAGCTCCTCATAATTTACTAGGCAATCATATTTTTCATCCGAATTAAATACTGCTGAAATGTATTCTCGAGTAATTGGTATAAATCGTTCACCTTGAAGATTACAAATTGCCTTAGCTTCTGGATTGTAATATTGTTTCAAGAGTTGTATTACATTTACATTCACAAAAATGTTTGGTACCACCAGTTTTCCTAAATTGATTTTCCAAGGGTTACACACTAGTTCATGTCTATCATCTATTTTATAATGGAAAATTAATAAATCGTAACCCCTAACCAGTGTCCAAATATCTCCTAAATCTTTTTTATTATTTCTATTTTTTAGCATTAGGTCTTAATTGAATATTTCTTCTTGAACTAGGTCCCGAATCGGGCAATTGATCAAGAATATCTACTGTCAAAGTGGTAAATCCCCTTCTACCCCTTTTCTTAGTATCCCCTTCTACCTCTTATTATGGTTCACTCTATTCTAGTTCAATCTCTTTGGTGTCATATTTTTGTCTTTTGGCCTTTGGTGTCTCCATTGTTTTATGTTATATATAAGAACACAATTGGAAACCCTAACACAGAATTGTGCCCAAAACAACTAAGATTCGTAGAGTGGGATAACTTGCTACTCACATGGATACAAGCTTCTAAATAAATTCACTAATCACCAACCCAACCGCTTCTCCCCCATTTCTCTACAATTTCAATCACTTGATTTTTGATGATCTCATTTGATGTTCTTTATTTAATCTATCTATTCATATAAAGCTCCCTTGTGTAGTCATTAATGTCTACATTGATCATAATTGTTTTGAAATTTTAAATTATGTGTCATTGTGACATGATTCATCAAATAAATAGATTATAACTCCTCCTCGTGTATTCTCATCAGTTGACACCATATCTATTTATAGGCATTTTTTTAATCATTGAGAACCCTAGTATGTCCCTTCAATCTCAGATGTATCTTGGAGTTTTCTCATTTACAAATGGATCAGCAAGAGTTCTCAATAGTCTTGTCAAAAATGTGTGACCTTCTAAGGACCTTTTGAATATTTCATGGAGACAGATATGAAGTCTCTCTGATATTGTTGTGACTTAGGCCTTCAAAAACACAAAAGGATATCCTCCTAATATGACCTATCCCACCAATGTTTTTTTAATCTGGCTTCATCGCATTCTGAGTATTCAATTGAATCATTAGTAGATTCATGTTGTACCTCTTCTACATTGTCTAGTGTATTCTTCTCATTGTCAAAATCATCTTCATGAGAGGGAGAAATAAATCTTCTCTTGGACTCTGCACGTACAATAATATTCATTAAGACACACATGAATCTCTCCCAATGACAACGTAGATTTCATCATTATTAGCATGACATGAGAAATTATTTGGAGAAAAAGATCTTACTCTAAAATCGGTAGTCTCCCCAATGCATCATTTCCATCCTTTTATTTCTTACATACTTCAGGTTGACATAATAGAACTCTCTCAATGATATCAATATTGTTTCCTTCATTGGGAAGACCTAAGTAATTGAAGAGACCTGAGGAATTATCTTTGATCATAGAAGTCTCTCCAATGTAGATCATCTTTTCTATCATCAATTTATGTATCGGGAGGACCCATCACTCTTTCTGATGCTAGTTCTTGTTAACTTAAGGGAGATTTTTAACCCTAACTTATGGTGATCATGATGAAGAATGGCCGAGATCAAAGGTACACGAGATTGTAGAAGGATTAGATCAGTTGTTATTTTTTCATTGATGTCAAGTAATTGATTTGTGGGTTATATTGAGTTTCCATATCATTCAGAGTATGATATAAGTTTAGTGAGTTAAGGAAAAAGAGGAAGTGAAAATTTGTGAAGTTGAAGAGCTTAATTGGGAAGCTAATACAAATCATACAATGATAAGGTTATATTGATTTAGTTGTTTTCTACTTTACATTTGATTATATCAAGTCGGTAAAGGATATTAAACAAGTGATCAAGGGGTAAAGTTGACAAGGAAAATAAAATAGTCTAGTTACTGAGCAGGAAGAATTATTCAGTAAAAGGAAAGTAAGTTTTGGTAAAGAGAAAGGAACTCAAGACATTGAATACACAGAGTTAGTTACTGAGCAAAGCAAACATAATTTCGGTTGAAGGAAAAGGAAAGGCACTGAGAAAGGAATAGATAGTAAATACAAGGATTAGAATGAAATTTAATGATGAGCCACAGTGATCTAGAAGATTCCAAGGATGAAGAAGAGTTAGTTGAAGAAATCTACAATCAAGAAAATTCAAGGTGGTGATCTATGGTAAAGATCTAAGCAGAAAAAAGTGAAGGTACAAGTTCCAAGATAAGTTCAAGTTCTGAGGTGATGATAAAACATTTTATCAAGTTCCAAATTCATTTAATTGGTTTAAGATGATGATCTGATGGTTGAGAATAAATAGAGGAAAACATAATAAAGGAGATTAAGAGGAAAAACAAAGTCTATATAAAGGATGAAATTGAATGAGGAACGAGCTGGCAAGTTGAAGTGTGGATGTGTAACTGAGTGATGAAGTGAAGAAGAAAAAGGTTGAAAAATGAGTTTGGAAGTAGAGATTGATGAAGTGTTGAGGCCAGTGAGTAGTGAAGGAATGAAGTGAAGACAAAGAGTGCATAAGGGATCTAACTAAGAAAGATGTAGTTGCAAATTTACAGATCAAGTTTTATATTGTTTCTTATTAATATTTGTAGAAGGAAAATCTCTTAACTGAGTGGACTTAACAGTCTTATTGTAAATCCTTGAGAGAGGTGACATTTTAAAAAGAGTGTTTAAATACCTTTAACCAAGACACTCCTAACAGGTTGAATATCTTAAAAGATCTGAGGCAAATCCCCTAATAGGGTCACATTTAACAATGTGCATTATAATCTTTAACAAGATTGGCTTTTAACCAAGCATACTTCAAAGGAGTATTTTTTTGGTGGGTGAAAATTCCCACAGTGGTTTTTCCTAAATTAAGTTTCCATGTTAAATACTGGTATTATATGTGTTGAATGTTTATTGTGCATGTTATTGTTAATTGATAAGTTAATTTACTGTTATTTAGTTACTATTGAAGTTTGTCTTACCAAGTTGAATCAAAGAAATTTTATAAGGTTTAAAGAATCATTGATTACTGATTCACCCCCCTCTCAGTAATACAACAATTGGTATCAAAACTGATTACTCTAAAGGGATAAGTTTGAAATACTTGAGTAAAAGATGAAGATGTATAAGAGGGAGGCACCAAATTTGAATAGAGAAAACTTCTCTACATGGAAAAGTGGGATGAGGCTACACATATCTAGAATTGGAGAGTATGCAATATACTATCTTAACAATGAGGATTCACCGCCACCACTTGGACCTATGACAGTTGAACAAGAGAAAGGAAAGATCAAACACAAGTTATGATTGAGATATCTTCTTCCTTCACCAACGTGGAGTTCAATGATCTTAAAGGATGTGATACAACCAAAAAAATGTGGGACAAGCTTGTATTAGTATATGGTGAAGATCAGCATGTTTAGAAGGCAAAAGTTGAAAGTCTGAAAGGCAAATTTGATTCTATGAGAATGAAATAAGGTGAAGATGTTATATTGTATAGTAGAATATTGAAGGAAGTTGTGAGTGCTATCAGAGGTTTTGGATGACATATTGAAGAAGAAGATGTAACAAGAAAACTCTTGAGGACATTGTTACCAACTTCTATCATCTAAGTGTCTGCAATACAAGAACTAAGATCCATTTCTCAGATGCTTGTTGGATGCTACAATCAGTAAGTTAATTTCTTTTGAGCTAAATGATTTTGACAATAGTTTACCTTCCACTTCTAATATTGATTCTATATTCAAGTCATCTTTGAACATTGGACATTCTAAATAGTTTAGATCTAGTGATGGTTATGTAAGCAGTGCAAGTGAAAGATTTCAAAGTTGCAAGAGTGATCTAGAAAGTATATTTGAAGAGGAAAGACAACAAGAAGAGTTTGAAGCTTTACTAGATAGGAGACTATTGAAAGGAAAAGGCAAATATTGAGGTAAATTACCTTCAAAATGTTTTAATTACAACAAGATTGATCAGATTGTATCTAGATGTCCTAACAACAATAGTGATGAGAAGAAAGACAATCGAGATAATTACAAAAGAGAGAACAGATTCAGGAGATACTGAGATTTCAATAAAAAAGGTAAGAAGTCATCCTACATTGTTGAAGAATGACTAACTGATGATGATTCAGATAATGATGAAGGTGAAGAGGTTGTATATGTTTCTATCAGGGATGATTCTGATGAGGAAAGCTATGAAGATGAAAAAGCTCTAATTTCTCATGTTAGTAAGAATGATACATGGATAATAGATAGTGGATGTTCATACCATATGACTGGTAACACACATAAGTTCATTACTATGGAATATTATGATGGAGGTTATGTTTTTTATTAAGATAACAACAGGTTTTGAAGGGACCTTGAAACCCTTCACAATACTGGGACGAAAGGTAAATCTATTGAAGTTCCATAAATACAACAATCCAGCCAAAAGAAAAGGATCGGACTCCTCAAGAGCACACAAAAGATAATTCATTACAAGCACCCATGAAAAAATAGTCCAACCAAAAGGAGGAGGGACACTAAGACCAAAACACACAAAGAAGCCTTAGAGCAAGGCCTAAATCCCCTTTTTATGGGATCAAAGGGTCATGGCGAATGATGAGGAGGATTTCTTTGAATTTTTCCCTTTGATAGTAATCCATCCATCTTCAACTTTCGCTGCCTTCTTCTGCCAACAAACCAAATCCAGAGAAACAGCCCCCAGTAAAGAATCTAAAAAGTTCCCAGCAAGAGGGACAGTGACAACATTACCAGCAGTAGAAATCATACCTGCAAATGTGGCAGGAAAAGAAAACTCAGTAACAAGGCTTGTTGGGCTTCCAGAAAGAGAAGCAATAGCACTAGAAACCACACCAGCATGGCTAGTAGGAACAACGTCCACTGATCCACCAGCAGAGCTAGCAAGATCCACTAAACCACCAGTAGAAGAAGAAATGGATTCCTACAAAGGCACAGCAGGGCTAGCAGGAACTCCAACCACAGAGGAACCAGAAGGGGACCTAGTGTTAGGAATGAATCTAGAATGTTTGGTAGTCATTCTGTAGCAGTTTTTGTTGCATTCATGACTATGATTGTCATTGATGTCAACACAGTGATCTTCTGAAGACTTGCAGAGAAGCAGACAAAGTTTGAATTAGCGCACATGGGATATTGTAGTTGGAGCTATGCAATGTTGAGGATATACTCTTTGATATTTTATATGTCTATGGTTAAGAGCGTAGAAAGTAACTCATTTATTCATGGAAGTTATGAGCATTTTGGTGGAAGCAGTATTTAGGCAGTGTTCCTGAGTAGCGGTTTGTGGAAATCGGATGATATCTCCTAATCAGGATGGAATCTAGTTTTTCATAGTTAAAGGGAAGTTGAAGACACATTGATAGTGACGTGGATGACAATGCAAACTTTGAGGTCACGTGAGTGAAAAATTATTGTAGTTGGAAGCCGACAGTTTTGTGTAATTTTGATGTAGCATATGGAAACTTTTATTTTGTAATTGTATGCCAACTCATTTGTAATTATTTGAGTGTGGTATAAAGGAAGGAATGTTTTTCCTTTTTGTAGTAGTAAGTGGATGAAAATGAAGTGAAGAACATAGCTAAATGTGAAAGTGAATTTGTGAAGGAAGACATGCGAAGTACAGAGATCTGAAATTGAGATATGGTGTAACAGTGAGTGTGGTTTGGCACAATCAGAGAAGAGGTAGCATATTATTATGTTGACTAATACAAAGATTATTTGGACAGTGTGTTCATGTTTCTTACCCTAAAGATGTTTGGGCAGTGGGTCCTTCTGTCTTCCATAACTCTTAACAGGGTTAGAATCTTTTAACAAGGATTCAAAATCTCCTAACATGGATTCATATGTACTGAATGTATTTCATAAGACTCCTAATAGAGTCTGCCCTTTCACAAGGAATATTCATATTAGTGCATCTTTTGTGGGCATCATTCCCACTGGGGTTTACTCTTTGATCAAGAGGTTCCCTAGTCAACATATCTTGTGTCATTGTGGTATTGTGTATGAATATCTTTCTATGGTTGGTAATTATATTGCTTACATGGTTTAATGTTGTTGAAGATGATAAAAGTTATAATTATCTGATAACTGATTCACCCCCCCCCCCTCTTAGCTATCTTGGTGGACTTTACTTTATAACAATTGGTATCAGAGCAGCAGGTCCTTGAAAAAGAAGTTTAACAGCTTAAGGAGATCCATGGCGAATTTCAAGAAAGAAAGCCCTAAGTTTGATGGAGTAAATTTTGACAACTGGAAAGAAAAGATGAAGACACACCTACTGTGTTTAGGACCAAGTTATTGGTTGATTACAAAGAATGATAAAACTATCATTGAAGAGGATAATCTTGAAACATGTATTGCTGATGAGAGATATCTATTCATGTGTAACATACTTGCAAGAGAAGCACTTTTGACAGCCCTTCTGGAGAATGAGTACAGTCAGGTAAAATGTTTGAAAAAATATCATGAAATTCAGAAAGCTTTACACTCTACTTTTGAAGGTGATGAACATGAAAAAAGAGTTATATTACATAATTGGATATGTGCACTTGAAGATATAAGAATGTTGGAAGATGAATCTATTAGAAGCTATATTGGTAGAATGTTAGAAATTGTTACAGGCATAAAATCTTGTGGAGGAACAAAGATAGAGAATGAAGTGATATGGAAAATTCTGAGGACATTGACTCCTACATTTAAGCAAACAACGTAGATGATTGAACAAGTTATACCTTGTACTACAAACCTTACAAGAGAGACTCTTCTTGCAAGATTGGAAGCAGCAGAAATGAACCTAAGGTTATCAGGAGAGTTACCTAGAATGGAGACAGCATTTAGTGCTCTTAGTGTTCAGCCTACTTTATCAAGAAGCATTAGTGTGAGTGGAGATTATGCTGGCAATAGTAGATCTATAAATGAAGAAGACAAGAAGATTGAAGAAGGTATTGTCATGCTTGTGAGGAGAGAACCAAACGGTAAGAAAATTTTTAAATGCTGGACTTGTCAAGAATATGGTCATTTTGCATCTAGATGTCCTAAGAGAGTTAAAAAGTACAAAAATAATTTCAAGCCTACAAGATCTAAGGAATGTTATTATGCTAATGATGAAGATCTTGAAGCTAGTATAGAGAGAACTTTAAGTGAAAGTGATAATGAGAATAATGATGGCATAGGATTTGTAGCAATTAAAGAATAAAATTCTAAAATTGATGTTAAGGAAGAAAAAGCCTTAGTTTCTCAAGTTGAAAAGAAATCTGATTGGATTATAGATAGTGGTTGTTCACATCGAATGACTGGAGACATGAAAAAGTTCATAAATTTTAACGAATATGATGGAGGAGTTGTTAGAGTTGGAAACAATGCACCTTGCTTGATTAAAGGTATAGAATCTATTACTCTTGATGGAAAGACTAATACTAATGATGTTTATTTTGTGGATGGATTGAAATATAATCTTTTGAGTGTTGGACAGTTAGTTGATAAGGGATATCAAGTTTGGTTTACTGAGAAAACTTGTGTAATAAAGGATAAAGATGGAAATCTGATTGGAACTGGATCTAGAACTAGAGGTAACGTATTTCAGTTGAATCCTACTGAGATGACATGTTTGATTACTAAGATTGATGACAGTTGGTTATGGCATAGAAGGTTTTGTCATATAAACTTTGACAATATTGTGAAAGTGAGTACTACACTTGCAGTAAGAAATTTGCCTAAAATTATGAAGCCTACTAACATGATTTGCAAAGAATGTGTGATGGCTAAATAGAAGAGAACTTCTTTTCCTAGTAAGAAGTTTACATCTGTAGAAAATCTGGAGATTGTTCATACAGATTTGAGTGGTCCTACCAGGACTAGAGGATTCTATGGAGAAGGGTATTTTATGATTCTTGTTGATGATTTTACAAGAATGATGTGGATTGCATTTCTTAAAGAGAAGTCTGAAGCATTTGGTAAGTTTAAGATCATTAAGAATAAAGTTGAGAATGGATCTGGAATGAAAATTAAATTTTTGAGATCTAATAGAGGTGGAGAATTTACTTGTAGAGAGTTTAACACCTTTTGTGAAGAAAATGGCATTAAGAGACAGTTTTCAGCCCCTAGAACACCTGAACAAAATGGTATTGCAGAAAGAAGAAACAGATCAGTAACTGAAGTAGTAAGAGCTATGTTATTTGAGAATGATTTGGCAAAGATATTATGGAGAGAAGCAGTGAACACAGCAGTGTATACAATGAACAGAGTACAAACCAGAGTAGACACAGACAAGACACCCTATGAATTATGGTTTGGACATGCACCCTTAGTTAAGTATTTTAGAATTTTTGGAAGCAAATGTTATATAAAGAGAGATGGTGATATTGGAAAGTTTGATCCTAGAAGTGATGAAGGTATATTTCTTGGATATTCATTGAAAAGAAAAGCCTATAGATGTTACAATAAAAGAACTAAGACTATTGTTGAAAGCGCAAATGTTAAAGTCGATAAAAAAGTTTAAAATTTAGGAAAGAATGCTTGATTATGAATCAAATGAAGAAGCTCATCATAAACCTAACACTAGATCTATTGAATTATTTTATGAGACTAACAGTGATTTGTTGAATGAAAGCCACAGTGAAGTCATTGAAGAACCTACACCTGAAGTGAGATCTGAGACAGTGACACCTAACAAGAGTTTATTAAGAAATCATCCTATTGGATAAATTATTGGAATCATCAAAAGAGGAGTTTTAACTCGGAATAAGGTACCAGAACAGTTATGTTTGATTTCTCAAATTGAACCTAAAACTACTAGTGAAGCTTGTGAAGATGAAAGTTGGACTAATGCTATGAAAGAAGAATTAGATCATATTGAAAAGAACAAGACATGGGAATTGGTCCCTAGACCTAAAGACAAGAATGTTATTGGAACTAAATAGGTATTCAGAAACAAGATGAATGAACAAGGAGAAGTAGTAAGAAACAAAGCAAGATTGGTATGTAAGGGATACTCATAGAAAGAAGAAATTGACTATGAAGAAACCTTTGCACATGTTGCAAGAATTGAAGCAGTAAGAATGTTTTTGGCTTATGCAGCTTACAAAAAATTTAAAGTATATCAGATGGATGTGAAGTCGGCATTTCTGAATGGAGAATTGGAAGAAGTCTACATTGAGTAGCCTGAAGGTTTTCATTTGACTCAAGAAGGAGACATGGTATGTAAACTGAAGAAAGCTTTATATGGACTAAAACAAGCACCTAGAACTTGGTATGCAAGATTGGACAAGTATTTGTTAAAGTTGGGATTTACAAAAGGAACAACTGATAGCAATTTGTACACAAAAGAAATTGAAAATGGTTTGTTGGTTATAGCTATTTTTGTTGATGACATTATTTTTGGAGGAGAAGATGAAGCTAGTGAAAAAATTTTCTGATGAAATGAAGACTGAATTTGAAATGAGTATGATTGGTGAAATGAAATACTTTTTGGGATTGCAGATAACACAAAACAATGATGGTATCTTTGTAAGTCAGCCAAAGTACCTGAATGACTTGTTGAAAAGATTTGGAATAGATAATTGTAAACCAGTTGGAACACCTATGATAACTGGACAAATTATCTAGCACAGGTGAAACACCGACAGTTGAACAGAAGAAATACAGATCTATGATTGGAGGATTGTAGTATTTGACACATACAAGACCTGATATAGCACATTCAGTTGGAATTGTAGCAAGATTTCAAGTTGAACCCAGAGAATCACATTATGTAGCAGTAAAGAGGATACTGAGATATTTAAGAAGCGCAATGGACTATGGATTGTGGTATGAAAAATCTGATGATTTTACCCTATGTGCATATATAGATGTTGATTAGGGAGGTAGTGTTGATGATAAGAAAAGCACCAGTGGTGGAGCATTTTTCCTTGGAGGAAGATTAGTTTCTTGGTTGAGCAAGAAGCAGAATTGTATCTCATAGAGCATAGCAGAAGCAGAATATGTAGCAACAGCAAACAATTATAACCAGATAATTTGGATGAAGCAAATGTTGAAGGATATTGGAATAAAGTTTGTTGAACCTGTTGTCATACATTGTGACAACACCAGCACAGTTAGTATGTCTAAGAATCCTGTATTACATTCTAAGACAAAACATATAGAGATTAAGTATCATGTTGTAAGAGAGAAAGTTGTTGAGAAAGAAGTCAGACTTGAGTACATAAGTACAAAGGAGCAGATAGCAGATATATTTACAAAGCCTTTGCCTAAGGATACATTTGAGTATCTGAGAGGTATGCTTGGGGTTATTCCCTAGCCTACTTTTTAGAATTGATGTAGTTGGTTGCATCCATCCAGTGGTATATGAGCCTTATCTTTCTTCAAGACTGAATATTGGTACTTCCTCTATGGGAGAGTATGTGTATCTGAGCTGATTCATGAGGACTCTAGTGAATGTATCTTTTGAATAGTGTCTTTTGACATTGGAGTTGTTGTTGACATAGTGATGAAATTTTTGTTATTGATGTTAATGGGGGAGAAGTGTACATGAAAAAAAACTATTTGTACTATCTGAATAGGAAAACGAAGCAAGATTTTATTGATGAAGAGGATTTGAAGTAGCAGTGTTGCAGTATTGGATTTTTGGAACATTAGATTTTTTTTTTCATCTATGTTGCCATCAATGCCAATTGGGGAGATTGTTAGGAATGAATGTTGAATGTTTGGCAGTCATTCTATAGCAGTTGTTGTTGCATTCATGACTATGATTGTCATTGATGTCAACACAGTGATCTTTTGAAGACTTGCAAAGAAGCAGATAGAGTTTGAATTAGCGCATGTGGGATATTGTAGTTGGAGCTATGCGATGTTGAGAATATACTCTTTGATATGTTATATGTCTATGGTTAAGAGCACAGACAGTAATTCATTTATTCATGGAAGTTATGAGCATTTTGGTGGAAGCAGTATTCAAGCAGTGTTCCTGAGTAGCAGCTTGTGGAAATTAGATGATATCTCCTAATCGGGATGGAATCTAGTTTTGTGCAGTTAAAGGGAAGTTGAAGACACATTGATAGTGATGTGGATGATAGCGCAAACTTTGAGGTCGCACGAGTGGAGAATTATTGTAGTTGGAAGCTGACAGTTTTGTGTAATTTTGATGTAGTGTATAGAAACTTTTATTTTGTAATTGTATGTCGACTCATTTGTAATTATTTGAGTGTGGTATAAAGGAAGGAATGTTTTTCCTTGTTGTAGCAGTAACTGGATGAATATGAAGTGAAGAAAAGAGCTAAATGTGAAAGTAAATTTGTGAAGACATGCAAAGTATAGAGATCTGAAATTGAGATCTGGTGTAACAGTGAGTGTGGTTTGGCACAATTAGAGAAGAGGTAACATATTATTCTATTGAATAATATAAAGATTATTTGGATAGTGTGTTCAGTTATCTTACCCTGAAACTGTTTGGGCAGTGGGTCCTTCTGTCTTCCATAACTCTTAACAAGGTTAGAATCTTTTAACAGGGATTCAAAATCTCCTAATAGGGATTCATATGTACTGAATGTATTTCATAAGACTCCTAATAGATTCCATCCTTCAAAAGGAATATTCATATTAGTGCATCTTTTGTGGGCATCATTCCCACCAGGGTTTACTCTTTGAACAAGAGGTTCCCTAGTCAACATATCTTGTGTCATTGTGTTATTGTGTATGAATATCTTTCTATGGTTGGTAATTATATTGCTTACATGGTTTAATGTTGTTGAAGATGATAAAAGTTATAATTATCTGATAACTGATTCACCGCCCCCCCCCCCCCCTCACCCCCGTCTCAGTTATCTTGGTGGACTTTACTTTCTAACGCCTAGGAATATCCAAATCCAGCGAAGATTCAGGAGAGCTTTTGAGAACTGTATAATGTTCAGTGGAGGCATCCTTCCACCAAGTATGAGGGCCTTTCTTCACTTTGAAGTCAGAATCGCATTTTGAAGCACGATGATCTATTTTAAAACATTTTTTGCATCTAAAGGGGATACCCTCATAATCCAATAACCTCAGACAGCTAATGTTATGTTAGATTTGGTAATGATGCTCCATTTCCTTTGAAAGGTAAAGGTTCTATAATTCTGCTAGATAATACACAATGTGATGATGTCTATTGGGTTGAAGGACTAAAGTACAATTTGTTGAGTGTGGCACAGCTGAACGACAAAGGTCACCGACTAGAATTTCAAAATGGAAAGGTAAAATTATTTGATCAGAATGGAAGTCTGATTGTCATAGGTGAACAATCAAAAGGTAACTTATTCTACCTTGATACTACTACAAAGAGTTTCTTATTTGCTAAAGTTGAGGATGTATGGTTATGGCAAAAGAGATTTTGTCATGTGAACTTTGACAACTTAATTAAGGTGAGCAAAAAGAATAGAGTAAGAGGTCTACCAAGATTGGATAAACCTAAAAATGTCATGTGCAAAGGATGTCAAGTTGGTAAGATGACAAAGTCAAGTTTTACCAAAAAATCTTACACTACATGAGGAATTTTGGAGTTAGTGCACACTGACCTATGTGGACCTATGAGAACACAAAGCTATTATGGTGATAGATATTTCATTTTATTTGTTGATGATTATTCAAGAATGATGTATGTCATGTTTTTGAAGGACAAATTTGATTCTTTTGAAATGTTTAAGTGGTACAAGGCAATAGTTGAAAAAGAGACTGGAAGATAATTGAAATGTATGAGATCTGATAAAGGAGGTGAGTTTACATTTGATGAATTTACACTTTTCTGTAATGAACATGGAATAAAGAGACAAATGTTTGCATCGAGGACACCACAGCAAAATGGTATAGCAGAGAGAAGAAACATATCTATTATTGATTGTGCAAGGACACTGATGATTGAAAAGGGTGTGTCTCAAACATTTTGGAGAGAAGCAGTTAGTACTGCAACTTATACACTAAAATGAGTACAACTGAAGAAAGGTACACACAAGACTCCATATGAAATCTGGTATGGTCACAAATTGAATGTAAGTTATTTCAAAGGATTTGGAAGTATGTGTTACATTCTAAAGGATGATAGAAATGGAAAGTTTGATCATAAAGGTGATGAAGGAATATTCTTAAGATATTCTACAAAGAGCAAGGCTTACAAGTGCTTAAACAAGTCTACTAAAAAAATTGTAGAAATTGCAAGTGTAAGGATTGATGAATTTGCAGAGAAAAATGATTAAGATGGCAAAAAGAAACCCAAGGACTATCAAATATTTGTATATGTTCAAACTAAAGTTCTTGACACCTTATCGATAATACAAACTGAGGAGGAAACTGAACACAGAGAGCCACCGCCGAATGTTGAAAATAAAGAACTCACATTGCCTGCCGAGCCTATTCTAGCCAAGTATGTGAGAAGACACCACTCACCAAGAAATATTATTAGAGACAAGAATGTTGGAGTTATGACAAGAATTAAGTTAAGAGATAATACATGTCTAATCTCTGAATTTGAGCCAAGAATATTAAAAGATGCATTGGATAATGAAGATTGGGTTAAAGCTATGAAAGAAGAAATAGACCAAATTGAAAAGAATAACACATGAACTTTGGTACCGAGACCTAAAGATATAAATGTTATTAGTACTAAGTAGATTTTAAGAAACAAATTGAATGAACATGGAAATGTAATCAGAAACAAAGCAAGATTGGTTTGCAAAGGGTATGCACAAGAAGAAGGTATTGATTATGGTGAGACTTTTGCACCTGTTTCTAGATTAGGAGTTAGAATTCTACTAGCATATGCATCTTATAAAGGATTTAAACTTTATCAAATGGATGTTAAGTCTGTATTTCTTAATGGTATTCTTGAAAAGCTTGAAGGATTTGTTGAGAATAATAACAAGTACATGGTATGTAAACTTCATAAAGAACTATATGGTTTGAAACAAGCACCCCGAGCATGGTATGAAAGGTTATATTCATATTTAATCAAGATTAGATTTCAAAAAAAAAGTAAAAATAGCAATTTCAAACTGAAATTTGACAGTAATGATAATATTTTGGTTGATGAAATATTTGTTGATGACATTATTTTTTAAGAAAATAACACATTATGAAAATATTTTGTTGAGGAGATGAGAAAGGAATTTGACATGTCCATGATAGGAGAAATAAAATTATTTATTGGACTAAAGATTCAACAAGTTAGAGATGGGATCTACATCACATAGTCAAAGAACATCAAGGAGACCCTAAATACATTTTGTATGGAAGAGTCAACACCGGTTGGAACATCAATGGCTACTGGTTGCAAATTGTCAAAAGAAGATGAGTCAAAGGAAGTGAATGAAACACTCTAGCGATCAATGATTGGTAAGCTGCAATATGTTGTACATACAAACTTGATATTTCTCATGCAGTAGGTATTGTTGTAAGATTTTATTCCAATCCAAAGGAAACACACATGTCTGCAATCAAAAGAATATTTAGATATCTGAAAGGTACTGAAGACTTTGGTCTATTATACAAGAAAGGGGGATATTTTGATTTGAAGGTCTACACTGATGTTGATTGGGCTAGAAACATTGATGATCTAGGAAAAGTACAAGTGGGGGAGCTTTATTTTTATGATAAATATTAGTGACATGGTTGAGTAAGAAATAGATTTGTATATCACAATCTACTACTGAAGCAGAGTATGTAGCAGCAGCTATGAATTGTGCAAATATTGTATGGATCAAAAAGCTACTTGAATGTATGCAAGAGGAGATTACCGATCCAGTTACTATTTACTATGATAATAGAAGTGCTATCAACATATCAAAGAATCTAGTGATTCAATCCAAGACCAAGCATATTTCTATCAAGTATCATTACTTAAGAGAACAAGTTCAAGACAATCATGTGAAATTGGAGTATGTGAATTCAAAGGAGCAAATAGCAGATATATTTAGCAAGACACTATTGAAGGATGATTTTGCGTATCTCAGAGGTAAATTAGGGGTTCTTCCCCTATCCAATATTCACTAAAGCAAGATGCATGTTGCATCAATTCAAGGATTCATTAGAATATCTATTTTGTGAGTTGATGCTAGTGTTCACTCTTTAGGTGATGCCTGAAGTTGTGAAAAATGATTATGTATCCAATGAGATATCAGTACATATTGGGTATGATCCACTACCTAAACAAAATTTTCAGGAGTATGTATCTTTAGCATTGTTTTCAAAGAGGGGGAATAAGCTATTGATGATTATAATGAAAGAGGGAGAAGAAGGAAAGAAAGAAGATAAAGTTCAGAGGGATAAAGGATAGAACACAGTGACTGAGAAGACTAAAAATTAGAGAGCTACAATTGAAAGTGTTTTCATCATCAATTGACAGTGTTTCCATCAATGTCAAAGAGGGAGATTGTTAACTTAAGGGAGATTGTTAACCCCAATTGATGGTGATGAAGACCGACCGAGATCAGAGGTCTACAAGATTGTAGAAGGATTAGATCAGTTGTTATTTTTTCATTTGATGTCAAACAATTGCTTTATGGTTTATATTAAGTTAGCATATCATTCAGAGTATGATATAAGTTGAGTGAGTCAAGGAAAAAGAGGAAGTGAAAAGTTGTGAAGTTGAAGAACTTAATGGGGTAGCTAATATAGATCATACAATGATAAGATTATATCGATTTAGTTGTTTTCTACTTTACATTTGATTATATCAAGTCGGTAAAGGAGATTAAACGAGTGAGAAAGGAGTAAAGTTGACAAGGCAAAGAAAACAGTTCAGTTATCAAGCAGGAAGATTTATTCGATAAAAGGAAAGTAAGTTTTGGTAAAGAGAAAGGAAGTCAAGACATCAAGTACATGAAGTTAGTTAGTGAGCGAAGCAAACAGAATTTCGATTGAAGGAAAAGGAAAGGCATCAACCAAGGAATAGATATTAAATACAAGGATCATAATGACATTTAATGATGAGCCATAGTGATCTGGAAGATTTCATGATGAAGAAGAGTCAGTTGAATAAATCTACGATCAAAAAAATTCAAGGTGATGATCTATGGTAAAGATCTAAGAGGCAAAAAGTGAAGGTACAAGTTCCAAGATAAGTTCAAGTTCTAAGGTGATGATAAAATGTTTTACCAAGTTCCAAATTCATTTAATCTGTTCAAGAGGATGATCTGATGATTGAGAATAAATAGAGGAAAATGTAATAAAGGATATTAAGAGGCAAAACAAATTCTATATAAAGGATGAAATTGAATGAGAAACGAACTCGCAAGTTGAAGTGTGGATGTGTAACAAAGTGATGCAGTGAAGAAGAAAAAGGTTGAAATATGAGTCTGCAAGGAGAGATTGATGAAGTGTTGAGGCCAGTGAATAATGAAGGAATGAAGTGAAGACAAAGAGCACATAACGGATCTGACTAAGCAAGAGATAGTTGCAGATTTACAGATCAAGTTTTATACTATTACTTATTAACATTTGTAGTTGGAAAATCTCTTAACTGAGTGGACTTAATAGTCTTATTGTAAATATTTGAGAGAGGTGACATTCTAAGAAGGGTGTTTAAAGACCTTTAACCAGGTCACTCCTAATAGGGTGAAGATCCTAACAGATCTGAGGCAAATCCCCTAACAGGGTCACATTTAAGAATGTGCATTGTAATCTTTAACAAGATTGGCTTTTAACTAAGCATACTTCATAAGAGTATTTCTTTGGTGGGTAACAATTCCCATAGTGGTTTTTCCCAAATTAGGTTGTCACATTAAATGTTGGTTGTATATGTGTTGAATGTTTATTGTGCATGTTATTGTTGATTAATAAGTTAATTTACTATTAGTCAATTACTATTGAAGTTTGACTTACCAAGTTGAATCAGAGAAAGTTTTTAAGGTTTAAAGAATCATTGATTACTGATTCACCCCCCCTCTCAGTAATCCAATAGTTCCTTTATTGATCGGCAATATTCATCGGGGTGACCCGGGTGATCTTTGTAACTTTTAATTATCCTTCTGATATATGAGGTCTCAACGGTGCCAACATTCATCAAATACACTTGTTGCCAATCTTCTTGATGTTTCTTATATTGTTCATAACTATGATGATTGTGAAGACTATAGCTTAGTCTCTTTGATATCAGAGTGACTTCTAAAATTGGCTTGACTTTAAAATACCCTGCGAACCTCCTGGTTACTCTAATGGATCTTCATAGAGAGCATAATGAGAGTTTCCTTGATATTGTATCTCATTTTAATTCTTAGCTTTCTTCATTGCCATGACTTTATGAACCTCTTTCTGATATAATTGCATCCTTTAGTTGGAGTCCACTCATCAAAGTGACCTGCGTACTCGGTGAAACATACAAGAAGTCTCCCCAAGGTCACATCTTTTTCTAATGCTTGCTTTCACCCCTTTTCCTCCATCCTTGTGACATATATCTTTGTTGTTAGATAAAAGAGGTTCCCCAACAATGAGTTTCCTCCTGATGATTCTAATCCCCATGTCTATCTTAACATTATCGAAAGAATATTTAGAAATTCATTTTAATGACACCACAACCCCCTCATTTTGGTGTGACTCTTATAATCGCTTTGTCATGATGGAAGTCCTTCTGAAATCAACACTCTCTTTGATGATTGCTATGTCTATAGTGATCCTTCTCATTTTTAGGGTGAGCATTCCAAACTCCTTTTGACTTCCTTAGCTTTTCTTCTATCCATCACTATGACATTAGTGCAAAGTTATTCTAATATACCATGTCTCTACAATGAACCTTTCTTAATGCAACCAAATCACTTTATCGAGCAAGGCTTATCATTTGTCCTAGCAAAAATATCAATCGGGCTGGCTTGTCAATTCTCTCTCTAATATGATGAAGTTGCCTGTGTACAAAAACCCTCTTATCGGAGAGACCTTCATGGGGTCCTACCAATGTGGCTATTGATGCTCTTTTCTTCTTTGTAGCTTAATGCATAAGGTATATTGAGTTTTTTTGGAACTAAGGCAACTAGCACCAATCAGAGGGATACATGACAGATTTTTATAGAGATATAAAATAGTATTGGGAAGTTTGTGGACAATAGTGGGAAACGTTTATGATTTGGAAAACAATGTGGCAAAATAGCTCCTTATTTTATGAGGTGCTAACACGTTCAAGAGACTATACTTGCGATAGATTATCTCTTTTAAGGAAGCCTCTTAGCTTGCAAAAGCTATTTTATGTGTGTTTTAACTTTCCACATGGGTACTAAGGGAGATCTTAATCCTAGTAAAGAAACACTTGTTGATTGAGACATTAATCACAACCACATTTTTATATAGCGATTAGAGGTGGTTTGACTTTAGTCTGTTACTGCTTGGGTCAAACTCATAGCATGGTGACAAGTGTCACCTTGGGAGAGCTTGAGAAGACATTAGAGGTGGAGTAGATTCATCATAAAGGCATTTCTCATCTCACACCCCAAAGGCCAAAATTAGGGAATGTGTCCATTTTGTGAAGTGTGGTGATTTTGGAGAATGAGGAGTAAAATATTCCTCGAAGGGGACAAACATGTAAGAAGCCCAAGTGGGCTCTTACATGTGCATTTAAGGTTAACAAGAGGAGAGTTGACTTTTGTGGCTAAACTTTTATGTTAGGAATGTGCAAATGATTAGTGAAGAGATTACACTAGGATTAGGCTTAATTAGTGGGCAAGTGGGCTAGGCTGGGTTGGAAGCAATGGTTAGGTAGTTAGAGTGAGGTTAGGTGAGGGTTATAAAGTTAGGAGTCATGTGCTCAAATAAGATTAAATAAGAATTATTTCATCACAATTGGAGGAAATTGGAGATTTATGAATTAATTAAAATAAATAAAGATATTTGTTCGAATTAATAGAAGGGGGATTTAATTAATTAAATGGTTATAGGCTATCGTAAGATCAATTGGGGTATAGCTAATTAATTAAATTAATTAAGCTAGAGGGCTTATATTAGATAATTAAATAATACATAATCTTTTAATCACAAATGTGAGGAAGAGGACTAAATTTAATTAAAATTGCTAATCAAATTTAGGTGTCTACAAATTTCTTCCATGAGTTTTATGTCTATATGATCTTAGGAGGATGGTGATATGTGGGAAAGTATGCAACTATGTAGGTTGCATGTGTGGATTACTATGTTTTTTCTTGTTATTACATGTTATGGATACACTTTCTATATGATGCTATTAGTGGATCTATGAGATATATTGCTTATTTTTAGATTTGACATTACCTATGTAGTTGTAACTTCTAGGTGTGTACATAGAAGATATTGCACTTGAAGCTTGTGGTTGCATGTTACAGGTTATATATGTTGATGATATGGTGGTAACTTCTAGGTGTGTACGTAGAAGATATTGTGCTTGAAGCTTGTGGTTGCATGTTATAGGTTATATATGTTGATGATATATGAGCTTCACTTGATATGTTTTGTACACCTTGGACATATGGATAGTTGTGTGTGTTAACACTTGTTGTAGGTGCTATTTCAACTATGCTATAAGTTTTTGACAACTACTAATGCAAATTGTTACCTTTGGATTAAATGTTTGTGTTTGGGATATCAGTTGAGATAGGACCTATGATTCATTTGTGACAAGTTGTATGGATTTCTCTTTGGGTAGCCTCTATGTATGTCTAGTGGTAGTAGTATGATGGAGGGTGAGAGAATTTATGTATGAGATCATGGTCACTTTATTTCTTATTGCAGGTATCTTGACGAAGCACATAGAGCACTTTGATTCATGATGGTATGTGGCTAGACGGATTGTTGTCTTATTCATATTGGTGACTAGTTATTGACCCTTATGTAACAAGAGGAAGAATGTTCAATAAATAGGTGATGTACACTTTGCATAAAATGTTTATAATTGTAATATTATTTATTATGTAATGTTGCACCTAGGAGCACATAGATGGATGTGCAACATATAAAGATTATTTCATAACATTGTTGGGGCCACTTGATATTGTATTGTATTATATTGGTCTAATTATTTAATATTGGAGAAAGAAAATAAAATACCCAAATATTAAATGTGGGGTCAAGGGGTTAAATAACACGTGATTTTATGTAATACCATTTGGTAGTTTTGTGAGAGCGTATTTCTATAAAAGCAATTGCAAGGGTAGTTGTTGAGGTAAGTCAAGTCGACGTTTGTGAAGGTTGAAAGCATGGGATGGGATGTGTGGTTACGTGCTTGTTCACATTGAGTGTTTGTTGATGGATGGAATTTTGAAGGTTTTTATTAATATATTGTAATGTTTCATTGTTCAATAATGCATCAATGGTGGATTCTTTTGGAGGTTGGGTTTTCCCCTCGTGAGGATTTTTCTAGAGTATATCTTGCGCCACATTTTTGTGAGTATAATGTTTATTCTCTTGCAAGTAGATTTTGCCTACTTATTTGAATTATTTATGTTATGGGCTTATGTGGAAATTATCATTCTACAGCTAAAAGTTTCCTTAAAGTGAGATGGTGTAGTATGACCAATGAGGAGATAATGGCACTTTATGTCAAGCCTTCGATGATGATGACTTGGATATCTAGGGAGGACAAGTAAACTAGAGGAAGATGATTATATCTAGATCACCACTTTTGACAATGTTATCAAGTGTCATTAGAGACTTCATATACCCTAATAAGAGATCACACAAGTTGTCATCAAGTTGGTGTTAGACACTAGAGAGGATGGTGATGGATGAGACCCGATTTTCATGGTATTAACCCACCTATACCATGATCTACACCAAGTGGTATACTTCGGAGGAGCGAGCTTATCAGCAAAATTCATATGAGGTGGTAATAATAGAGTTCAGGTTACATATTTGAACTCCATGTGATCTCAGGAGGGATGTGGCAAATGCATGGATGGCTCTAAATTTTATAAAGTGGTTCACAACTCATTCGTTTCACAAGTTGACAAGTTTAGGGGAGTTACACCTCGGCTAGAGTATGAGGAGGATGCCCCTCTAAAGAGACGAAGGAGGAGATAGAGGAACTAAGGAGCTAAGACAAGAGGTGATGGA
The DNA here is from genome assembly GCA_027943335.1 of Chamaecyparis obtusa. NCBI lineage: Eukaryota > Viridiplantae > Streptophyta > Pinopsida > Cupressales > Cupressaceae > Chamaecyparis > Chamaecyparis obtusa. Next base: position 609,387 of record BSBK01002122.1, on the reverse strand, counting down.
GGAGGTGGGGATGACAGAGGATAGGGGTCATCACCAAGATATCCACCATGTCCTTTGAGGGAATTTTACTTTGAAATCTAGGTATATTAAGCATCCCTCCTAATCCATTACATTAATACATCATATCTCAACATTACACTTTTATTTCAATTCAAGAGTAGATTTGATTCAATGAGAAACAAACTACATCAAGGCATCCTCACTTCAATTATATTTCAACTATGATTTCATGATGATATGTCATATTATTGTGTTAACACATAGAGGACTTATCCTAAGAACATTGCATTATCCATTAGAGCTATAATCATTTCAATTAAGCACTTCCATTCAAGCATTTCAACGCAGATTTATATTTCAACTCGTCATTGTCGTAGGGTTGAGTCCCAACCTGGGGTTTGACTAAGGCAAACCCTTATGCAAATCCAAACACCATTTTTCTCCTCTCGTGTACTGATTTGGGTTTCCTAGATCTAGCTTGGTTCCAGGATTACCCATTCTGCAATCATCTATTATTTATACTATCCATTGTTAATTTTCTACATTGACAATTATGAATGCTTAATAATTTAAAAATATTAAGTGTGACAATTGAAGATTACATCTACTTTGTCTAAGTTGTGTATGCATCTAGAAGCAAAGTTTGATTTATGAACTTCGTCTGTATATGATAACAACTTTTCATTAGATAAGAGTAAATTTAGGATTAAAGCATGGACAATTAGTACTTTCTAAATCCTATATATTTTTAAGTTTACTTTGAAAGAAATCTGTCGAGTCTAAAAACACTCCTAATTTGAGAAACTAAGAATCTTAGATCTTAGGATTTTCTTAATCCTTGGTGTTGTGAAAAGAGGAAAACTTTAGGAATATTTGTGCGTCCATTTGTGATTACCAGTAAATCGCATTATTTCATTGGGTTGCCTCCAAAGGTGATGATGTAAGAGTAAGATGCCTAGATAAGTAAGATTAAATAATGAGGCATGACCCTAGTATAAGAATACTTCTAGAATGTCACTTAGGATACAAGGATAACTCATTCTAGAACAAGAAACAAGAAAATCCAAATCTCAAATCTCAAGTTTTGGAATAAGTATATGAAAGTATAGATTGATGAAAAGAAAATGCCAAAATAAAGAAAGTTACACTAGGGTAAATAAGTAAAAATATATGAAGATATACATAAATAAGAACACATAAGAAATGGGATATAAGCCAAAGTCTAATTAGTAGTAGTAGTGGGAGAGGACTCCAACAACAGGATATGAGAACTCCCCTTGTTGGGCCTTAACCTATGTCAAGGATCCTCTATGTTTAGCATAAATGGTGGATGGTTGGCATGCCCCTTTGGAGTGTTGTCCTTTTGTTGAACAAGTTATTGATTTCATTGCTTCTTAATCAATGTTATTGCCTTCTGTGTCATCTAACCATTTGATGGGGACTTGTTGGGAATTTCTATTCTATCAGTTCTATCAACTGATCATATTCTTGGTTTTGGTGTTGTCTTTCACTCTGCTACCTAGGGTTTTGCCTCTTGTCTCTAGTGTTGTGGATGTCAATTGTGCTCTCTTTTTGGTGTCTACTCTTGGTTTGGGTTGACATAGCTTTGCTCAAACAACTAGTTTTGGAGCTAAACATCCTCTAGGGAAGAAATCTCAACCTTTTTCGCAACACCAAATCATCCCTAATGGTGATTTACTACCAAGATGTGATTGAGTGTAAGGACATCTATCAAAGGGGTTCAAGCATGCAAATTCTTCAATCTTTTGCCTTCTCTTCCAAATCTTCACAAGTGGGTGCTAGATGCTTGGAGGCTTCTTGTTTTAAGCAAGATTGAACTTTTTCCATGTCCTTCAATTTTGTATATTGCCTCCTTTGCTTTTGAGTGTAAGTCCAATTTGAGTTCACCTTCTAAATCTCCCTCTATAGTTTTGAGAGATTTCATGTTATAGGACCATCGACAGTACTATTGGTCACTTCTTGAAAGTTAACGATTCCACTTCCTACAAGGGGTACTCTACTTTTGCCCATATCTTAGAGCATATTGATATCTCCATGAGGATGTGATTTTGATGGTTAGGGATCAACCTTGGAATCAACTTCTTGAATATGAGGATCTCCATTTTAGTTGGTGTTGCTTCTCTATTGGACTGAAAGGACTTCTATCAAAGAAGGGATCTACTACACAAATTCTTTAATCTTAGGCCTTCAATTTCCAAATCTTCCCAAATGGTCAATAGATGCTCGGTAGCTTCTTGTTTTAAGCAAGATTGAACTTTATTCATGTGCATAAGGTTTTTCCATTGATGCCTGTCTTTGAGTGTGTGTGTTTTAACCTCCTACAATCTACTTCACAAATTCTTTAATCTTCGGCCTTCAATTTGAAATCTTCCCAAATGGGCAATAGATGCTTGGTAGCTTCTTGTTTTAAGCGAGATTGAACTTTCTTCATGTGCATAAGCTTTTTTCATTGATCCCTTTGTCTTTGAGTGTGTGTTTTCTAACCTCCTACAATCTTGAAAGATTTCATGCTATGGGACCATCGACAACACTATTGGTCAAATCTTGAAACTTGATGATTCCACTTCTTACATGGGGCACTATATTGTTGCCTACATCCTAGTAGATATTGATATCCCCAAGTCTCTTCACGAGGATGTGGTTTTGATGATTGGAGATCGACTTTAGAATCAACCTTTTAATTATGAGGACCTTTTCTTTTAATTGTCGTTGTTGCTTGTCCATTGCTCACCTACGTGGTGGAAGAATACTAAGGATAATAACTTAACTATTCATGCTCCAAATTCACCATTGCTCGACTCCTCTCAAAATTATGTCTATTGCTTCTAGTGCAACACTAACATTTATCGATCCTTGCTATTTATCTTCCCTCTAACAAATTGGTCATTGGCTTTAGACCAGCTCTAAACTTCTCTTGTGGAGGAAGGCATCCCTTCTCATCACTCTTTTGATCTATCCTCATGTTCCATTGAACCCTTCACGCGTTGCTCGACCTTGTACTAAGGATTTGGAGGCTAATGTGTCATTCTCTATTGTAAGGAGGAAGGCCCTCCCATTCAAATAGGATCTTGTGGCCCCTTCCTTTCTTTTCACTTATTGTTGTCTGTAACTAACTAGGGCTTGTTTTGCCCTGCCTTTCAAACAAGTTTGTATAGACTCAAGAACCTAATTTCTGACTTTCTTTTTGTGCCACGGCTTGGGCTCTTTCCAAATCCATGCTTACTCTTTTTTTTTTTTGTTGTCTATTATTTCCAGTATTTTGCTTGATCAAAACAAAAATAATGAAAATATACCTTGACTAGCCACAAATATGACATACAAATGAAGATATAAAAGAAAAATGGAAGTGCAGTTCACATTTTTTTTAAATGAAAAGTAAGTAAAACTATTTTTAACAAATTTTCTGTTACGATGTACAAACTAAAAGAGGTTATAAGTGTAGTTCACATGTTTTCCATTATGACATGCAAATAAAAAAAGAAAAGTCCCCACATATTTTCCATGGAAACCTTCAAATGAAAAAAAAAGTCAAACAGTACTTCACATATATTATATTATGACCTACAAATGAAAAAAATGTAGGAGACTTGTTCACTTATGCTGCATTTTGATATTCAAATGGAAAAATAAAATGTAGTTCACACATTAGACGTGCAAATGAAAAAGATACTTGTTCACTTATGCTGCATTTTTTTATTGAGATGATAAAATAAAAAGCCAAAAATTAGTTCACATATAATGTAAAAGGAAAAAGGAGTATTGTTCGCATATGTTCCATCTTTGATATGGAAACGGAAAAAGAAAAATACCAAAATGATGTTCAAATTTTCTATCCAGCACTCTGGCTGCATTTGATCGTATTAATTAATTAAAATTCAGAATTGTCGACTTGCATTAATATTGCTCATAGATTGCTGTACTGTTCCCAATTGTATAAGCTGGAAAATTTTTAAAACAAATAAAACATTCAAATGATAACTTAATAATAATTCTTTAAATTAAATAAGGAAAAAAATATAATATCAATTTATTAAATAATAAAAATTAATATAATTACTTTTCATGTTGATCTAAAATTTGAGATACTTCTAGAGGAAGTAGAGGATCTCATACAATTCTTATAATAAAATTCAATATTTTACACAAGACACTGATATTGCTATCAAATGTGTAATTTTTGGGTTTTTTTAGGCAAACTCACTAACTAATGTTTCATGAGTTTCTTTCATACTCATGAGAGATGGGTTCTTGTGAACCACACTAGCCATGAAACCTGAGTCAATGAGTTTGACTCAAAAACTACAGTAGAAATCCTGATATACCAAAATAATGAAATAATTTTAGATAAGATATACCAGATCCTGATGTACCAAAAAAATAATGAAATAATTTTAGATAAGATATACCAGAATAATGAAATAATTTTATATCAGATACCAGAATAATGAAATAATTTATTTGATGGAACTTTAGTATCTTAATATTGGCTGCCGCTTTTCTTTCCAGGGATCGAACTTGGCTTGACTTCTTGGAGGGGTAGAACTGATTTCTGATTTAATGATTTTGACATTGTAGCTAATATTTGCAATAGGCAAGCTTTCTTTCTTAAGCAGCACCTAGGATATACTTGTGTTGGCTGGGCGTGATTTTTGGTTCCCACAGCAGCAAACTCTTTCCTTTAAAATGGCCTCCTCTCAACAGTAAATCGGTATTCTAAGATTTGTGCTGTGTGATTGCAAGTAAATCGTGGGCATTTGGGAACCCTCTAAAAGCTGTCTGAGTTTGTGCTTAAAGAGTTATTGGGTGTCTGAGACATCTTATGGTCTTAATATCTTAATCTTTCAGGTTGTATGGTCAGTCATAATGTAATATTATTCTATTGAATTCGCAGATTGGTAATTGTTTGAGAGGTCTCAAGCGTTCACATCTTGCTCGGAGCATTCACTATGAAAAGAGATTATCGTGGCGCATGTAGCAATCAGACTTACTTGGCGGAGATTCAGGTTGTATACAGCTAATCAAGTTTACCCACTGTCCATTATTTGTTGGAATCAGCTTGTTGAGGATTGTACGTAATATCTGAGAACTGAGTAATTATTATCTTAAGACTACTCTTGCTGTAATTGAGAAATGTATTTCAGATGTTGATTCTGTGTATTAATGTTAATCCAAGACGACATTTATCAGAATATATTTTTGAATCAGAAAATTTAGTTCTTAGTGTGCATTAGAGGAATTAGCTTGCAATTCTCCTCCTATATCTCTGATGCTAGTATTTGAATGCCAGAGTAGGATTTTACATCTGCAGAGTTGCAAATTCCCAAAATCAAAATTTCAATGTTCCTCACAAAAGCTTACTTGCCAATGACCCTGACTATTATAGCTTGGCAACTGATTAATGCACATGCGTCAACTGCATATTACTTTATAGACATGTCCTTGAGATGCAGTATAATCTTTACAAAGATTGATGACAGTTTTTTGCTGTAATAAAACCCAGTCTATTTTACTTAGCTGACCATTGCTAGTGCAACCTGCTCTTATTCCTGAAATATTTTCCCTTCAGGAAAATGTCCTTGCCTATTACTAAAAGCCTCGTTACAAAGGGAAACAGAAATTCGTTCTAAATTGGATTCTGGCAGAATATGACGGGAAGCATATAAGTTGGCGACAACTTCCAAGTAACTAGTATCTATTGCAATTTATTTGTGTCCCTAGTCCTCTAGTTTTCTCGCTGAAAGAAGGATAAACACACAAAAAATAGTGATACCATAAATAAACAAACAACCCATCGACAACCCAAGATATAGTCATACCATAAATGTAGAGTGTGACTAACAACCCATCGACAACTTATAGTGATACCACAAAAAATAGTCCTCTAGTTTTCTCGCTGAAAGAAGGATAAACACACAAAAAATAGTGATACCATAAATAAACAAACAACCCATCGACAACCCAAGATATAGTCATACCATAAATGTAGAGTGTGACTAACAACCCATCGACCAGTTGCCTTTATTAGTAATTATATGCGTTTGGACACAACACTCGCCCAAATGACCTGAAAACACACTTCTCCATTCTGAGGGATAAACACACAAAAAAATAGTCCTCTAGTTTTCTCGCTGAAAGAAGGATAAACACACAAAAAATAGTGATACCATAAATAAACAAACAACCCATCGACAACCCAAGATATAGTCATACCATAAATGTAGAGTGTGACTAACAACCCATCGACCAGTTGCCTTTATTAGTAATTATATGCGTTTGGACACAACACTCGCCCAAATGACCTGAAAACACACTTCTCCATTCTGAGGGATAACTATGAGTTCATGTGCCAAGCAAAACCCGAAAATACAATTAGGGAGCTATTAAATTTTAAAATAATAAAAACAAACAAAATGGTATCTTTTAACTGATTTGAAAAATGGTACTGCAACTAGGTTCCTACAAAGAAGCTGAGCTCACAAAAGCTCAGGTATTGAATGTCTAAATTGTCCAGTTAAAAACATACAAAGCATTTTTGAATAATATTCTGGTTTAAGATGGAATGGTCCAGTTAAAAACATACAAAGCATTTTTGAATAATATTCTGGTTTAAGATGGAAGTCTGGAACAAACAATTCAACCAAAACAATAGTGGAAACAAATATTAGAAATTAGAAATCAGAAAATACAAAAAACACATCACACAGATGTTGGAATGAATATCATCACACCTAAAATTTTCTAAATCCATGAAAAAAAGGCAGTTTCTCAATAATATGCTTACGATTATGTGCAAGCCCACAACTTTTACTTAGCAATAAGTAAGCAATAACAAACACAAGTAGTCGTATTGTTTGAGGTGGGTTGAATCTTAAAATGGCAGATTTAAATTTCAAAGGAAGTAGCCCCAAAAATAACCCGTTCAGAATAAATAATTAAAATGTCTCCACCCTAAACCATTAACTTCTAGTTCAACATGTAGATCACAACCATTACTAAAGGAATTAAGGATTCTGCAGTCCACTTCCTTTAAAAAAGCAATCAAAATATACACTTGAGTATTTTCAACATACATATTGGTATCTAGTCGGAGCAACATTCCCAGTAATACACTACAATAAGTATTTGTAAGTAAATAGAGGAAAAAACTCCATTTACCAATTTACTAAAATGAAAATTAAGTTAAAGATCTTAAATTTGTGTATTAGCTAGTTCAACTAAATTTTGTATCTTTCACAAATAATTAACTAGTTGCACTGTTAATACTGTTGACAATAAATCGAAAAAAAGTTAAAGGCACAACCAAAGGTATATTTAAATATTATTCTAATCAAGTTTACTGATTATATACATACAAAGCAAGATAAGAAAAAGGGCGAAGATTACATGGGCTATGAAAAAATTCTGCCCTTTACTGTCAAATAGTCCATATCTATTATCCTTGCCTATACCATGATTATGCATGGGAGCAAAGCCACAACTTTCACAAATAGCAAAAAGCCAGCACATAAAAATAGACTTACCACAAGTCCATAGAACATAAGACCAGGCTTGGAAGCATTCAGCAGATGCATACTCATGGTATTGATTTAAGTCAGTTTCATTGACATATTTAGTCCATAAACTCCTCAACAATATCGCAAACCTCCTTAAAACCAGCAAACAAATGATTTAGTCTGCTGTCCAACTCTGTTCGACTATCTCCCGAACTCTTCTATTGTACTCCCGTTTGTTTTCACTAAACATGCGGGCAGCCTCTGAATTTGCTGGAGAGTTTGGATTTGGATCACAAAGTAAAGACTGCAATAAAAGAAATAAGATTTCTCAGGTTCTATGAACAAAAAAACACATCCCACATTAAGTTCTTAGTACAGAAGACAAAAGTTGCAAGCATAAAAACAGGAAACTTTGCAAGCATAGAAATCCTGCCAAACAACTTTACTAGGCGCCAAGTATATTAAGATGCCCGGATCCAGGGGTGTACCTATTGCAATTTCATTATAAACAGAGATCCTGGATATAAAAAAATGAAATCAAAGCAATTATTTACAGTAGTAATGACCAGACCAAAGCTGTCATCACTTGATCTATAGAAACAGGATTATGACTTGACAACTAGAAAGTACGTTTAGGGGTCCTTTTCTTTTTTCCTCTAAATATCTACCTAATTACTGCTATATATTTATAATATCTGACAAATAAACCAATTAGTTATTATGCCTGAATAGATGTGAGGATGGCTGCAACATCATAGATAGGGCTCCACTGGTTTTGTAAAATGTCCAAGCAAATGCTTCCATCAGCATAAACTACAGAAGAGAAACAGAAGTACCATTTAGAATGTAGATTATTATTAAAAATATCATTTCACATGTTGCCATTAAAAGATCATAAGCTAAGCTAAACCAAACAAATAATGATCATGAAATCTTACTGTTAGGATGAAACATCCTTGATACAAAACGGACTGTTGGTGGCTTATTCGGATAATCCTCTGTGAACTGAAGGGTCAACTTGAACGTGCCTGACATTAATCCAAAATATTTATGTTAAAAGACAGAATTGAAGTTAAAATCACAATAATCACTGCAACCCTGTGAAGCTTATCACCTAAACATATATAATTTAACTCGTTAGTGTGAAATGAACTTGGTATCCAATCTTATCTACAACTTAATATCTGCCAATTTATAAAATAAATCAAATGTGTAACAAACCATAAGAATAAAAAGTGTACATAATATGATTAAAATGATATCACTAATGTTAAAGGCCGCTACTCTTATTTTTATGAGGTAGTAGCTCCAACAGAGTTCTTGGATATTCATGTGTAAGCTATTGGTGACTGCATCAGTTATCAAATGACTACAGTTTAGATTTAAAAATGGTTCGATCCATTACACAAAAGCTATAAGTATAAACAGTTCAACATATATGACATTCAATGTGCCATGTAATAGCAAAATTTTATTTTTTTTTATTTTTTTAATACACCAGGGGTATCCCCGCATCTCATTCCAGCATCCAAACAAACCTTATCTTGGGCTTTACTTTTTTCTAGATTTTTGTTGTAAAACTTGCAAAATGCAAATAGTGAGATTACAGGCCACATCTGCGCTCTATTGAGGCTCACTGAAAACATTCAATAGCACTTAGTAAATTTTGAAATTATTTTCCAGCCTCATGATTTTTTGTTAATTTTAATAAATGCACAACCTCATTTCCCTAAACTTCATTAACACAAAAAACAGCCCTCAAATATGTCAAGTAATTCAGTAACCTTGTTCCGATCTAAATTTGACTGAATTATGTCTCTCAATACAACTTTTTTCACTTGCTAATGTTGATCACTCCAAGAAATCAGAATAA